>SNVD02013580.1:0-600000 GCA_013180625.2 Boswellia sacra | reverse complement strand
TGTGACTTGATTTTTCTTTCTTGTGTCAGTCCACCAAATTGAATGATAATTATGTCAGCCTTCCGTTTGAAATTTGAATTTCTTCAAAACATGAAAGATCTTCATATTTGAACAAGCGTTCCAAAACATTAAGAATCAAAGCATTTAGATATCTCTATCTTAAGATATGGCCAAAAAACCATTCAGTGCTCATGTGAGTTGATTTTTCTTCTTTGTGTCAGTCCACCGAATTTCATGTCAATTATGTCGGCCTTCTGTTTGAAATTTGAATTTTTTCAAAACATATGAAATGTTCTTCATTAAGTCATCTTTCCAATGCCGTAAGAATCAAGTCATTTTGATTTTTCTAGCTCAAGATATGTCCAAAGGAGTATTCGGTGCTCATGTCAGCTGCTTCCATTTGTCTTTCAACTTGCATGATGATTTGGACAACCTTGCACTTGAAATTTGAATTTCATTAAAACATATGAAATGTTATAAATTGAGTAAGCTTTCCAAAGGCTCAAGAATCACGTCATTTGGATATTTGTAGAGATATATATGACCAATTGATTGAACATTGCTCATGTGTCACATTCCTTGAGTCAATCCTTATTCTTAAACTTTGGTGCCTTTAACATGTAGTCTTCTCCTTAGCTTCAACACTTCATTTTAATAAGCCTCTTCTTGATTTTAAAATTATTTCAATGATCTTACTCTTGCACATAAATAAACATGTTAGTAAATCTCAATTAATCAATGTGTATTATTATCATCAAAATTATCATGTAGCCTTAGGGCTAACAAAATCATTTTCATTTAAAGTCATTCATGCCAACTTTAAAACTATTTTACCAGATAAAATGTTTGTGATAAGAAAATTTAAAATACAATCCACTCATAGGTCTAACTAGATTATCTAGGCTAGACTACAAGTCCTTCGGCTGATCTGTAGTTGTAATTGCTTGTAAGTAAGATCCATAGATAAACTTAATTTATATTCAATGATAACTAATTGACTTAGAATACATACTTAGGGATGATATATGTTTACTTAAATTTTTCCAATGATTTTTTGCACCATACAATTTCCAAAAACCTCTTAATTTCAAAGGCTTCGTCTTCTCTTTAAAGACTAATTGTCTCTCTATAAAATGATTGAACCTTAAAAAACTACTTGCTTAATATGTTGATTGAAATTACAACAATTATCCAGCACGCCTACCTCTCCTTAATTAATTAAACTCTCGTTTTTTCTTTTTTTGTTTTCAAAAGGTTTGGTTGTATTCACAAAGCGCACTTTAGTGACGAATAATGTAAAACTTGTAAGAATAAATATAAAGAAATTTAAAAAATTATCACAAATTCGTGAATATTATATAACTAATAGAAAATAAGATGACGGGTAAATTTACAATAACTCAAACATATAGAGGCAAAGAAGCGAGGCAGTAATGAAGTTTTATTAAGCTTTGAAAGCTCCAAATTGGGTTACCATTACAAATGATGCTAGTGCATTCATATCACACCAACAACACCGCCAACCTGGAGCCAATCATGAAGCACTATTGTTAATTGAATTTTTCAAAATGCAGAATTGGTTTCAGCTCGGCAGCTATAGACTTGTGCGTCTTCACTGTCATGCGTCTTTTGAGTGGAATTTGAGTAGGAGGTGAATGGCAGAGCGAAAGGTGAGTGGAGCTGGAGCTTCCACACTACTCGCATCACAACAACGAAAACATTTTTGTCTACAAGTGATGGAAAAAAAAGAAAGAAAGAAAGAAGGAAAGAAAGAAATGTAAACTATGAGGTGGTGCAAGTCAAGATCTAGGATTCCCACCTTCACCTCACAGTGATTGTGGGTTACAAAATTTAAACCTATATCCTTCCCATATCACTTTTTTTATTACCAAATCCACCTTGTCGTGTCAATAATTGTGGAGCTCCAAACCCATGAGTTATTTTAACACTCCTACCTACAAGCTCATGCACACTTCACAAGGTGGAAAAAAATTACAAGAATTTCTTAGATTCTTTAAATTAAGGTGAAAAACAATTCTTGAGATTAATAAAATTTTCCATCTCAATAATATTTTGAAAATGGAAGGGGGTGTCATTTTATGTTAAGGCAAAGGTTATGTTAAGAGTTTGCAAAGTGTACTCATTCAATTACCAAGCATGTTTATTTATGTTGTTTCATTATGATTTTACCTCATTTCAGTTTGAAACCAAATTGCTGTCATAAAAAAGGCACTCCACGCCTAGCTGTGTCCTAATTTATGAACTTTTTGATGTTATAATTCGATGGTTTCAAGCTTCCTTCTCCACCTGTAGCCTTCCTCAGTGATGGGGGATGAATGATGAAAAATGCTTGGCTCAAGTGTTCCTGGGTACATTTGAGATTGCTATATACATAAATATGTAATATAAATTAATTTTTCGAACTTAAATTTTAATAATTTCCAATTCTAAATTTGCTTAATAAATTAGTTTAAAGTTGTTTAGAAGTATATATAATGAAAAACAAAATTTTCAGTTGATTAAGTCGGTACTATTTTCCATCCAGGTCTATTGGTCATCTATGTTTATTTTACCGGCAGCTGTGGTACGGAAGATCGAGGGTATTCTAGCTGCTTTCCTGTGGAAAGGAACATCTTTGTCTCATTTTGGGGCCAAAGTAGCTTGGGATTCGGTTTGCTATCCATTGAAAGAAGGGGGTTTAGGAATCAAGCGAGTGAAGGAGTGGAATCGTGCTGCTATTTTGAAGCATGTTTGGAGACTTCTTTCTGACAAGTCTTCCACATGGTCTTTTTGGGTTCATAAGGTACTCCTTCGGGGTCGCTCGTTTTGGCAGGTTCGGGTTACTTCTGGAGCCTCCTGGTCTTGGAGGAAGATTTTACAGAGTCGGGATTGATGCAGGGGTGAATTTGTCTCTTCTATTGGAGATGGACGTGATACCTCACTTTGGCAGGATTACTGGTTGCCGCAGGGGCGTCTTTGTGATTTGTTTTCATTCAGGACTCTTTCATCTACAGGTCTTCTCTCAGATGCAAAGGTCTCAGCTATCATTCAGGATAGAGATTGGGCTTTTCGTGAAGGTGGACCGGACCTCAGACGGGTTTGGGACTCTATCCGCATCCGACCTATGATGGGGACTCTTGACCATATTATTTGGAAGGGCCACACCTCTGGTATTTTCTCTATTGCCTCAGCGTAGGAATTATTACAGATTAGACGCTCGGTAAACTCCTTTCATCATCTTCTGTGGCTCCCTGGCCATATTCCAAGGCACTCCTTTATACTTTAGCTTGCCTCATTGGGCCGTCTTCGTACTATGGATCGACTACGAAGTCATGGCATGTTATCTTCTTCAGGCTGTGTTCTCTGTGCTTTAGCAAATGAGACGCACGAGCATCTTTTCTTCAGCTGTCCTTTCTCGTCTTCTGTATGGGGGGAGATTTCAGCTAAGACTCTTATTGTTTGGCCATCTTCTGGTTGGCTCTCTCTACTTCATTGGGCTTCTCTTCATCTTCAAGGCAGGAAGAATTTTGGGCATATCCTTGCACGTTTGGTTTTCTCTGCTACAGTTTATTTTCTATGGTATGAGAGGAATGATCGTGTGTATCAGCAGCGACATCGGACTCGTCGTCAGGTGATTGATGAGATTTTTGCATTGGTCCGCTCTCGGCTTCTTACCATTGAGGCCAAGTATGTGATCACTCCTCAGCTTCGTGCTATATGGGGCCTTCGTTATTAGTTGGTTTTTTGAGTTTTGTTTTGTTTAATTGGGCACATGCGCCCTTTTGTTGCATTGTCTTGGGAATGTTAGCTTTGTTGCGGTCGTTATTGGGCCTACGCGCCTTTTCTTTTTTGTTTGGGCCTTTTGGCTCCATATCTCGCTTTTTGTTTGAGGCATTTGGGCTTCGTTTTTCTTCCTTTTGGACTTGTGAGTACTAAGTACTCTTCTTGGGGTATGCCCCTCGTATTTTGTACAATCTTTTTTCTTTTTATGTGAATAGTAATTTTTCCAAAAAAAAAAAACAAAATTTCATAGTTTATAACTATTACCTATGGCGCCATAAAAATAAACCATGCATATTAATCAACTAGTGGTGGTTGTGTGTGCACGCACGCTTTTTTCTTTAAATTGATAGAACATAAAATAACGTGATTCTCTAGACCAGTTATGTTAGTTTTTTAATCAAATTTCAGTGTAACATGAAAAATTTAGAGTGGATCGATTTATCTCTCACTTTTTATTCTTCATTTATGAGACCACAGTACTTCAAGTTCACAAAGGAACATAATTTTAGAGGATTTATCCTTCTAATTATAATGAAAACCATCCAAAAAAGAAATATAAATAAATAACAAGATTAATCTTATAGTCTGTTAATCTTGTAATCTGGTAATTGATTTCAAAACTACACGTATCTCCTCTAATGTCTTTTAAAACTCAAATCTATCTCACTTTTTGGATGAATATAATAGTGTTATTAATTAACGACAGCAGAGGTTTGCGCATTTTCAAACTCAGAAGGTCTTAAGTTACATTTGGAAAACTCGGATTCTTGTATTTTTGGATCTAAGGTAAAACTGAAGTATTAAACTAGTAAAAGTTCCAAGGGTCAATAAGTCAATAATTTTGGAAGCCAAAGAGGTTTTTTCCGCTTTTTAGGCAAGGGTTGGGGGAAATTAGCAAATTGTTAAATTAAGCTTGAAAATAAGAGTTTTTTCACAGCGTAAATACTCAATTACTAAGCACCGGTACTCTCTGTTTATGTTATTACAATTTTACTAGCCAATTTGAAACTAAATCTCAGAAACTAGAAAGCGGAGTTGTACTTCAGTCAACAGTCAATAATTTATAACATTTATAAGTAAAGTTAGCTCCAAATATAGGAAATGTCTGTGGTGTAGGAAATGTTCTCATACATTTTTTGAAAGTTTGTATAAAATTATAAGTGATTATATGAAAGTTGTAAACTAAACAAAAATTATAAATATTTTAATAAGATTTATTTACAACTTTTATATAAATTTTTACAAATTATAACAGTATATGAAATGTATCATAAAATGACCGCAAAATGTAAAGTTGCATTGAGTGAATGGATTCTGTACTAAAAAAAATTAATCAAGTTTTCTTTTGTACCTTTACAACCTACAATTCACAGCAGAAATGACATCGAAATGTATGTTACTACTGGTCTTAGATACATTTTGGGTTATCTTATCAAATATATTATTGTGGATTTCTAATGAAATAGAAAATGAAGAGAACAATTAAATACTGAACTTATTATCATACATATAAGTTTGTATACACATTTGTTACAATTCAAAAACTTCAAAATAAATGGCGATGCTCAGGGGAATTTGAGTAATTAGGTTCCAATTAAATAAAATTTTCAAGATTAATACTATTCTTAACTACACACTTTTATCTATTCCACCAGCGAAGTGAAAGCTATAATGTTGATGAACACTTAAATATGCATGTTTAATAAGAGTTTAGTTCATCATATTGCATTAATAGTGTCATTAAATTCCTCAACTTAAGCATATTTGTAGCATTTGTATCTTTGGAATTAATTCCTCTTAATTTTGGTTTTGTTATAGGTTCGGTAAAATGGGCATAACTCTCTATGTATAGATCAGAATGGTGCAATTCTTAATGTTTTGGAAATCTGATTCAATTGTCTACAAGATTGGATTTCACAAGCATCATCAAATTCGGGCTCTTATTGGACCAAAATTGGGCTTGAAGTGAACCCATCTATAGTCTCGGCCCAGTCTGACCAGGCCTTAGTATTTGGACCGTATCTCTCAAAATACGTGTCCAAATTTTGAAAATAAATATGTTCTAGAAAGCTGAGAGAAATATCTACAACTTTCATGAAGAAATGTGATTAAAATTCTCAACATTTCAATGTCAAAATTGATGGTCAAAGTCGGTGCCTAATGATCCCAATTGTCAAAGATATTTACAACTAATATTTGACAATTATGCCCTTGTAATTTGACAAGTTTGCCCCTGGATGTATCTATAAATAGAGGTGCCTTGTGACCCATTAGGGCATCTTGGCCTTGGCTGGAACATTTTGGCTTTGGCTAGGATCTTGTATTGTGTTTTGTGTGTTTATGTTATTAATGAATTTCCTTTTTCTTGCATTTTATTTTCTTTCTATTATAATGTTCTTCTAATTTCTCTTTTGCTAAGGTGAAAGGGTGAAACCCTTGATATGAGAATAAGGATTCTCTAACCCTTAATATGTGCTTAATAATCTTAATCTTATAATGTTTATTCAATATGATTTATATTTAATTCCTTAATCAATCTTGACACCACTCGTAAAGTGGAGGTCTTGATCCATTGTCGACAATCTTTGGCACATCAAATGCTTGGATCCTTTCTAGATGATGTATGGTTCTTCCTTACCGACACGAATCTAGTTAGGAACCTTGATTTGTTGTAGACATATGATGATTGGCACATTGGATGCTTGAACCCATTTACAAGAAGTGGTATAAATATTGGTAATGAAACAAATATAATTCATATAACTAAAATGGGTTAATTATCCTTATTTGAAATATCAAGGGTGGATCCCCTAACCTTAGCCTTCATTGTTATTGTGTTAATTCCTCTTGTATTTTAATTATTCTATTGTTTATGAACTTTTTATTTTATTTACTATGGTAGGTTCTACCACCTTATGAAATTGTTCTTTAATTTACTATGGTTGGTTATACCACCTATTTCCATGGATGGTTTTACCTCCTCTTGCTTTTTGTTTTATATTTGAATGGTCGGTAATACCACCTACCATCTTACATATTTATTGATATTATCTTGTCATTTCTTTGAATCATTGATATCACATTTGCTTATCTTATAATTTGTAACGCTAAAATCCCCTTCCTCGTGGATCGACCCCGGTCTCACCGGGTTTTATTACTTCGACACTCCTATACTTGGGAGACAATCCTTTTTCGGATGTGTCAAGTTTTTGGCGCCGTTGCCGGGGAAGGTAAAAATTGGCGTGCAAAATTGTAAGTATTCTCTTTTCTCATCTTAGATCTAAATTTTTTATTTTTGTGTGTTCATCTTTTCCTCTCTTTTCTTCTCCCTTTCTTGCATGAAAATTTGGTCACGAACATCTAGTGGTAGACTTGTTAGAAAAACATCATCTTCCTTAGAAAACATGGCCAACAATCATGAGGAAATATTCACGGATGAAGGGGACAACCGTTCGCAACAAAATGATCAAAACCAACGAAGAACCCTCGGAAACTACATGAATCTGGTAAGGACTAGTGCACCATCTTGTGTAGTTTCTCCTCCAGATTCAATCCATTTCAATTTCAAACCAAGTTTTGTTCGACTTCTACCCACTTTTCATGGCCTTGACATGGAGAACCCATATTCCCACTTGAAACTCTTTGAAGAGGTATGTAGCTCCTACACTGACCCAAATTGTAGCATAAACACCATTAGATTAAAGCTTTTTTCTTTTTCTTTAAAAGATAAAGCTAGAATATGGCTACTAAATTTGAGGTCGAATTCCATTAGTTCATGGGATGAGATGAAACAACAATTTTTGAAAAAATTTTTTCCTACCCATAGAACAAATTCTCTTAAAAGACAAATTTCTGATTTCTCTCAGAAACAAGGGGAAACCCTTTACCAATGTTGGGATAGATATAAGGAACTACTTAATACCTGTCCTCACCATGGTTTCGAAACTTGGAGAATAGTTGCACACTTCTATGAAGGGTTAACACCTCAAGATAGGCAACTAGTAGAATTAATGTGTAGAGGAGAATTTAAAGAAAAAGACCCTGAGGAAGCACTTGACTTCCTAGATTCCTTAGCAGAAAAGGCACAAAATTGGGACACTGCTGGCACCTATGAGGTACCAAGCAAGGCCCCAACCTCGACATCCAATAGAGGTATTTACAACCTTAGGGAAGACCATGACCTTCAAGCCAAATATGCATCCCTAGCTAGAAAAGTCGAGGCTTTAGAGATGAAAAAGAGTGGTCAATTGAAATCTATTCAAGAAAATGTCTGTAACATCTGTGATGACAATGACCATTCTACTGATGATTGCCCAACTTTGCCTGCCTTTAGGGAATGTCTCCATGAAGAAGCCAATGCCTTGAACACTTTCAAAAGGCCAAATCACAATCCATATTCACAAACCTACAATCCTGGTTGGAGAAATCATCCAAATTTTAGCTGAAAAAATGACAATCATGCACAATCTTCACAAGTCCCTTTTCAAGCACAACAAAATTTTCAAAATTCTCATGATCATGCATATGCTCCTCCTCCTAGGAATGACCTTCAAGAAACATTGCATTCATTCATTACAAAGCAAGAGACTTTCAATAGCCAAACTACTCAAACATTAGCAAATTTGTCAGAAACTCTTGCAAAATTTGCATCTACATGTAGCATCCAAGAGAAAGAAAATTTCCTTCTCAAACATTGGATCAATCTAACTCAAATGCAGGGAATTCAAATAACCATTATTTTGACCAAGCCAAGTCAGTCATGACCCTTCGCAATGGTAAGGTTGTTGAAAAACACATTCCTAATCCTTGTGAGAAAGAAGAAGAATCGATCTCTAAAGGACAGGAAGAGGTTGCCAACCCAACACCTAGCGAAGAAGAAACCAAATCCTCATCTGTGCCTCCATTTCCTCAAGCATTAGCTACACCAAAGAAGCCAACTCACAATTCTGAAATCTTTGAAATTTTCAAACAGGTAAAGGTCAACATTCCCTTGCTTGATGTGATCAAACAGGTACCTTCTTATGCAAAGTTTTTGAAAGACTTGTGCACTGTGAAAAGAAAACTAAATGTGAAAAAGAAGGCCTTTCTAGCCGAGCAAGTAAGTGCTATTCTTCAAAATAATAATACAGTGAAATATAAGGATCCAGGTTGTCCTACAATTTCATGTGTTATTGGAGACCATAAAATTGAACAAGCTTTACTTGATCTTGGTGCTAGTGTGAATTTGCTTCCATACTCGGTTTTTCAAAAACTCAATCTAGGTGAGTTAAAACCAACTTCTGTCACTCTTTTGCTTGCTGATAGATCAATTAAAGTACCAAGAGGAATAGTAGAAGATGTGTTAGTTCAAGTCGATAAATTCATTTACCCAGTGGATTTTATCGTCTTGGACACACAACCAGTGGAAGTAAGCAATTCAATTCCTGTTATTTTAGGGCGTCCATTTCTAGCTACTTCTAATGCTTTGATTAATTGCAGGAATGGAGTCATGAAGCTATCATTTGGGAACATGACATTAGAACTTAATGTTTTTAATATGTGCAAACAACCAAATGAAGAAGAAGATGAAGTTGATGAAGCCAATGTAATTGAATCTATTGTGGAAGATCACATCCAAAAAGGGAGTTCTTCTGACCCTTTGGAAACTTCTCTAGTGAATTCATTAGAATCAAGCATGGAACTAGAGTCTGATCTTTCTGATATATGCTCTTTATTGGATTGTGCACAGGTGATGGAAAAAGGCTCAAAATCAAGATTTGAAGAATTGGGGCAAATGAATGAAAGCAAGGAAGATGAAGCTCCCAAGCTAGAATTGAAGCCCTTACCTGAAGGACTGAAATATGCATATCTTGGGGAGAATCAGACATATCCGGTGGTAATTTCTTCATCCCTCACATGCGAGCAACAAGGTAAGTTGATAGAAGTGCTTAAAAGGCATAAAAATGCAATTGGGTGGACTTTAAAAGATATAAAAGGCATTAACCCTTTAATTTGCACACATAGAATACATTTAGAGGAAAATGCCAAAACATCTCAACAACCTCAAAGGAGATTAAATCCACACATGAAAGAGGTCATTAGGGCTGAAGTTCTCAAACTACTTGATGTGGGAATTATCTATCCTATTTCTGATAGTAAGTGGGTAAGCCCTACACAAGTAGTACCTAAGAAATCTGGCATTACAGTAGTTAAAAATGAAAAGGGTGAATTATTGCCAACTCGTGTCTCATCTAGTTGGAGGATGTGCATTGATTATAGAAAATTAAATGCTGTCACTAGAAAAGACCATTTTCCCTTACCCTTCCTTGACCAAATTCTTGAAAGAGTAGCAGGAAACCCCTACTACTGCTTTCTTGATGGATACTCAGGCTACTATCAAATCCCCATTGCACTTGAAGACCAAGAAAAGACCACATTCACGTGCCCCTTTGGCACTTTTGCATTTAGGAGAATGCCTTTTGGACTTTGTAATGCCCCAGCCACTTTTCAAAGATGCATGTTAAGCATTTTCAGTGACATGGTTGAGCATTGTTTAGAAGTTTTCATGGATGATTTAACTGTCTTTGGAAACTCTTTTGATAATTGTCTTGAAAATTTAGAAAAAGTCCTAAAAAGGTGTGTAGAAAAAGGTCTTATTTTGAATTGGGAAAATTGTCAGGTCATGTGGTGTCTTCTAAAGGAATTGAAGTGGATAAAGCAAAAGTGGAATTAAATTCCCATTTGCCTCCACCAAAAACAGTTAAAGAGGTTCGTTCATTCTTAGGGCATGCTGGATTTTATAGGAGGTTCATAAGAAATTTCAGTGCTATATCTAAACCTTTATGTAACCTCTTAATAAAGATACTTCTTTTGAATGGACTCAAGAATGTCAAAATGCCTTTGATAAGTTAATTGGACTTTTAACAACTGCTCTAATTATGCAATCTCCTGATTACTGTCATTGCCTTTTGATTGATATGTTGATGCCAGTGACTATGCCGTTTGGTGCTGTCTTAGGACCAAAGAAAAGAAGGTAGCCTTATGTAACTATACTATGTCAATTGGACTGTAAATATGCACAAATGAATTACACAAATCTAAACTGAGAAAGAACTACTTGCATATAAATTGCATTGGACAAATTTCGATCTTATTTATTTGGCTCTGCCAACAATTGTTTACACTGACATGCCGCTGTGATATATTAATGACTAAACAGGTATGCAAAACCTAGATTGATACGGTGGATCTTATTGCCCAAAGAATTCAACATCACAATAAAGGATAAGAAAGGAGCCAAAAATGTCGTTGCTGATCATCTTTCAAGACTAACTACAGAGACATTAATTGAAACTTCACCTATCAATGATTCTTTTCCTGATGAATTTTTATTTTCTGTTGCTACTGTACCTTGGTTTGCTAACAATGTAAATTTTCTTGCGACAGGGAAAATGCCACCTCATTGGAATGCTCAAGACAAAAGAAAATTTTTAACCGAGGTGAAAATTTTTTACTGGGATGACCCATATCTGTTCAAATATTGTCCAGACCAAATAATGAGAAGATGCATACCCGACAATGAGGTAAGTAGTGTCATTAACTTTTGTCATTCTGAAGCATGGGGAGGACATTTTTCATCTAGAAAAACAGCTGCTAAGATCTTACAATGTGGATTTTATTGGCCCACCTTATTTAAGATGCACATGCATTTTTTCAAAACGGTGAAAATTGTCAAAAATTTGGACTATTTCAAAAAGAAACATGATGCCTTGAATCCCATTCTTGTCCGTTAAATCTGTGACTGTTGGGTATTGATTTTATGACCCTTTCCACTCGTCATTTGGTTTTTTGTGTACAATTCCTTGTTTTTGCAGTTGACTATGTTTCAAAATGGGTCGGGGAATTCCATGTCGAAACAAGGATCACAAAACAGTTGTCAAATTCTTGAAAGAGAATATCTTGATTAGATTTGGAATTCCTTGAGCCATTATTAGTGATGGGGGTACACATTTTTGTAACAAACCATTTGAAACTTTAATGAAGAAATATGGAATAAACCATAAAATTTCTACACCTTATCACCCACAAACAAGTGGACAAGTTGAATTAGCTAATAGGGAGATAAACAGATCTTAGAAAAAAGGGTTAACCCAAATCGTAAAGATTGGTCTTTAAGACTTAATGATGCAACTCCTGGGCTTACCGAACTGCTTTCAACACATCATTGGGAATGTCTCCTTATAGATTAGTTTATGGAAAACCTTGTCACTTGCCAGTGGAAATTGAACATAAAGCTTATTGGGCCATTAAAACATTTAACACAAACTTGAATGATGCTTGCAAGTTACGTAAACTCCAACTGAGTGAACTTGAAGAAATCAGGAATGAGGCTTATGAAAATTCTAAAATCTACAAAGAAAAATGAAGGTTTTTCATGACAAATTTATTGTTAGAAAATCTTTTGAACCTTCACAAACAGTTCTTTTGTATGATTCAAGGTTGCATTTATTTCCTGGTAAACTTCGGTCACGTTGGACTGGGCCTTTCATTGTTAAAAATGTTTTCCCTCATGGAGCAGTTGAAATTGAGAACCCAAAGAATGGTCATGTGTTTAAAGTTAATGGACAACGTTAAAACCATTCTTTGAAAATTTTGACCAAAAATGAAGAGTCCATTGCTTTAGTCGAATCCTTTTTAAGGATTGATTTTTCCCGGTCAAGTGGCGGATACGGTACTCCGTGACTATTAAAGTCGGTTTTTCAGTTCCCTAAAAACTGTTGCTTGCATCCATTTTCTTTTCTTCTCTCTCATTTTCTTCACATGGATACCATTCTCTCAAAATTGCACAAACATTTTTCCTCTCTTCCTCAAAATGATTTGCTTAAAATTTATAAAGCTCGTGCAGAAAGACTAAGGTTGTTGATGCGTAAGGGTATTCCTGCTGATTTAAGATGGTTAATTGAAGCCAAGGTTCGATTCTCTTGTGAGTTTTCAGATAATCTTGTTTCCCATATGCCAGGTTTGGGAAAAAGCTCTTATGCCAAAAAGCGAAGAGCGAAAAGGTTACAAGTTTGTCCCAGATGTGCAAGATGGACTTGTAACCAGCGTTGCCGCTCCTTGGGATATTTGTCTAACAATCGAGAGGATAAACTACAGTTCATCAAGAATGGACTGAGTAAGGAGTCTTTGGATGATATCCGAACGACTCTTGAGACGCATTCTTGTGGACTTGTGCAGCGTGAAATTTTTAATTTGTGGACACAATTTCGAGATGAGCAGGAACGCTATAGTCTTAGGAATCTGACTCAAAACGATGTTGTTTGCCAGTTTATAAGAAAACTGGATAGGAAGCATATCCCCAACTCATAGAAGGTATTTAAGCCGTTTCTGGACGTAAAACCAGAGGAAGATGTGAGCCACAGTCACAACTACCTGTACATATGCATGCGTGCCATCATTTTTGAATTTTAATACCTCATTGCTGTCATTTTTGAATTTATATCTTTTGTTTGACTTATGGTGTCTTATTTCATCATCTTTTGAATTTTTGGGCATTATTGTCAACTTTTTCAATAAACAATCGACTACCTAGATAGATATCATCATTAGCATACCTTTTTGCACTCCATAAATACCACATGTCTTGTTCTCTTCTTCACACATAGTTCGAGAGTTACATAGACATGGAGGGAACTTCAAAACGTCGAATCCAAAGGATATGTGTATTCTGTGGATCTCGACCAGGTAAAAGTGAAGAGTTCGTAGAAGTAGCGAATTATCTTGGTAGGCTACTGGCTGAAAAAAAGATTCATGTAGTTTATGTGGGAGGTAGCCTTGGGTTAATGGGTTGTGTGTCAACAGCTGCACATGTAGGAGGTAGTCAAGTGTTAGGAGTTATTCCTAAAGCTTTGGCTGTAGAAAGCATTGTTGGAAAAACGGTTGGGAAGGAGTTACAGGTCTCCTCTATGCATTAAACCAGGCACATATGCTCATCAATTCAGATGCCTTTATTGCTTTACCAGGTGGCCTTGGCACTCTTGAAGAAATTTTTCAAATTGCCTCTTGGGCCCAACTGAATCTCCATATAAAACCCATAGGTTTGTTGAATGTTAAAAATTTCTTTGATCTTTTGATAAGTTTTGTTGACGCAGCTGTGGAACAGAATTTTATCCCTCATTTGGCGAGAAAGATCCTTATTTCTGCCACTTCTGCTGGTGAGCTACTTGACAAATTACAAGAAGTTGGGTATGAACCTGACCCAGCTAGTACTCAAATTAATTGGGCAGGAGGGCAAAACAAAAAGTGCAAATTGGATTTGAATCTCCGTTTGTAATTTTTTTCTTCTTGTCCTTTATTTTATTTTATTTTATTTTTAGCATGTTATTTTATGAGTCTTTCAGGTCATCACTCTTGAATAACAGAAGCCTCAGGTAATGTCTCCTATACTTTATCTCTCTACATTTAAACATTGAGGACAATGTTTCATTTGGGTGGGGGGGAAGGATAGTAGACATAAGTGTGTCTTGAAATTTTATTTTTTTCTTGCAAAAAAAAAAAAAAAACGAGTTAGTAATTAAATTCAGAGTGCGGTGTAAGGAGTTCAAATCCTCTTGAGACGCATTCTGGGTCAGGAATGGCAAAGTAGGGAGGACCAGTTTGAACTCTTGAAACCCATTCTAACCAATTTGTCATTTTATTCTTGCATTTTTGAAGACTTATTTGATATTATTTAGTCTTGATTTTTGAATTTTATAACAATGAGGTCTTATTCATTTCACTTTGAATCATTCAAATCTATGAACTCTCACAACCTTATCATTTAATAAAATGTGTGCTTATGTGCTCATTAAGCAAGTATCTATGAATCTTTCTTCACACACACACATACCTTGATGTATGATTGTGGGTGGCGAAATGAAATATTGCAATATTTGAGTTCTTTTGTTTTGTTTAGGATAACAACAAAAGGAAGGGGAAAGTTAAAAAAAAAAAGAAAAAAATGAAAAATGATAAAAAAAAGAGAGAAAGCAATGTTGGATAAGTTTGGTCTTGTAGTCTCCTTAATTCGAGCAATTAAGCCCGAGGGGTGCCTCAACACCTAATACCCTAAGACCAACTGGTTTGGGAGCTATTGGCCCAAAGCTCGCTACATGGATTAAGGAGCAAGCTTAATGGGATTGAACATTGCACTATCCACAAGTTTCTAAGCAAAAATAAAGCATCGGCAACCTGAGTCGTTAAGCTCGCAGGGGTGTCTTAACACCTAATGCCCTAAGGCCAACAGGTCTGGGAGTCATTAGCCTAAGGCTCGCTACATGGGTTAAAGATGCATTCTTTCAAAAAAAAAAGAGAAAAAAAAGAAAAAAATGTATAAAATGAATGAATATCCCCTACCTAAGGTTGTTAGCCTTAAGAAATACTAGAACCGATATGACTTATTTCTAATAAGCCCCATAGTCATGTGTCAATTGAGCACAAAAGAAGGTTTGTAGATATCTTGACTGAAGGGTACATGAGTTATTTAAAAAAAAAATTAGTTGAGAGTTTGTTTATTTGGATAAAATCAAGGAGAGTGTAATAATGACCACCTTGGATGTAAAATTCTATAAATCACTTCTAAATAATAACGCTTTAATTGCTAGGGACTAGCAATAAGCTAGTTGGGGGGTGTGATGAACACTTAAATATGCATGTTTAATAAGAGTTTAGTTAATCATATTGCATTAATAGTGTCATTAAATTCCTCAACTTAAGCATATTTGTAGCATTTGCATCTTTGGAATTAATTTTTCTTAATTTTGGTTTTGTTACAGGTTCGGTAAAATAGGCATAACTCTCTATTTATGGATCAGAATGGTTCAATTCTTAATGTTCTTGAAAGCTGATTTAATTGTGTACAAGATTGCATTTCACAAGCATCATCAAATTCGGGCTCTTAGTGGACCAAAATTGGGCTTGAAATGAACCCATCTACAGTCTCGGCCCAGTCTGACCAGGCCTCAGTATTTGGACCGTATCTCTAAAAATACATATCCAAATTGTGGAAATCAATATGTTCTAGAAAGCTGAGAGAAATATCTACAACTTTCATGAAGACATGTGATTAAAATTCACAACGTTTCGATGTCAAAAATGATGGTCAAAGTCGGTGCCTAATGATCCCAATTGTCAAAGATATTTACAACTAATATTTGACAATTATGCCCTTGTAATTTGACAAGTTTGCCCCGGGATGTATCTATAAATAGAGGTGCCTTGTGACCCATTAGGGCATCTTGGCCTTGGCTGGAACATTTTGGCTTTGGCTCGGATCTTGTATTGTGTTTTGTGTGTTTATGTTATTAATGAATTTCCTTTTTCTTGCATTTTATTTTCTTTCTATTATAATGTTCTTCTAATTTCTCTTTGCTAAGGTGGAAGGGTGAAACCCTTGATATGAGAATGAGGATTCTCTAACCCTTAATATGTGCTTAATAATCTTAATCTTATAATGTTTATTCAATATGATTTATATTTAATTTCTTAATCAATCTTGACACCACTCGTAAGTGGAGGTCTTGATCCATTGTCGACAATCCTTGGCACATCAAATGCTTGGATCCTTTCTAGATGATGTATGGTTCTTCCTTAACGACACGAATCTAGTTAGGAACCTTGATTTGTTGTAGACATATGGTGATTGGCACATTGGATGCTTGAACCCATTTACAAGAAGTGGTATAAATATTGGTAATAAAACAAATATAATTCATATAACTAAAATGGGTTAATTATCCTTATTTGAAATATCAAGGGAGGATCCCCTAACCTTAGACTTCATTGTTATTGTGTTAATTCCTCTTGTATTTTAATTATTCTATTGTTTATGAACTTTTTATTTTATTTACTATGGTATGTTCTACCACCTTATGAAATTGTTCTTTAATTTACTATGGTTGGTTATACCACCTATTTCCATGGATGGTTTTACCTCCTCTTGCTTTTTGTTTTATATTTGAATGGTCAGTAATACCGCCTACCATCTTACATATTATTGATATTATCTTGTCACCTCTTCGAATCATCCATATCACATTTGCTTATCTTATAATTTGTAACGCTAAAATCCCCTTTCTCGTGGATCGACCCCGGTCTCACCGGGTTTTATTACTTCGACACTCCTATACTTGGGAGACAATCCTTTTTCGAATGTGTCAGAAATTATGGGACTTGGAGATGGTGGGGATACTGGGCAGAGTTGGCAATCGGGTAGGGCAGGTTCGAAGCCCTCCCCCCGCCCCGGGCGAGGGTGAACATTTTTTTGCCTTGTCCTGCCATATTACTCCCGAATGGGGTAGGGCAACATTTGAAAGAGAAGATCCGAACCCGCCCACCCTCCTCAATTTAAATTTTATTAAATTTATTTAATCTAAAATGTAATATATGTATAATTGTAGACACTGAATTTTTGAGGCTCGACGATGAAATGAAGATGAATGTCAAGTAGTAGAAATGATCAAATGCCCTTCGAAGCCAAGAAAAGAAATGTGAGAAGGAATCTGTGAAAGGTCTCGAAAATTGACATGTGATTTAAAAAATCACATAAATTAATCTAGAAGGAATTTATTGATGAGTCATATACCTTTGCAAAGCTACGGATGTCTAATTTTTGTGAAACTTTATAGATGGTAAATCAAAGTTGAACTTAAAAAGTTATGTCTGATCGAACAAACAAATGTCAAAAGGGACCACTGCAAAGAAACAGCTGCCCAGCTGTCAAACAGTCATCTGGTTGTTGACCGTCACCCAACTATCAGACAATCGCCTTGCAGTTTGCCAATAGCCGCTCGATTGTTGGTCCCTTAATTTTGGAATTTTTCATTACAAATCTTCATATTTTGATTTTTAATTCCTTTTTCAATTTTGACCTTTAACTATATAAACCCCCTTTGACTCACTTTTCAAAACACACTGATTATTAAGAAAAATCATCCCTTCTCCCTATTGAAGAGATGATTGAGAATTTGAGATTTCTTTTTCAGTTTAAAGATTTTTAGGCATTATATTGCTCTAAAACCGGTAAGGATACGTCATAAGAGTAATCCTCTCTTATCCCTCATATTTTCTTGTTTGCTTTTCTTGCTTAGAATTAAGCATGATTAGGGTTTATTTTACTTAAAATAAGCATGTTTAGGATTTAATTTAATGCTTAAAACATGTTTAGGGTTTCATAAATTATTTAACCCTTTTGTTTGTTTTGCAAGATGGATAAGTGTGTCGAAGTAAGTCTGTTTTCCCTTCTTTATTAGAAACATGTTTAGGAATTTATTTTCACGAATGCTTAGAATCATGTTTAGAGCACATGTCTAGAATCATACTCAAGAGCACATGATTAGAATCATACTAGGAGAACTTATATTTGTTTTGATATATGCTAGGAAATAGCATAGAATAGATCAAAATTATCATATTACCCCTTGAATGCTTTGATTGGGCTAGAAGAGTCTTGTTTGACTTCAATTGTTTGAATTAGACTAGAAATACCATGACTAGGTTAAAATATGCCACGATCACCATGTTTAGGTTGGAAATACTACGATAATATGAATTAATATGAATTGTACTAGAATAGCAATCGGTAGAATAACCATGATAAATTATCAAATCACGGCTAGAATACCATGATATTAGATTATGCACCAGAAGAAAAAAACCAAAAATTTGACTGCTAAAAATAGTCAAATAACTAAATATTTGACTGTTTTCGTGTGTCACATATGTCACCATCAAATATGATATAGTTTGACTTAGTTGACTATTGGTCAAACGGTCAAATAAGTATAGTAACATACTTGATTCATTGTTCCTAATCAAATATATATGCCAAGGAAATGCATATTTGTCTACTTCTAATAGTCAAATATGTTGTGAGAAACCATATTTGACTGTTACCTTATGGTTTATAATAATATCATATTTGACTCTTTTTTAATGGCAAGTATGATTCATTAAAATAATAAAAAAATGTAATAATAATATATGTGATACGTGACAGTAGGGGTGGGAATTTGGAACACGACACGCGAACACGACATGAATACGACACGAACACGATACATGATTAATAAATTAGTCGAATTCGTGTTGAGGGTGTTCAACACACCAACCCGTTTAATGACACGAATAGTTAAACATATTTTGTCTATCCTTAATATGTAAGCTCATTTAATGATATAAATTGTTACCTACTTACAACATATATATCATAAAATTGAAATTTTTATATTATAAAATAAATTAATTTATAAAATAATAAATTATGATGATTTTAATAATCACTACAAGAAAATGGACCTTTTACTGCGGGCCGAAACTGCGGTAAAAACCCTTCTACGGCGGGCATACGGCGGTTTTAGCCCGCCGTATAAAATGACGCCGTAAAAATGCATTTTACCTTTTATTGCGGTTTCGACCCGCAGTAAAACGTGTTTTACCACGGGCTATCAGCCCGCCGTAAAAATTTGTGGTCTGATAGAAATTGTTTTACCGCGAGCTTATAGCCCGCCGTAAAAAATCAAAACGGGTTTTACCGCGGGCTGTGGCCCGCCGTAAGCATTTGTGATTTGATAGAAAAATTTTTATCGCAGGCAATGGACCCACCATTAAAATTATTTACTGCATGCTATTGGAATGTAAACCAAATAACAATAGTAATCAAGATTAAAAGGACAGGGCCTGTTATTTGGAGAACTGAAGGGTGAAAACCACTGTACCCAGCTATCTAAATAAAGTAGTAACTTACTTTATATACAAATACGTAGCTAATATATTCAAAATTACAATATGAAATGTAAAAAAGAGTTACAAGGATGTTAAGGATAAGTTTCACAAGAAAAAAATAAATAATAAAAAATAAAAAAATGCTATTCAAGAGGCTCTCCATATTGCATTGGATTTCAGAAAGACCTTTAAAACCTCCAGATTCTATTTTCCATAATTGCAAAGCAACTTTAAGCGAAAAACATGCATCCTATAGAAAGGGTCTACAGCTGACTGATTGAAACCAATGGCCTTATCATAATATGATAACGATATCTCATGTGAGTACCCAAGCTTTTCAGAGAGTTTCCCCATATAAAATGCATATGACCAATCCTCCCTGTATAAAAAAGGCATTCAGTCAACCTCAAAAATTGTAAGTAAATAAGAAAAGAAGCTATACTTGTGGGCGGAGGCTTTCTTAAAATGTTTGAATGAGTTATCACAAAACATCTTCCATTTAGCATCCTTTGAGGGAACAACAGATCGCTGATCATAAAATGGTACCACATTCTGCAGGCTGTCATAGTATACTAATGCCAATAACTCATGTATCTCACACTGGAATCACACTAAAAAATTCACAATGGTTAGCAACAAACTAATCAAGAAGAAAATCCATTTCATTGCATGAACCACCCTAAAAAATTCCAATAATTATTCAAAAAACCCACTCAAAACATGATATATGTATGTACATATAGCTACAGAACAACCTGCAAAAGTGCCCGATTCATAGACTTTAAAGTTGGAACTATTACTGAACAAATCCTCTAGTTAGACAGATGAATCTAGCATTTCAAGTACATTAAATGACTACTTTATTAAATCTATATCAATCCTAAAACCAATTTGATATACTACCACATGTAAACACTTAGGGAGACATGCTTTTATGTCTCCCTTTTATCTATCAAACCATTAATTGCAAAGATGCCTTACAAATTTAAGAAACAAATATTGAAATTTAAGCTGAGGAGAAATCTCAATGCAGGTGCCACATTGGTCCAAAAACCAAACCTGCTTAGCTGATTTGTTTGCCAAAGCCAAACTCATTAATAGACAACACCTACTCCTTCTTCGACTAGTCTCAACTCTCTGAGGTAAAGTAGCATTCTTCCTCCATCCTGTTGCATTTATGTGCTTACTGCCATCATTCAGCAACAAATCTACCTCCTGTTTTTGTGAAATGAGGAAAATGGAAGAAATTCAAAATATTAAACAATGGCCAGGGAAATTTTATAAACACCTTATACAAGATTCTTTACTGTTTATGCTGATAATCGAAATAAAAACCTAAACCAATAGACTAGACATAGTGCTAACCAACTACACTACAGGGTCCACGTAAAATAGTTTACCATACCCATGCCAACAGAAACTTATAGTTATCTAGAATGCACAATATGTAAAAGGATCCTGTAGAAATTTAATAAAAATAAATAAATAAATGCTATCTCAAATTAAACGATTCAGCAAATCATTTGTTGGCATTTGCTTCTTGAACCAGTTGCTCATTCAACCCCTTTGCACGGCTAATTTTTTTAACCTAACTCTTCACAATCTGTTTAATTTTCCAACATCAAAATTAAAGATCAAGATCAGAAAGACATTACTTGCCATTCTCAATCAAAATTAAAACCAAATATACCATATTTTCACCAATTTTTGACAAAACCTAGAAACAGAAACATATAATCAAGGGCAGTTATTGCATTCTGTTGATCAAACAATAGAGAGATCATTACCGTAACAGGTAAAGGTTGAACCATGTCCTGATCAGGGTCATGACCCCATGTAAGCTCCTTGACTGTGGCAGAGCCCCGCAAATCTCCATGTTGCAAATTAGCTTCAACATTCTTTCTCAGTAGCCTCAGTCTATCTGACAAATCAGTAAGGATAACTTGAGCACCCAAAAGAGCTGCAACACAGCTAAAAGTAATAAAACATAAGAATCAAACAATTAAAAGTGATAAAGCAGAAAAGCAAGAGTAAGAGATAGTGCTAAATGTTAATGATTACCCAACTAAACCACAGCCAGAACCCAACTCAACAATCTTTTTTCCTTGAAGTAGAAGCATCCCTGCGTCCACTGCATGCTCTAAGAACTTCCCTAACACAACTCCATTGTCCCACATCACTGCTCCAGTTACTCCAGGCGCACCCTGCAGGTAATATAATCAACCAATAACCCAATAACAATAGACACTGGCAAGTATCATAACATGGTCCCAAAAATAACAATACTGGGAATCGTTCATTACATTGAAACAACATGAAATCAATAATATGGAAAGTAGGAATTCATGATTAATAAAATGTTATAGGCGGTAATATTACGGGGCAAGTAAGTAGGGTTTCCAAGTGGGTATACAGAGAAGGAGAAATGGAAAGTGAAGATACCAAAGAAGAAGGAGACTGGAGAATGGTGAGAGAATGGCCACAAGCATCAAGGCGTAGCTGCAAGGAAGATTGGGAGACAAATGCGTTGGGTTTAGAGAGAGTTGGCTGCTGAATTCCCCATAGTAGCATGGTCTCTTCTGCAGCTGATTCTGATTCTGATTATGAATCAGATAATAACCTAACTTTCCCTCCATACGATCCCAACTTCACCATCTTCACCTCTGTCTCTTCCTCCATTTCCAATGGGTTTTCACTTAAACTTGCCATCTTCTGCTTCTTCAATACGACTGGAAAAAAAATCTAGCCCTTAACTTCAATACGACTATAATCGAACAGAGTACAAAGAAGACCAATTTGCAATCGAAGGCCTCTAATCAAAATCCAAACAAACCCTAACCCTAATTTTTCCAAATCTTAAAAGCGATTCAAATACAGGGCGAGAATTAGAAGTCGACGAAAGCCTCCGTCGTCTAGGACCGCAGTCGATGGTGATGGTTGTTGTTCGAACACAGCGATCAAAAAGCCTCGATTCTCGCAACCAAGCCTTGAAAGTTGTCTCTGTCAAAAAGGGAAGGGGAGTGAAAGAAATTGATTAGAGCGAGAAAGAGACAGAGGTTTAGAGAAGGGAAGATAAGAGGAATGCTTACAGGCGTTTCGGTTCGCTTTGCTTTGTGAGGCTGAAGCTTTTGTTTTTGTTTATTTTCTCTTCTTCAAAACAGGGCCGCATGGTGATAGGCTGGTGTTTGGGAGTGAATTAATCACACAAGGAAAATAAAATACAGGAAAATTAGGGATCTTGAAAATAGAGATAAGATCGAGGGGCAAACTCAAAAAAATCTAGGGTTGATATAGACTTACAGTTGAGGGATCGAGAAGAGGAAGCAAATCTGAGAAGGTGACGATGAAATTTTCTGTTTGTGTGTTGGTGAGACAGAGAGATAAAATGAAAGGCACGATGAAGGGCAGAGAAGAGGAGATGAAATTAGGGATTTGAGAGGGGAGCATGAGAGAGAGAGAGAGAGAGAGAGAGAAGTGGGAGAATGGTGTAGAAGAGAGGAACCAAATATAATAATTTGATTATATAAAAACTTTTTACTGCAGGCCTCAAAGAACGCCGTAAAGTTCATAATTTTTACTGCAATCGCGTTAGCCCATCACAAAATTCAAATTTTTACTGTATTTTTAAAGGTCTGTGATAAATAAGTGCAGTAAAAGATCATTTATGTAGTAGTGAATATCTTATACTAACAATGGTTTATATTTTAAAAATAATTTTAATTGATATAAATATATAAAATATAATATATTATGCATAACTAGGTTAAACAATTAAGTAAATTATGTGAATTAAATATGACACGATTATAACACATGGGTAACACGTTTAATAACCGTGTCGGATCCGTGTTTCATGTCTTGACACGAATAATTAAATGGGTCGACACGCACGACACGAATTCTCACCTTACTTGACAGTATCATATATATTATTATTATATTATTATTTTTATTTAAAATAGGTATTTTTATATATTTTCTAGTTTTGAAAATATAGGAATTTAATTAAATAAAATAATAACTTGTAATAAAATATAAAGCCAAAAAAATATGAATTTCAGTTACAAAATCTGTTAAAAGAGGCATGCATAACAAAAAAACTATATAAAATTGCTCAAGAGAAATAATAAAGAAACTATATTCTTCATGCAAATCCACAACACATGCATTGTAGAGGATCCTATACATAAAGATTAAAAGTATACAAGTTTTATCCTTTAAATTCTTCACAGTGTAACACAATACTCCACAAATTTAAAAACAAAAAAAAAGCAAAAATCATTACATATGAACATTGCAAAATAAAGCAATGTATGTGGATCAATTTATTAACTTGTGTCTAGCACCAATAATCAAGACATGGGTAAGAAGAGAAAGTATTGGCACCAAGGAAGGATTTTGACCCCAAGTGTAGTAGCTAGAATCTGCATTAGCCATTAGAATTAAAGATTTACCTTCATCACAATAAACGTGCTAGGTACTTCCCTAATTTTTGTCTGAACAGAATCCTTACACATATGAGATCTTAGGATGCAATAATTTATGTAAATCAAGATAGATAAATGAAAGTCCATCCACTAAACATAATTGATAGAACATTTCATATTAGTAAAATTATATTGCATAGCTTTTGAATTTGGGGTAATGTTCATATTCTATAGAAGAGAGCATTTACCGGCTTTATGAAAGTGAAGGTCTTTATCATTGTGAATGCTTGTCATCGTCCAAGGCCTTTTCATTGTTTCATTGGCACAATTCTCCTTGCTTCTTCGATACATGGGTTCATCGCAACCACCACATTGCATCTGCAACACAGTTAATACAGTCCATTGCAATTCATTTATTAAAATAAATATTACATAAAAAATTTTGACAAACGTAAACCCCATATGAATGTGCAAAAAATATTCTGTATGCACAATTAGATAACTGGTTAATGAGTTTGGTAAGCTCCAACTAAAGTGTAAACTAGAGAAAGATTCCTGACGTCAACTATATTCTTGACTAATGAAATAGAATTATTGTTTCTTTGGAAAAAATTGTAATATCATGAACATGTAAATTAAAGCTTTATGGGTGCACTAATTAAACAATGAAGCTCTTTTATGTCTCATTCTTTGGCCTACTCCAAGTTGCAAATACCCATACAAGAAACACAAGACTATTAAATTTGTTGCAGAGGATCTTGTATAACCATCACACGTGGATAAGAGCTTATTGTTATATGAATTATCTTTTAAATTTTGTCCAACTAGGAAAAGCCTAAAAGAAAAGCTATGACCCTCCCAAAATATGCTAATAAGCAATTTTTGTGCATCAGCGAATTAATATAATTATTTTAATTTATTAACATGGGCTAGAGGAATTTAACTATACTATAATTTTTTATAATTGCAAGCTAAATATAGGAAGCTCATAGTCTCTAGGGAATAGAAAGATGAAAACAAATTGTAATGTTAACCAGAAAATGAAACAAAATAATAGAAAATTACAACTTGAATGTTAGGTGCAAAACCACCCTTATCATCGACATTTGTTGCATCTTGACCATACTTCTTATTAATCACCGCCTAAAAGAGAAGAAAAAAATAGCATAATAAGAATATGTTAGGCAAACAAAAAGCAAAAAAAGAAAAAAAATTATAAAAGTGTTTCTGTTCTAAACAAAAAGAAATATGTGTATAAGACCTTTCTTCTCTATTGCAAAAGATGAGAAAGAAAAGATTACTTATAAAGATAACAAGAAAGGAATTAGGATTACCATATGCCTGCAACAGAACATGAGCAGCATAATAGATAGCATAACTGATTGTAGAATTTATCATAAGCTACTTTTTGAATAAAGATATATGCCCAAAACTACGCAAATATTTACTTTTTATGTTACATATTAACAAAGAATTGGAAATTTCATGATGACTTAGAATATCTATATATATTCAAACACAAAATGTTGAAGTGATCTAACTTGTTTAATTAGAACATTGTCTACTAAATCAAATTAAAAAATTATGTATTTGTTATACAAATTGTGATACCATTTTCTGATGTAAATAAAGATCAAAACAATCCAGTTATGGACAATATATTATAGTAGTTAAATACATTCAAAGCTTCAAAAAGATTATGCATCAAATTTTGTTATGACTAAACAGAAACTGTTTTCCTATAAATAACAGAAATTCTGTAAACTAGAGGTTTTGTAGAGAGAAAATATTTTCATGACGAAGAAGAATGTTGGAATCTACTTAAAGCCATTTGAAACAAAATAAATGAAGTCCAAGAAACTTGTTCCTTTAAGGAGACCTTTACCAATCAAAAGTTCAAAATCGAATAACAACGGAAAGCCAATCACAGTATCCTTTCCATTTATCAACTCGCCAATCACAATAGCCTTTCCATTTGACATCAAATTGATTTGATTAATCAAATTGATTTGATTAATCTAATCTGATGCATGCAACTTTGTTATTTAAAAGGCAATGCAACAAGAGACATTATGCATGAAAATACTACAAACCTTATGGCATTATAATCCTTAAAAATCAATGTGCAACAGTATAAATGAATATTTGATTGAAAGCTAAACAACATGAAGGTCCCAATTCTTTAAGCCTCAAACTAGGACATGTAAAAGAGAGGTTGAAACACACATTCAAATGGTGGTATACTTCCATACCTATCTTCATGGCCTTTTTTAAAGAGGAAGTTCATACAAGAAAAATCATAAACTCTTGCGGAAAATATAAAATCAGAAACCGAAGAGCCTGAGCATCCTTAAAATATGAATCAAACAAAGAATCAGGAAGCATGCCTACATGGCAAGTTTGTTATCCACATATGATCCACCATAAATAACATTGGAAGCAGGCACTGGCAACACCAACTCCTTGTTACTAGTAAGTTTAGTGATGAACACTTAAATATGTATGCTTAATAAGAGCTTAATTCATCATATTGCATCAATAGTGTCATTAAATTCCTCAACTTAAGCATATTTGTAGTCTTTGCATCTTGTGAATTAGCTTTATCTTAATTTCAGTTCTTGTTATAGCTTCGGTAAAATGGGCGTAACTTTCTATTTATAGATCAAAATGATGCAAATCTTGATTTGTTGGAAAGCTGATTAAATTATCTATAAGATCATATTTCACAAGCATCATAAAATTCGGGCTCTTAGTGGATCGAAAATGGGCTTGAAGTGAACCCATTTGTAGTTTCGTCCAGCCTGACCATGCCCCGTGTTTTGATTATATCTCTTGATATATGTATCCCAATCATATGAATCAAGATGTTCTAGAAAGCTAAGAGAAATATCTACAACTTTCATGAAGACATGTGATCAAAATTCTAAATAATTTGATGCCGAAATCGGTGGTCAAAGTTGGTGCACATGATAA
The DNA here is from genome assembly GCA_013180625.2 of Boswellia sacra. Lineage (NCBI taxonomy): Eukaryota > Viridiplantae > Streptophyta > Magnoliopsida > Sapindales > Burseraceae > Boswellia > Boswellia sacra. The sequence continues at coordinate 573,079 of SNVD02013580.1, read as the reverse complement.
TCCAAATTATCAAAAAGATATTTTACAATTGTCCCTTTGTAATTTGATAAGTTTGCCCCGAATGTATCTATAAATAGAGATGCCTTGTAACCCATTAGGGCATCTTGGCTTTGGTTGGGATCTCTTGTTATTATGTTTTTCTCTCTTGTGTTTTAATGTTATTAATAAATCTTCTTTTTCTTGCAAATTGTTTTCTTTTTTTTTTTTTAAATGTCTTACTAAATTCTATTTTGCTAAGGTGAAAAGGTGAAACCCTTGATATGAGAATAAAGATCTTGATATGAGAATAAAGATTTTCTAACCCTTGACATGTGCTTTATAATCATAATCTTTTGATATTTATTTTATATGATTTATATTTATTTCTCTAATCAATCTTGACACCACTCGTAAAGTGGAGGTCTTGATCTATTGTAGACAATCCTTAGCACATCAAATGCTTGGATCCTTTCTAGATATCGTATGATTCTTTCTTACCGACACAAGTCTAGTTAGGAACCTTGATTTGTTATAGACATATGATGATTGGCACATTAGATGTTTGAACCCATTTACAAGAAGTGGTATAAATATTGGTAACGAAACAAATATAATTCATATAACTAAAATGGGCTTAAATGGCATACCTTCCGATTGGAACCTCCTTGATGTATGGTATCCTTATTTGATATATCAAAGGCGGATCCTCTAACCTTAGCTTTCATAATTATTGCGTTAATTCCTCTTACTTGTGTAATTTAAGTATTCTTTTTTTATTGTTTATGAACTTGTTCTTTTATTTGCTATGGTAGATTTTACTATCTATTTCCATTAATGGTTTTACCACCTTTTGTTTTTGTTTTACATTTGAATGATCGGTAGTACTGCCTACCATCTTAACTTTTATTTGTTGATATTATCTTGTCATTCATTTAAATCATTCTTATCATATTTGCTTACCTTTTAGTTTATAGCGCTAAATCCCCTTCCTTGTGGATTGACCTCAATCTTACCAGGTTTATTACTTCGACACTCCTATACTTAGGAGATAATTCTATTTTTGGATGTGTCATTTAGCAATATATTGCATCCAGAAAAAACAAAAGATATATTGTCAATTAATCTTCCCAAATAACAGGAAGAAAAAAAACTTATCTGTTGTTTGCCTGGCCCATGACAAATATTAAACATCACTTATTTCTAATTAACTAGTAAACAAAATGTTTTCCCCATCTCTAGAATCTATCACCTAATAATTGGGTAAACTGATATCTATTTATATACTAACGCATAATGCAAGAATTAAGAACATAACAAATCTTGTAAATGGGAATCTTTTGACACTGGCTTCAGCTTTGCGAACCATAATATACACTACCAAAATGGCATTTGCTTCAAGTTGAAAAACAAATTAAATGCATCAGCCATTGTGCATCAAAGTAACAAGTGAAAACTTACAATTAAGGAAACCTCTCAAGTACCTTTTTTTTGCACCAGCTCCACTCATTAACAGTTCCGTTGTGTTGTTGAACCATGAAATTATCAATCCCAATTTGCTTGGTTGGGTACGGTGTATAACAATAGGACAAAAATTACAACAAAACCTAAAAGAAAATCATGAAAATTGAAACATTTGCATAATATATAACTCAACTCATCAAGTTCAAGGAGATTGGTAACAAACCTTGCTGATAAGAGCAAGGCCGATGATTTTATTGACAATAGCCTACATGAACAAATAAATAAGTGCAGAAGAATTGTCTATTGGCGAAGCAGAAGTGAAAGAGAAAGCTATATACCAAACCTTTAAAATACCTTTGCCAAGGTAGAATGAGCCTCCATCTCTCAATTCAAAAGCCTTGTAAATTCTTGAAAACCAATGAATGAATAAATCAAAATTTAAAAAAAAAACTAAATTAATATAAAATCTTAAATAGTTATTTTAAAAAAAATCAAATGATTATATGTGATATACAAGTTAAAGCACCACTTGGAATGAGGGCTCTAGACAAGTGATAGTATGAAGTTTCACGTCCACCTAAATAATCAAAATTACAATAAATTTAAATAATAATAATAATAATAATAATCAGCTATGTTACTTATAAAATAATATCAATAATGTTACCCAAAAAAACAATGTTTACTAACATGCCATAGTCTAGTAACTACACACACTTGGTCTCACTCAGCCAAAAGCCGATGCAACGTAGCGAATTAAAATAAAATTTATTTTCAACCATGAAATTGATGGAAATGATTTGAAAGAAAATCTGGAGAGTATCGAACCGGTTACTAATAGTAAAGATAGAGAAACAAAGACAGAGATATAGAGAGAGATTGGTAATCTAAAAAGTATAGAGAAAACAAAGACCTAAAAAGTGGTTACAAACCTCGATTGTACGATCGCCACAGCTATTGAAGTTCTACCTTGCCTTGATACAGACAATAATGATAGGCATTTCAAAAAGTAGCGTAGATAGGTCTAGAAAAATAAGAAAAAAAAAAGAGAGAGATGAGAGGGAGGAGAGAAACATAAAATATTTAACAAACTTACAATAACAAAATATGACTAAACCTAGTGCCCTAAACCAAATAAGAACTAAAACTTTTAGTGATATCAGTAAAGGACAAACATAACATATTCGTGAGAAATCAAACTTACCCAATGATATCAATGACCAAGTGACGTGCATGGATGAGGAATTGACGAGGGTGAGAACGAGGAGCGATTGAGTGAGGAAGGAAGCAAGGGAAAAATTGAGAGACTTGATTAATAAAGTGAGGGAGTGATAAGAGTTGAGTGAATCAATGGGTGAAGTGAGAGGGAAAGAGTTTCTAGGACAAAATTAAGAGAGGGAAGCCGAAATAGAAGAGGGAAAGGGAAAATATGAGATAAATCATTCTTTGAATACATTTATATATAGTGACAAAATGTAAATTAGATGACTGCTACCAGTGTCAAATAGCTTAAAAAAGCAGGTTGACTTTTTTCTATGTATATCACATGTGACCCTTTTTCTTAAAAAAAATCAAATAAATTAAAAAAATGTGTCAAATAATTAAAAAATTCTTACAGTCATGGTCTTGTATTGAATTTTAATTAGTTGATTTATCATTGAATATATCACGATAAGAAGTGTTATTGTATGATGATATGAAATGGTGGTGGACTCGCATTGATGGTGAGGGACCATTACTTATAGTTGGATGAATGTATATTTCACAGAATTTATTTTATTGTTAAAGAACAAAGCAATGTAATCATCTTTCATTTCCCCCATGTTTGAAGGAAATGTAATATATTCTCCTCCCTCTTTCTATGTATGAATATACAATTGCTATGATTAAATAATCATCCTATATGTCTAAATGAAGATAAAAATAGAATATGTACATAAAATCAACAACTTAAGTGGATTGTATGTCAAAATGAGATATTTTTATTTGGTATACTCTAGTAGAGGTCAGATTTTGATTTGAGCAGATCGAACGACTCTTACCTAACTTCCCTAACCCATCTCTGAAGGGATGAAGTTAGTTTAGGTCTTGAAGTGAGGGATCGAATTACCTCCATTCATTCCCAATTGAATAATTGGGTGATGACTCTATTTTTCTAGACGTGCCCATGGCTCGTTAGTGATCTCTTAAGTCTCGATAGAGGCTTTGACACAGTGTTGTTATCATAAACGCTCTGATAGGATGAAAGCCTCATTCACAATAACGACTCTACTCGAAATAAGAGAATTTGACTCTAATTAGGATACCAAATTATAACAGCTCATGTTGATATTTTGAGTCATTGCATCACTATACTTTTGCATACAATGAACACGAACTGCCTAAAATAGCCATGTGGCATTAGCATGAGAAGTCTTTAGCTCTATTCGACCTATAGATGACTCATGTTGGTGTCACCACCTTTAAGCACACACCATTGAATTGGTATAAAAAGAGACTGGACTAATGGCGTATGTTTTGCTCGAAAGAGCCTAGACTATTGGGCCCTTGAGACTCAACCCATGTAAAAGAATCTAAAATTTTCAATAGGATAAATGTCCAAAACTGATGTTGAAATGCATGTCTATAGATGTAAATTCCCATGATTAGAATAACATCAACTCAAATCTCATGGAAACACGAGCGAATACCACATGTCTAGTCACCTATAAGAACAAAATGGGGATATATGCTATGAGTTAAGGTTATCATGACATTTAGAAAGTCCTATTGTGATAATCATAGAGAATCTAATATCAACATGTTTGTTAGAAATAAGTGAAAGAATCTCGCATTCTTATATCCCATTATGATGACTTGGGAATGAGGTCAAAAATCTTAGAAAAAGAGACTCGACCTCACGTGTCTGGGAGAGATAAGGTTGGAAGGCTAAAGGTGTGTCGATGCCCTTGTATGAGTATGCATCATATTATGCATGCATGGCATTAACACATTTGTTTTGCAGTCATCATAGCTTCGATTAGACGAAGTGGTCGTTTGACAAGACAAGAAGAACAAGTTGACAAAATGGTTGCACCTAACAACAATAATGCTGAAATGACCCAATTGAGAGTTGATATGATCGCAATCCAATGACAAGTGGCCTAACTCATTGAAGCACTCCAAAATAGGCCCAACCGCATGAACCAGCCACCACCCAAGGGTGATGGTGATGGTGAGACTAGCCAAGGCATAGATAGGGAGAAAAGCCCAATCAATCAAGAAAAACCTGAATCGGTCAAGCAGTTGGCCAAGGACATGGAGAAAGTGCAATCTCTCTTGAAGAAGAAAGGATTAAAAGAAGTTGAAGACCTGGACGACATCCTACTTATTGGCGCTAATGATCTGCCATCGAAATTTCGCCTACCAGACTTGCCCAAATTCAATGGAGAGGGCAAACCAAAGACATACTTAAGACAATATGCAACTGTCATAGCCACCACTCCTTTATCAAATGAGCACATATTTAAGTATTTCATGCTATCCCTAGAAGATGATGCAGTAGTATGGTACCATGACCTCCCTAAGAGAGTATGAGAAGATTGGGAGGAGCTTTCTAAACAATTTATAGAATAGTACCGCCATAATACCCAACTAGGGGTAACCTGGAGGGATTTGGAGACGATGCACCAAAAGCCCAATGAGACCTTCTCTGAATATCTAGTCTGTTGGAGGGCCAAAGCTGTCAAGATGACCACTAGACTTCAATGGAGCCCATATCTTCAACAATGATAGACTAGCGGGCTTCTCTATCAAAACTTTTGAAGACCTATATGATTCAGGCATCCAAATAGAAGATTTGGAGTCTAGGTAAAAAAGAAGCAACTATAGTTACCTCAAAAAAGTCATGGGCAATATCATCAAGCTAGTGGGTACAACACGAAGCATGTTGAGGTGAAGGCAATTGCCTAGTAAAGGAAGTTCAGTCATTTGGGAAGATCATTATCCAAGATCTTTACAAGATTGAGAGCTGAAGGAATCTTGCAGTCATTGCCATCAAGAGAGCTTCCAAATCCATTACCAAAGAATTGGAGGTATCACGAGAAGTAAGAATTCCACCAAGTGATCGGTCACAAGACTAATGATTATACTTATCTCCACAATGATATCCAACACTTGATCGACAAAGGTCAGAATCCTAACCCAGAGACACATAAGCCCAACACAAGAAGTAATCCACTACCCAATTACAACCGAGTATCTCCTCCAACGACCAATATAATTGGGTCAAGCTTGACCGAGAAGCAATCATGAACTCTTTTGAAGAAAGTAGTTCGAGTTGGGTTAAGAGAGCTAAGAGAAAGGAGTAGTCCACGCTTGAACAATCAGAAAGTCCACTAGAAAGGTGACCACAAAGAAGAAACCCAAGGCTGAAGAGCCCAAGGAAGAAAAGCCAAGTGAGATCATTGAAAAGGTGGAAGAGAAGCCCATTACTTTGACAACCCAGATTTTGACAAAGAAGGGTGGATGGACCGACATTACAGTAAAAGGAGTCAAACAAAGCTTAGAATCTGAATCTGTGTGCCTCAGTGACCATAAAAAAGAAGAACAACAAAAAGTCGATGAAGAAGAAGTCGAGACGGAAAATAAAGTGGCATCTGCCAAGAAGAAGTGCACACTATCAAGTGCTTTTGCTAAGAAGTAGATGGCTAGAAAAAGGGCTAGAAAAGGTTCATTACTGAAAAGACTCAAAGTGAACGTGACTAGCGAAGTTAGGAAAGGGAAGCAAATTGAGAGCCTTGAACGGAGAGAGAGTTTACGTAAAAGGTGTAAAAAAGTGAGAATTATGGGAATATGGAATGACATCCCTAAAGTCAAGACCCTTTTAAACTTTTGGGCTGACTTTAACAGTGATGAAGAAAAGGAAGTAAGACTTAAAGGAGAAACATTTAAGGGTGAGTGTGAGAATGTAAAAGAGTGACAAGGAGTGGTAGATTTTACAATGAGAAGAAGAAAGAAAAATCAATTGAGAAGGAGAAAACTATTGAAAAGGGTAAAGAGGTGCCGATGAGGAAATAAAAGAGGATTAAGTGAGCAAACAATTGAAGAAGACTCAAGCGAATGCTAGCATTTGGGATTTGTTAATTTCATCCTAAAAGCATAGAGAAGCCATGGCAAAATCTTTGGCAGAGGTGGAGATATCAATGGCTGCTACTCCAAATGAGATGATATCTGCTATGACTGGAGGAGTACCCAAAGGGAAGGTGTAATCACCTTCACTAATGAAGATCTATCTTTTAAAGGAAGGAATCGTAACAAGCAATTGTTTATCATAGCAGAGATTGCTGGGAAGATATCTTCTTGCATCATGGTGGACAATGGGTCTGCCATTAATATTGTATCTGTGAAGATATTACACAAGTATAAGGTTAGTGAAGATAAGCTTAAGCCTTGTGAGATGGTGATCAGAGCCTATGATGACTCAAAGAGAAGTGTCATTAGGATCTTAAAGGCGTTAGTGAAGAATGGGCCAATTGAAGTTATATCAGAATTCATGATCCTCGATATTCCAATCATATTTCCTGCTTTGTTGGGATGAGCATGGTTCCATTTGCTTGGTAGAATTCTTTCCACACTATATCAGAAGATTCGATTCAACATAGATAGAGAGATTACAACCATTCATGCGGCTTTAACTATTGCACCAGCTGCTTTTAATATGAAAGTTGGAGAAATACCCTACATGGGAGGCTTTCACATAGCCATGATTGACGAAGTCAGCCCAATTGTCATTGGGATAATGAAGAAACAAAGATATTTGTTAAGAATTGGGCTTGGAAGGAATGGACATGGTTTACCATCCCTTCTAGATTTCAAAGCCTAAACTTCTAAAAGAGGTTTAGGTTATGAGTCTAATAGGGAAGAAGAAGACTTTAAGCCCAAAAAGGGAAGGTTCATCAAGTTCGTCAAGGCCCAAGATACGAAGTATGTGGGAGCTACTGAACCATGGGTTTTCAAAGGAATATTGAAGCCTGGATTCGAGAATTTCAAGGATATCCTTCAAACAAAAATCTATAAGGGGAATGACTTGGTTGAGGAAATGGAGAAGATGACCATCAAGGAGGAGAAGCCTCAAGATCAAGCACCATCAATAGACATGTCCATCGACCTTGCTGCCTTCATCGAGGAAGGAATCCAAGATATATTTTATAAGGATATATTTGTGTCCATAACCTTTTTGAAGAAGAGGACACTATTTATATTTCAAAATTTGATGCAATAAAAAATCAATTTGCCTACTTGTGTGATATGTTTCCTAATGGCATTGTATATCATAATTTGTATTTCAGTAGCATATTTGATATCTATGCCATTCAAACTCATGACATTAATCTTGGTACAATCCAAAAACCTAAAAACATATGTATTATACTTGATATAACTCCTGAAGAGAGAGAGAGTGTATGAGATTTGAAAAATTACTAAAGAAACATGAAGAAGTCTTCACTTGGTCCTATGCTGATATGCCTGGAATCGAAAGAAGCATCACTTAGCATACGATTACAACATATCTACACATAAAGCCAGTCAAGTAAATATTGAGAATGTTGAGACCAAAATGGGCTCAGAAAATCAAGGAAGAAGTTTTCAAATAGATTGAAGCCAAGTTTTTAGAAGTGGTGAAATATCTAGAATGGTTAGCCAATATCGTGCCAGTGTCAAAAAAGGATGGAAGGGTCTGAATGTGTGTTGATTATCGAGACTTGAATAAGGCCTTGTCAAATGATGATTTTTCTTTTCCTCATATTGATATGTTAGTGGACAGAGCTGCCGCCAATGTGATTTTTTCCTTCATAGATGGGCTTTTAGGAAACAATGAGATAATGATGGCGAACAAAGACAAGATGAAAACGGCCTTCATTAGAAAATGGAGAACCTACTTTTATAAGATGATGCCCTTCTAATTGAAGAATACAGGGGCAACTTACCAACGAACGGCGATGACAGTGTTTCATGACATGATTCGTAAGGAGATAGAAGTCTATGTGGATGACATGATGGTGAAATATAAAACTCAAGAATGTCACTTTACAACTTTAGATAGATTCCTAGAAATGGTAAAGAAGTAGAAGCTGTGACTAAATCCAAAGAAGTGTGCATTTGCAATCACCTCATGGAAGCTGTTGGGATTTTTAATTGTTAATAAGATGATAAAAGTATATCCAAGTAAGGTCAAGGCGATTGCGGAGATGTCATCACCCAAGAGTGAAAAGAAGTTTTGAGGGTTTTTTTAGAAGATCCAATATATTAGTCAGTTCATTATCAAACTAATGACAATTTATGTACCGATCTTTAGATTTTTAAAGAAGGATCAATCGGTGGAGTGGAATGATGAATGCCAAAATACATTTAAGAAGAATAAAAAGTACTTGCAAAATCCGTCAGTTTTTATACTGTTAAAACCTAGCAAGAATTTAATTCTCTACTTGGCTCTTGAGGAAGAGGTTATAGGTGCTATACTGGCAGAAGAATATGAGAATGGCATAGAACATGCTATCTATTACCTTAGCAAGAAATTGCTGCCATACAAGGTGAAATACAGTTAAATGGAGAAGACATGCTTAGTCATGGTATGGCTTTCAAAGAAGTCAAGGCATTATTTTTAGTCTTATAAGATTTAGACTGTCTTGAAAGAAGATCCAACGAAGTATCATTACGAAGCACTATCATTGGTCGAAAAGCTAGCAAAATGGCTGGTCCAATTGTCAGAATTTGATATTGAGTATGTCACTAAGAAGATGGTTAAAGGAAAAGTAGTAGTAGAGTTTTTGACCATAAATCTGGTCAACAATGATGAACCATAGAAGTTGGATTTCCCAGATGAACATATGGAGGTTATCTAGGTAGTGGGATGGAGGATGTTCTTTGACAGAGCTATCAATCAAAATGGTGCTGGAGTAGGAGTTATTCTAGTATCACTAACTAAAGAAGTTATCACTTTTGCTAAAAAGCTAGAGTTTAACGTCACTAATAATATGGTTGAGTACGAAGCATGTACCTTTAGATTAGAAGTTGTGATTGCAATGGGTATCGATGCAATAGAAGTGTTGGGAGATTCAAAACCAGTCATCTCTTAAGCCAATTAAGATTGGGATCTATGGGAAGGAAGGTTAAAACCGTACCTTGAGCAATCAGAAGGCTGATTGAAAGGTTCAAGCAGTGTATCTTCACTTATCTCCCCATAAATGAGAATCAGATGGCTGACACTTTAGCCTCTTCGACATCGGTTTGGGTGAGTACCTAAAAGTTGTTAGTGAGACCAATAGTGATATCACAAGCATGGGGTCTTTGTTATATGGAAACCCATGTAATAAAGGTCAAAATGAATGAGAAGCCATGGTTATATGACTTGAAGAGATACCTAGAAGAAAGGATTTTGCCAAATGGGGCTACTGAGAAAGACAGCGTTATACTATGAAGGTTGGCCCAACAATTTACTTCTCATCAAGGAGTGATGTACAAGAGAATGCCAGAAGGGAAGCAATTGAGGTGTGTCGATGAAAAAGAAGTTAGAAGGCTCATGGAGGAAATCCACAGTGGTGTATATGGACCACTTATGAATGGGCTAATGCTTGCAAAGAAAATAATGATGCAAGGCTTTTACTGCCTAACTATGGAGACAGATTATGTCTAATTTGTGAAGAGGTGTTACCAATGCCAGATCAATGGAAATTTAATTCACCAACAACCTTGAAGCTATAAAGGTTGATAGTACTGTGGCCTTTACTGCATGGGACATTGACATTATAAACGAGATAAGGCCGTCAACCTCTAATGGGCATCGATATGTGGTGGTAATAATCAATTACTCTATCAAGTAGATAGAAGCTAAGTCCTTCAGTAAATTGGGGGCAAAGCAGATGGTGAAGTTTATTGAAAAGAATATCATATGCAGATTCGGTGTGAATTATCACATCGTGACTGACAATGAGGTTCATTTCTAGGTTGAGACTAAAGCCTTATTTGAAAAGTATAGGATAGAACATCATAAGTCGTCTCTATATCAGCCATAAGCAAATGGAGTAGTAGAAGCGGCCAATAAAAACATCAAAAGATGTTGACCAAGATGGTACAGACGTACAAAGTTTAGGCGGAGAAGCTACCGTTTGTGTTATGGGGTTATAGAACAACACCTAGAAGTTCGACAAGCATGATGCCCTTCTCATTGGTGTATGTTTTAGAGGTGGTCCTACCAGTTGAAATAGAAATGAAACCAGTGAGAGTTTTGATAGAAGCAAAAATTCCTGAAGGATAGTGGATTGACAATAGATGTGAACAATTAACTTTGATTGAGAAGAAAAGAATGAAGGCCAGATATCATGCAATTATGTTAGAAACAGTTTGCTTAAGCCTTTAACAAGAGAATAAAGGCGAGGAAGTTCAAGGAAGGGGAATTGGTCCTTAAACAGGCTAGAACAGTAGTGTTTGATCCGAGAGGGAAGTTTAAAAGTAACTAGGAGGACCTATTCATTGTGATAAAGGTCATATCCGATAGAGTCGTCATCCTCTCAAACGTGGAAGGAAATGAATTCACTAAGCCCGTCAATATGGACAGGCATGAGAAATATTATATATTAAAAAAAAGAAGTAAAACAGGAAAAATAATTAATCAAAAAATAAGAAATGGCTGATTAATAACAGGAGTCGTCTCATTATGGACGTGTTGTTCAAAAAACAAGCGATATACTTTTATTAATGAGATGAAATTATTTGAAAACAAATATGCATTTGAAATGTCTTATTATTTTGCATAATAACAAAAGAAAAGCATCTAATGTTTAAACTAACAATGTCGTCTCTGCCTTTTCGATGGACTACGAATAGGCCCACCATATCGCTCACAGCATCATCTAGCTCGAATGGCAGAATCAGGAATGGAAGCCTGAAGGCTCACCCAATCCTTATACTGGTTATCTATCTCAAAATAAGGATTATGGAATAAATTCCTCTCGACAGTCCGATATGGCCAATCACACGCTTTAGATAACGAACGAACAATCTACCAGGATCAAATGTAGTCGGTGAATTCATGATCTTTTACTTAAATCTATACTGCTGACCCAGTCTAGCACAATCATAGAGTGAACTGTGGGTGAAACTTGCTAAAGGCACGCATGCGATATCGATCCAGATTGTCACATGCTCCTACCTCCACCATGGACAGTGTCAGCAAATCTGAGTGTCAAGAATGACTTGAAGCCAGTCGATTCAAGAAGAACATCTCTTAAATCTCCTCCTCGTATGAAGTTGAGGGCTATAACGGGAAATATTCCCCTCAGGTGGTGCTATAATGGATAGCCTCTCCTGTAACCAAATCTTAAAAAAAAGAAAAGACAAAAGAAAAGAAAAATAAGAAAAAGCTTGCTAAGTCAAAAACCTGAAAAGGCGACTTAGGCAAAAATTAAGGCAAGCTCGCTAAGCTAAAAACTTAAAAGGGCAGCTAAGATAAAAGTTAGGGCATAAAAAAAAAAGCCTGCTGAGTTGAAAACCCAAAAATGACAGCTTAGGCAAAAGTTAGGGCAAGCTCGCTAAGTCAAAAACTCGAAAGGGTGGCCTATACCAAAATTAGAGCATATATATATAAAAATAAATGAACCCGCTAAGTCGAAAACCCGAAAGAACGGCTTTGACAAAATTTAGGATTAAAAGAAAAATCTAAAGAAGCAAAAGATTGCCGCTAAATCTCTAACTCAGATCAATCCTGACTTGATCCAGTTTGATCAATGTCCCAGCTAGAATCAAGGGAACTGCTGTGAACTGAATCCCATCTGAGGAATGATGGTCATAAGATATGGGTCACCAAGACTATCTAAGGAAACCAGTAGAAACTACGTAAAAAGGAAAAGCCAACCAAATGAGGTCCTATCCATCATTTCAAGCAAAGGCATGATGAAAGATAATGTCACTCTACCGCTTCTGGTATGAATACCCATGGTAGAAATAGGAAATATCAGACATCGATGGTGTCTCAATAATAGGCAGAATGATGCTTTTAGAACTAGATGAATGATAACCCAATATGGCAAAGAATTCCTCATACAGTGGACAAAGCTCTTACCCATTGCAATAGAAAACGTGATCATGAGGATCCTAAAAGATCATGCATCCCTTAAGAAAATGGACATCAAGCTTCACATGTCAAAGGAACTTTAGATGGTAAAGATTGCTGGATTCAAGCCATTTCCAGTCATCATCCTTTAGAGGCTCTAAGAGAGGCTGGAGGGTTATGAGAGAGGCCTCAAACATGTTGAACAGTGTGAAAAGGCCTTGAGAAGCATGAAGGAAATCTTGAGAAACAAAAGAAAAGTGTGAAGAAGCAATAAAGAGGAGTAGCACTTAAGTAGTGCATGAAACGAAGCAAAAACGGTAAGAAAAAGAGAAGATCACTCGAAAAACTGCTACAAGGTAGTTTGTCAATCACCTAGTGGTACCTTGATAGCAGATAACCACCTGACGGTCTAATAGCCACCTGATGGTTATTAGGGCAAAATAGCCCACCAGCCCCTCCTTTAGCATATTTTTCGACTTTCAGGACGCGTATCAATGATCGGTTTTAAGCGCATGACTTCCAAATTTCATGGTTTTATTTAGAATCGAATAAATGATGATGTAAAAACAAATTTGAAAAAATTGGTTGAAGACTAATCAAAATACGCATAGTGCATAAAGCTGAAAATAGAAAATTTTCACTAAGTTTCTGAAAGTTGTTTGCATTTGATTGTACATCATAAAAGTTCATAGAAGCTAGATAAACAAAAGAAATCATGAAAGAAGTCGATGGTGACAGTCCTTACTCATCGCTATCATAGTCGATTCGAAGAAGAAAGCAACAATCTGAGTCTGAAAGCGCTTAACCTCTTGCTCTACACGAGCAACCTCTTAACGACTCGTCTAAACCAAGCAAAAGAATCATATAGTTAGAAAAACTATATTAAGATGAAAATCATGCATACATAAAGCATAGAGTGGTACTTTATCTGATACTAATGTAACATCTGTAAATCCATGAGAAGCGGCCTACATGCAAAAGACTCGCTCCATGGAAGATCATGGTACCTGTATTGCATTGTATTTTATGATTAATAATTGATTCAAGAATGATAGGAAACTTGAGATATATATTGTAAGAAGACTTACCAGAGTGGTATCCTATGAAGCAAAAGGAACAGCATGGTTGAATCCTCAGGGGGCATTTAGTATGAGGGTTTAGCTTCATGGGAATAGGTTTTACATTCCTAGGAAAATTGAATATGGGAATCTGATTCTTAGAAAAGAAATATTACTGTGTTTGGTTGTCTATGGGAATCTTATTCTTGATTTCTGAGGGGATCAAATTACTGTGTTTGGTTACATACATGATTGTGATAAACTTGATCAAAATGTGAGTAAACTTTAGAATTAAAATTTTTGTAATATGTAAAAGATACTTTTTTTTCATGTTCTAGCATGCAATAAAAAAATTAAAAATTTATGAGAATAATAATTTTGAATATTTTAAAATTATATATAAATGACTAAAAATTTTTTATAAATTTTTAAATTTATTAATAAATCTCTAGCAAGCTATGTTATAAACGTCAGACTAAAACGTGTTTAAAAAAATCACTTTTAATTTTTTAAAAAAATATAATTAACATATAAACTAGTATTTACACTATATTTTACATTTCCATCCCTAAGTTGTACATTTCACAGCAAATTTTTGCATTGTCAAGCTTCTAACAACTCCACCAATATCAATCTTGTATACTAACAAAAATAGAAATAAAATGCAAGCCCACAACAAATGTTTGATCATAAATGATTAAAAAAGTTCCAAACAAGACATCATGATTCTATTTCCAAAAGAAGGTGATTAAAGTTCCATTCTAATACAAGAAAGATGTCAAAAGTTATGGGCTAATCCCTTGGTTTTGGCTTAATTTCATTCATATTCACTGTTTGCCACTTTTCATCATCGAGCACCCCTAACTTTTTCTAAATTCGTCATGGATACCCCTTCTGTCAGTTTTGCCATTAAGTATATGTAAATAAATGGAATGGATAGGGCTAAAAGGTGTCATTTTAACAGGCTTGGTCAACAATATATAAACGTAAGTAAGTCAATCGAATAAAATAACCCCACCATAAACTTTCTCTATTCTTTTTTTGCTTTCTTAGATTCTCCCTATCCCCACTTCCTGGCCTTTTGCGTTCCTATTGGCGCCACCCTTTACTATCTTCTGCTCAACCGGAGGTTGGTCCATAACAATTTTTGACTGGAGGAAGTTCGTTCAGCAATTGGTCACACGATTCGATAAGTTTCAATGTAACTTTTGAAAAGATTTCCGTTTGTTTGTATTGCTAAACGTTGCAGAAATACGAAACTTTCGAACTATATAGCTGCAGGTTTTTTTTGTCATTCTACATATTTTAATCGATTTTTAGTGTGTTATTGTTATATGTAACTATTATTCCAGTGTTTATGTCAAATTTTTTCTTTCGAAACCCTAAAATGAAGCGAAATTTGGGGTTTTTTGTGTTTGATAATAGAAGTCGGTAATTGATATGATAATATCTGATAATGACATGCATACGTTGAATTAGTTTTTCTTTGTCATTTTTTATGGTTGTTCATAATGCATGGCCTCCGTATTGGTCGTTCACTTTTTAAGTGTTAGGGGTTTTTGAAATTGATGGAAGAAAATGATGATAGATTACATAACGTGTTGGTATAAACTATTATATTGTATATCTTGCATGCATGCATGCATACTTTTTTTGATATTTTACTTTTACTTAAGCAATCTATGTTTTTGTTGTGAGCCTAACTGCACCCATAATAACTTTTGTTCTTACCTTTTCAGATTTGCTTACTGGTTCGTAGTTAACAAGGCAGACATTTGCTAGTGAAGTTTTCAGAGGAAACTTCATAAAGTGAGTCAACAAAACTCTATCATGTTGCCTTTTTTTTATTCTATTTTCCATAAATTGTATTTGGAATCAGTGTCTTGCCTTTTTTGTTTATTGGGTGTAAACTCTGCCTTCTTTATTTGTTGGGTGCAAACTCAGTAGTTTCGGTGGTATTCAATATCACTGTAGAAATTTTTCACTTGTTACGAATATTGTTTTGAGGCTTGCAATAGATAATTTGTGATGTTTTTAACTTTGTTTCATAAACTTGCATGTCTTTGTCATGATGCATTTGGAGTCAATGTGATAAATAAGTTTGGTTTTAGTTATTTTTGGTATAAGCTTGCTAGTTTTGGTTATATTTATTCCTTTTTAGGTTTTTTAAACTTGCTATGAAAATTGTATTTTTGTAGGATAAGTTAATTTGTGATATATATGTTAATTTCATATAATTATTATTAAATATTTAGTTGTGAAATTAATCTAATGGATTCTCTCTCTCTCTCTCTTTATTTGTTTCAACTTTTTTTTCATACACTTATGTATCTATGAATGCATATGGCAGTAGGATAAGATGGACCCTATTTATTTAACATTAAGATATTTAAAGTCTGAGTATCCTATTAGGCTTATTGACTATGATAGATTCAGTAGGATAGGATTGTTTGCTGCAGTTAATGGGGTTTGCAATCTAAGGGTGTATGATCATAGAGATGTTAAATTTAGTGTTAACTTACCTTGGAATGGGGATAGGATTAGACATTGACATTGATGCCAAATTTCTAGAAGTATCGAGAGAGTACCAGAAAAATAAGCTTTTCGAAGTAACTGTGTTAGTTGAGGTTACACCATTAGATACTGAACCTTTAGCATGTGAGATGCTTGGAAAAAAATGTGGGGGAAAACGATGTTGGGGAGAGTAATAAAGGTGAAAATGACCCTAGTGACCCTAGTGGACCTCAACCTGAGTTGTCCCAAGATGTTGAAAATGTAGGAGTTGAGCCTGAGATACATAGAGAAGAAGATGAGGTAGAGTATGTTGCTCATTTTGTTAGCCATAGTGAGTATGATTTAGATGCAAATTCAGATGCAGACTATAGGCCTGAATCTGATGCAGAATTTGTGAACTGTCATAATAATCAGAGGGAGAGTAGTGATAGTGGAAATGGTGAACATAGTGGAAGTAATGAAGAGGTGTCATCATATGATAGCTTTCATTATCAGAGTGATGGAGAGCATTTCCACAAAATTATGAGCAATTCAGATGAAGAGGTTGGAATTGCTAGAATGGCTAGAGTTCAAAGGTAACATTTATTTAGGCCAACTGCAGATGGACATGTTATCTTTAGGCTAGGGCAGACTTTTGAGAATATTCACTATTTTAAAGAAGCCTTAAGAGAGTATTCAGTCAGGAGTGGAATTGTATTAAAAAGAGAAAAAAAAATGAGAGACAGAGAGTTACATATAGGTGTACAGCTGCTGGCTGTCCATGGAGGATTCATGCCTCCTTAACCCAAGACTTAGTCACTTTCAAAATTAAGAGCTTTTATCCTGATCATAGGTGTGAAAAACAGCCTAATACTCCAGAATGCACATATACATGGATAGCCAAATAGTATGAAGACATCATCAGAGACAATCCTGATGTAGAAATTAAGTGGTTAGAGAAGGATATTAAGAGAAGGTTAGGGTTGGAACCTTCAAAAAAAAATTATACAGGGCAAAGATGAAAGCTCTTCAAGTGATAGGAGAAGACCACCAAAAAGCCCTTAACCTACTGCATAAGTATGCCAATGTAGTGCAACTAATAAATCATGGTTCAACTGTCTTTGTAAAGGTAGATTGTGAGTTAATTTATGCATCTCCAAAATTTCAGGGCTTTTTCATTAGTTTTCCAGTTCAAAGGATTGGTTTTAATAAAGGTTGTAGACCATTTATTGGTATAGATGGATGTCATCTTAAGGGGCCAATGGGAGGGGTGCTTTTGGCTGCTGTAGGTATTGATGCTAGCAATGGTATGTACCCCTTAGCAATAGGAATTTGTAAGGTGGAATGCAGCTCAACTTGGAATTAGTTCCTTGAACATCTAGGTGAGCATTTAGGAGGGGTTGATGCACCTGGGATGCCTATGACTTTTATGAGTGATAGGCAAAAGGAATCCTTAATGCTTTAAATTTAAAGTGGCCAAATGCATCTCATAAGTACTGTGCAAAGTATTTGTATGATAATTTCAAGAAAGAACACGGTGGGCTAGGTTTATAGTTGATGTTTTGGACAACATGCAAAGCTAGTAATATTAATGACTTCCATATTGCCATGGAGGAGATCAAATCTGTGGATTACAGGGCATTTGAGTACTTGTCAAACATCCCTGCTAATAGTTGGAGTAGATATGCATTTAATGAAAGAGTCAAAGTTGACCATGCCACTAATAACATCACTGAATCCTTCAAATCTTGGATCAATAAGCATCGAGTTCAAACCTATTTGACAATGGTAGAGGACATAAGAAGAAAGATTATGAAGAGGATGCAAAGAAAGTAAGTTTACTGCTTATTATTTCCTATTTCTGTATGCTTATTACTTCCCATTTCTGTTTGCCTTGCATTAGACATAACATACAGTTTAATAAAAGTGCATTTTGATTATTGAAATGTTTATATTTGGTTTCCTTATAATTAACAACTGATTTCTATTTTTTTTCCATTATCATAAAGAATGCCTTGGATGGCATTCAGATATTGGTCATAGGATTAGGGAAATAATTAGTGATAGAGGCAAGTTCAGTAGAATCATGGAGGTGTATTGGTGTGGAGCTTTGGAGTTTGAAGTTATGTGTAAAGGAAGAGTTTACATTGTCAGACTAGATGCTAGATTTTGCTCTTGTGGTTTATTTCAAATTTCAAAAATACCTTGTGTCCATGCAATAGCCTGCGCAAATGAGAGGAGAATTGAGGTCAATCAGTTTGTAGATAAGTTAATATTAAGAGATATGTATATAGCTGCATACAACCACCACTTGAGGCCTATACCAGACCAAAGTGAATGGCCTGAGGTGGCTTGTAATCATCTAGAAGCTCCAAACAGGAGGACCAAGGCAGGCAAGCCTAAGAAAGCAATAAGAAAGGCACCTGATAAAGACCCTCCTACAAACTCTTTATTCACAATGCGATGTTCGAATTGTGGGGAATACAATCACAATAGAAGGGCTTCAAGTCAGCCCCAAAGCAGAATAAGGTCATATACATAGAAGTTGTTTTTCAATATATTATCATCTTTTCAATATATACTAACTGTAATTGTTATGTAAGTGTCAGAGACCATCAACAGCAACTACATCAACAATAGTTGTATCAACAACATCCCATCAAGCTCTTAGCTCATCTTAGCAACCTCATAGCTCATCTCAGCAACCTCTTATACTATCTCAGCAGTCAGTGGCTTCACAGATATTCAGAAGAAGGAAGGGTAAAAATTTCCATTTTGGCTTTATTAAAATCATGTAACTTTTTTCCTTGTTTGTATCCCCCTTAACTTTGACTAATTATTATCTTTCAACCAATGTACACCAGTACCCCAACAATCTCCAGCTATAAGGCAGGCTGGATCAACATCATTTCAGCAATCTCATATACCATCTATCAATGGATTCAAGCACATCAAGTAGAAGGAAAGGTAAAAATTACATTTATTGCTTTTATCAATATTGCATAATATCTCTTTATGTTGCATCTTTATAACTTTCTCTAATTTATCAGCATCCAACCAACCTCCAACTACAAGGCAATTTACACCATTCTGTCAGCAACCAACAACAACAGATGGTGGTTGTTCAGCGCCAATACCATCCCAGCAGTCAGTGGGTTCAACCATGTTAAGAGCAAATAAAGGTAAAAAAAATTTAAAGATTTTGTCTATCACTTTTGCTTTTACCTTTTCTTTGTTAACCATGTATACTTTAAACATGCAGGCATAAGGTCACCTCCAGGAATGCAGTAGGAGTACATGACAGCCAGCAGCAAGCAATGTTTTATTTTTTGGCAGGTTTTGGTTTTACAAACAACCTAAAATTGTTATCACATATAGGGTTAAGGGTTGTTTTTTTTTTGTACAAAGGAAACTATTACAGTTCTTTAGATTCCTATAAGGAAACATTTAACGTCTATTTTCTTGTATATTTAACACAGTCTTTTAACATTGCTTCA
Source organism: Boswellia sacra (assembly GCA_013180625.2). Classification (NCBI taxonomy): domain Eukaryota; kingdom Viridiplantae; phylum Streptophyta; class Magnoliopsida; order Sapindales; family Burseraceae; genus Boswellia; species Boswellia sacra. Next base: position 553,502 of record SNVD02013580.1, on the reverse strand, counting down.
TGCATTTGGTGTAATTTTGTTGATAACAATGATACTTATTTACAAGTAATGCAATATCAGTATGCATGCTTTTCAGTCTGTTACTATTGGGCAATGATAGAACTTTTATTTCTTTTTTTTTTCACTACATTATCTTTACAAGGTATGTAATTAATAGAATAATGAAAATGTAAACTACTAACTTGCAGGACATTAGAGCATTGTCTAGTTTTTTAGATCTTTGCATGACAATATCATTTTTCATGACCAATTGCTTCAGATCTCTATACATCACACTTATAAGTGTTTCACTAGCATTCATATCCATTTCTTCTATATGACCATGACAAAATTCTTGAAACTTATCAACTTCTTCATTATCAGGCTCCCACCACCGAAAATAATTGCATGTCCCTGTTTTGCATATAAAATATAGTTTACCAGGATTCCCTGCTAATTCAGATATCATCACAGCTGCTTTTGTTCCACACTTGCATCATCTTCTGTTTTTAAACTTTATTAAGTTGCCATTAATCATGTTATTTCTGCCATAAGTATTACTTGAACCACTGTCTCGTTACCTTGCACTAGTTGAGGTTGATTGACTCATTTTTAGGGATATTGAGCTTTTCTGCTATGAAATTTGAAGTTCTAACCTATTGTTCATGAATTGCTTCTGCTTCTGTGCTATATTATTGATGAACTGCTACTGTGTTTTTTCCCGCTGTTGATGGACTACTGCGTTGGCTTGCACTAATCTGGAGTTGGTTTTCTTTCCTGCTGTGTTGGCTTATTGTATCTTAGGTTTGTTTTTTTTTCTGCTTTTTGTGTGTTTCAATTTGAATGAGATTTGAATAAGTTTTATTTGTTGGACTGTCTCCATTTTATAGTGCCCAAGACAGGTTTGGCTTGCTATAAAAGGCTGCATTACAACAGCTACTGTAATTTCTATTATTTTGAAAAAAAAATTGAGGGCAACAAAGTAATTTCCAATGTTAAAGTGCCAGACATCGTAACAATATTAAATTGACTACAAGGGCAGAATCATCATTTAGACTCATATTGATTATTTTATTTCTATCCAAGTTTCGTCAAATTACAGTTAAGGATATTTAGGTAAAATTGTCTTTTGTGGATGAAAATCTGACGAAATCTGATGTCACTTAATGGCAAAACTGATGGAAGGAGTATCCATGATGAATTTAGAAAAAGTCAAGGGCACCCGATGATGAAAAGTGACAAACAATGAATATGGATGAAATTAAGCCAAAACCAAGGGGGGGTCTGTGTGATTAGTCCCAAAAGTTATCATCAAAGTTTCTAACATTCAATAAAGTATCTAGCAAAAAGTTCCATCCATGTCAGAATACCATCAAAAGTTCCCAAAGTCATCACCTACAAATATAGCCAAAATGCCATCAATATCAAAGTCTGCCAAAATATCACAAAAGTTCTATTTTATCTCATTCCAATAGTCCAAGAAGAAATTCAAGTTTGAATTCATCATCCAATGTAAAGAAATAATTTATATTATCTTAATTTTGGATAAGAAGTTGTCCAACTTAAACTCGTTGTGCATTCGTTAGCCCATCAACTTTGTTAAGTTCATCAAATAGTTTCATCCTCCTAGCAGCCTCATCAGCTTAAAATTGAAATGGATCAGCAATTCTTTTAATATTCTCACTTGCAACAGCTTGTATTTGACCAAATTTTTCTATTGTGTTATTCAACATATCTACCAATGGATCTCCATTTCTAGATCTTTTCCTAGTTTTTTTACTTTTCTATGATGAACCTAATAGAGTACTTGTGTGACTTATGCTTGTAGTTCGCATAAGCTCATCAATTGGGTCGAACAGATTAGACTCAACATGTTGATGAATCTCATCCTCTTTCTCATTCTCTTCAATTGTTTCAAAAAACCCCATTGCACCTTGTCCATTGGCACGATCCTGCCCAAACACAATTCCCAAATCATCAAAATGACGAAACACTTTGTTCCTTAAGCCTTTTGCATTTGGATGACTCTGTGTAATTGCTAAGTAACATAAAATAATCATTAGTCAAGAATAAGTGGAATAAAATACTTTAAATTTGTTACAAGTTAAAGACAAGTGAAAAATTAGAGAAATCTTTACCTTAACCCAACCATCAAACACACTTTTTTCTGCCACTACACACTTAAGGTCATCATTCCAACCAAAACCACCTGCAGCAAGTCTTAACATCTCAAAAATTGTATTGAATTGTTTCTTCATTACCTTAACGCGTGAGTTAATGTGAGGTTGGCCTCGAAGTCCACAACCAGGAATATTCTCATTCATCATTTTTTTCTAACTTTTGTAGGTAGCCTGGTTTGAAAGTCCCATTATCCGCTTTCCATGTTCCACTACTACATATCTCTAACAAATACTCTACCAATTTGATATCCTCAATTGTTGTCCATTGATTTTTTTTATAGAATTAGATGTTGGTTGGTTTGGAGCATCCATTCTACTGAAGACATATATATCTCACATAAAGTTAACAAGAAAAAAGAAATAAAAAAGATATTAAAACAGTAGGTGCTATAAATTGAACTAGTAACATAGATATCAAATGGACATACTGTTATAAAGATAAATATGAAAACGTAAAACTTTCAAACCAAAGCAATAAAAATGTTCATTCACCATCAATTCAAAGGCATGAAAATGTTCATCTAAAACCATATTGTTCTTACTACACTTGTTCAAACACAACCACAAACATTTCCAAACATAATAATGCAACTCTATGCCAAATTTTATGAATGTCGATTCATTTGCCATTGCTCAAACATTTCTCCAGCCATCTTGCCCCTCCATTCACTCCAGGTATTTAATGTTTCAATATATGTATAATGGTCATTGCCTATACTGTCATCTTCCTAACCATTATTACTCTCAATATCAACATGATTATTTTCCTCCAATGCTTGTTCTAAAGGATCTACAAGCATTTCTTTTCTAATCAAGTTATGAAAAAGACGACATGCCAAGATTATTCGACATTGGACTTTGACAGGATAGTATGATCAACCTCTAAGAATTACCCATCTTCCTTTCAACAAGCCAAATGCTTTCTCTATTAAATTTCTTGTAGAAGAGTGTTTCATGTTAAAAAAATTCAGCTGGAGTATTAGATGGGATATCCCAATCATTTAGATGATAACGTTGTCCTCTATATGGCATAAGAAGCCCTCACCATAGGGATACCCAGCATCATAAAGGTAGTAATATTCTGTAAATCATTTAAGAATTATATTAGAAAAAAAAGTCATGTTAGCCCACATAATATAAGTGGAAAGAGGAAGAAATTATTTACCTTGTGGAACTTTTAACCCATTTGTCCTTGTTATAGCATCCCGTAGGACTCGCGCGTCAGCAGCTGATTCTTTCCGTCCAGGCAAGACATAAATAAATTGCATATATTGTGAGACCACTCCTAATACATTAGTAGTGATTTCATTCTTTCTAGTTCGGTACCTAGGCCGATCTAATGCAGGCACATTGACCTTAATATATGTCCCATCTAATAGTCCTGAGCAATTCATATACCATTTCCACCTTGCATCAGTGAATTATCAAGAACTAGCTCAGGCCTCTTTAATAGTAACACATGGGCACGTAACAAAGCAGTTAAGACACTATTTGTCTACTAACTGTTTCCCCCAAACGTGCAAATTGACATCTCATAATTCTATTCTTAACATCATGAGCAATAATATGCAAGAATATTGCGACCATTTCTTTGACATCCATATTTTTTGTTCCCTTCAAACCCCTAATAGTTCTAAGATGATAACACAAAATAGCAAATGTTTTTCCTATCCATACGAGTACTTTATGCACATGCAAGGTTACTAGCATGAATCATTCTAAAAAAATTTAGTTCACGTATTTGATGCCTACAGAAAGCTCTATCAAGAAATGCTTTTCTACGTGAGCGTTTTCTACAAATGATAGTAGATATTATAAGAATGAAACGAAATGTCATCTCATTTAACATTTCCATATACTAAGTCAAAACTGCTAAAATTCTTTTCTTTGCAACCAATGGAAGACGAGCCATAACCTGCATAGAGTATGAAATATATATGCATGAACAATGATTTAATCAATCATTTGATGTTTCATTGCTAATGTAGAAATATATGTAGTTTAATCTTTTTGAGAATGATATATTACTTTAACAACACAAATAAAAAGTAAAATATAGCAAAAGTAGAATATAGCAAATGAGAATTTAAACATAAAAGTAAAATACTGCTATTTTATTGACTATTGCATTTCGGTTCCTATCATTCTTACCGTTTTGCATTCGCATCAAAATACTAAAATTAACGACTTTTTTGAAATTCAACTTTCGAGTTTTAAAATAGCTCTAGATGTCTAGTTTTTAAAGAATTTTACAGTTCATGCATCCGAAATTCCCAGACAAAGATATACTCAAGTTAATACAAGTTGTTCAATGACTATAAGTATGGAAGTCTTTCATATAACTAGCACAATTGGTATAATTTACATGAAAGGGATTAGGCCACATTTCATTGCCAACGTGACTCATTGAAAATATAGTTTCTAAGTTAAAATTCATTAGGATGAGCTGTCAAGACAAAAGTCTAGGTGGCAGCATGTGCAAGCAATTCTAGAAGAAATTAAGTCTGTTAGGAATTTTAAGGAGCAAAAAATTCAGCCACTTAATGAGAATATAGCGAGCTATGGATAAAGTCAAACAAACAAAGGCTGAAAATTAACAATTAAAGTGTTGTTAAATAGCCACATCACTTAGCCAATGTGAAACCGAGAATTAAGTCGGTTGGAAGAAAATACATTTATTATATTGGTTGCTTGTAACACCGCCTATTGACTTATAAAATAGCCAAATGTGAGTCATTTTTCTATTGTATGAATTGACTTGTAACACCACCTATTGATACTAGAAATAGGCCACTCCATCTATCATTGGTTCTATCAATTACAAATCTAAGAAAGAATTGGGTTGCTTGGGCATATATTAGAGGCTTGCAGTTCCAAAGGTTATATTGGGTCAAAATTATTTTAACACAATCTAACACTTTACTAAATTTTTAACAATCTATTTTCTAAAAAGCGCATCTATCCTTGGTCATTTTACCACAAAATCTTAAGATGAATCTGTGGTCTAGATTCTTTCTAATTGCTATTATGTTCATTGATTATATATATCTTCTGCTTTGGTTTTGATCATAGTAGTTTCTTTAGATTCCATTTAAAGTGACAAAAACTTTTACTTGTCAAGCCTAGAATGGTTATTCTTTTAGCGAGTTGAAGGTTTAGGATGGGTAATTGGTCAAGGTTAAGTATTCAATAAAGTAGGAAATAACAAAGTGAAAGCAAGGTGAATGTGACCAAAAATTAACAAGTTGATTTCTAAGCCTCTACAGACTAACATAACATCCTAGTCTAAAGGTAAAGTCTTCATTTCTCTTGCCTTATCATGTAACGCTTTGTAATCAATGGCCTTATCTAGATTTTGTCAAAGTATAAAGAATAAGGAAATTCAATAAGTCAAATCATTTGGTTCATGATAAATGCGAAGGACAAGAAAAGGAAAAGAAATAAAAATAGAATATGTGAAGGAATAATTAGAGTTTCAAGACTGCAATGGAAACATAAAAAATATAAAAAAGAATAAATAAAATGAATGATCAACACAATTGACATGCCAATCCTAAACACCACAACTTTAGAGGCTTGTCACTCATTTGAATTCATAATTTAAATCAAAAAATATAGACAAACACAAATGCTAACACTGGTAGGATTGACTAAAATGTTTGAAACAATGACTGGACTTCACCATAAGGCAAAATTGTTCCCAAGCTTAAATCTGTGCTACCATCTCTGTCGCAATAATACTGTCCTCTTCTCATACATCAAGAGGAATTTTCATGATAAAACATTAAGCTATGGGGAAGAGAGCATATAAGGTAGTAAAGGCAAAACAAGCCAAAATCAGATTCGAGGCATTAGACTAAGTACTAAGCGCAAAACAAGCCACAGAAAAGGTAGAAAAAGAGATTTTAAAGGTACCTTATTCAAGCTTTTTCTGCGTCTATAGGTTATGAATGAGAGAGAGAAGAATTGAGCAAGTTCTGGAGGGAGAGAGAAAAAAAGATCTGTGAAGTAAATTATATATAAACTACAGCATATGTCATTTGTAAAAAAGAATAAAGAACGAAGAACGAAATTGGAGAAAGGACAAACCTGTGGAGATGGAGTTTGATTTACGTTGTGGTTGAAGAAGAGGATCGAAGAGCTTTAGGGATTTCATGTTTCTGTCTGTAGAGGAGCAGGTTTCACTTTCGCAGCAATCCTAAACTCTCATGTTTGAAGGGCTTGAGATTACCCCATAAAGTAGGTATTTGAAAACCATGAGTTATTAAAATGCCAGGGATAAAAAGCCCATTAACCAAACCAAACATGAGTTAGTCTTCACATTCCTATTCCCAAGCAATCAAACCACCATACCAAACACCCTCTCAATGATCACATGACTGTTGATCTATCCACTAGCATCCTATGTGTAGACGACATTGCCGGGATAAGCTTGAAGGTCGCCAATCACATGGCTGGTTGGAATAGCTGGAGCAACTGAAGGAGCTGAAAGTAGACATGGCTACTGAGTGGCAGCAAAAAAGGAAGCAGATGTGCCAATACCCGAAGAGGAGACTCTCGATCTCTTCCTATGATGAGCAAAAGAGTTACTAGCACAACTAGACGTAGCAAGAGGATGAGGAGTCTCATCAGCAGACCGAAGTGGTCTAGTGTGTAACAAGGTAGCTTAAACCCAATCAATGTAAGAAGTCATCATCAATGAAAACTCAATCGCATTCAAATGAATCCCGGTTGTATAATCTGGCACCTCTGGCACTATAGCCAAGTCAGTCGAATCTATCATCAGAACTGATAGAGCATGAGGAATTAAACGACGAGATAGGCCTTCAAACCAATCCCAAATGCGATCACCCAAATACCACATCATGCTATTCATGTATGACAGAAGAATACGGGAGTAGTTAAATGGGGAGACGACCCTCATAGCCGCCGATCAATTCTTTTCAGGTCCCCACCACTCATGAAAGAGGTCCAACTCATGAGACTTCTCAAGCTCTGCAAGACGTGCAGCCCACCTCCTCATTCATGGGAAAGAAATCTCCTCATAAGTGAGGTGTGGGGAAGGTAAAACTCCTAGCTCATATGCCCACATCTGTCATGAATGAGACAGAATCAGAAACAGAATTCATATGAACAAAGCACGAAGGTATAGAAAAGGAAAGAAGTTACCTCAAGAAGCAAAGCAAACCCAGTAATCACAAAAATACCTCGACAAGCACGATCCAAATCGAAGATAGCTGGCCAAGAGTAGCATGGCCCCCTTCGAAATCCCTCACTCAGTCGAGATCCTAGAGGGTACGAAGTAGAGTCAGGAATGTGGTGTTTGACATATTGGCAAAGACCATCAAACCAAGTAGATACATGATGAAGCTACGTGCATATTGATCTACCTCGACTAGAGTCAGGTTGGATCTCCTCTTCTAATACTCATATAGTGCAACGTATCCAATCACGACTTTATCCTTGACTTTTACCTCACACCAAGAAGCTGTTAGATCAAGTTCTGCTGATCTCTTGAGTCTACGATATAAGCATTAACAGGAATGACCTCACCACCACGTGGAAGGCCGATTAGAGTGGTAATGTCAAGAGGTATGATAGTTATCTCACCAACCAGGAAGATGAATGTGTGGGTTGTGTCCATTCATCTCTCGTATAAAGCGGCTAACACTCAACGATCAGTGTACCGAGTAGTGTGTGAAAGACAAATGATAAACTTATAGAAGCTGGTAGTAGCAATTCTACTTCTAACAACCTCATTATCTATCTCTAAAAACCAATAGTGGGCTCCAAAAAATGACCCCACATATCTTGTTCTCAATGTAGTCATAAGGTAAGAAATTTTAGTCTCTACATGAATACATGCCTAGAAAATTCCTAGAAAATGGAAAACCAAAGAATGAAGAAGAATGCATAGCTGGTTGATCATGTAGGAAGCCACATCATAGACAACGAGCACCTCTCAGTCCTTCAGAAGACTCGTCAATGTTGATTTTCAAACTGGATCACTCTCATTCAAGTCAAGATGGACTGGAAGATCCGCTATTGGAAAGAAGAAGTCAAGAAGAGCACGTAGGAGAAAATTGAAAGTGAATCGGATGAAGAATAAAGAAGTTATACGCGAACGAAGCGACGATAAGACGAACGGGTCTTATATAAGCATTTGACCATTGGCCGGCAGTCAAACGATCAAGCAACTATTGACTGATCGTCGAGCGGCTATTTGATAGCTAAGCGACTGTCCTTCTAGCGAGGGGTAGATCGGTAAAAGGGCCAAAGAAAAAAGAAAGAAAGAAAAAAAAAGAGAAAGAGAGAAAAGAAAAAAGAAAAGAAAAATAAGAGAGAGAAAAGATAAGATAGAAAAGAAAGACTCTGCATTAACCCTAAAACACTGAAGGAATTTTCAAACAAAATCGGTGACAAGCACCCGAACATGGTAATAGTTTAGCAACTCGCAAGGAAAGAAGAGTAACATCAGTCGATAAAATCTTCGAGCAAAATCCTATGGAAGAATTCCTCCAGATATTATAAAGCAATTTGCTGAAGAACACATCGAACAAGGTAAAAATTTGAATTGATTTTACATCATCAAGAGATGTTTAAATTTTGCAAGAACTTGCAAAGACAATGGAAGAATCCCCAATAAGTCCAAGAGTTAACAACATGATAAGGAACTCCCCAGTAAAGAGTATGACGAATGTAAGAAAAGTCGAGAATGAAGAATATTAGAACATGACAAATGAAGAATTTCCCTAGTGGACCAGAAGGAATCAAGAATAGAATCAAGAATATTCGGGCATGAAACCCATTGAATATAAAGACTGAAGAAGATCAAAGAAGCATGAAGAATACTTGAAAGAAGGGCATAAAGCCTAGTGAATGTAAAGTTTGAGGCGATCGAAACAGGTATGAAGGATACTTAGCCAAAGGCATGAAGAATAAAAAGATTTAACGACCGCAAACGGTGCGTGATAAAAGTTTTCCCAATGGGCATGGCGTTTAGAAGGAAACTCTAAGAAATAGGTGCACTTAAAAGTGTTTTAACCCTTTAGAGTAGGCACAAACCTTCACAAGAGACGCACTAAAGAATATTGAAAACCCTAAAAAGTAAGTGCACTTAAGAGTGTTTTAAAACCTTTAGAATAGGTACAAGCCCTAAGAAGAGACACACTGAAGAGTGTTGAAAACCTTAAGAAGTATGTGTACTTAAGAGTGTTTAAAGCCCTTATAATAGGCGCACTAAAGAGTGTTACCAAACCCTAGGAAGTAGGTATACTGAAGAGTGTTAGAAACCCTAAGAAGTAGCTGCATTGAGGAGTGTTTTGTCATAGCATCATAAGGATGCTTTCATTTGCCGTTGAATGGGCACTTTAGCCCTTAGATCGATATATTCGCCTTTGAATAGGCACCTCAACCCTTGTGCGAGCATAATCACCCTTGAGTTGGCACACCTCTTTCACAAAAATTGAAGAGGAAGGCAAAAGATGAGAAACCTCATAGAATACAGATAAAGGCGAGAATACCGATATGAGAGGAGGAAAGACGAAGTAAGAGTACCTTATCGATTTTTATGTCTTACAAACTTCTCCAAAGTAGGGGGCAAGCTGTAGACACTAAAGTTTTTAGGCTCGATGATAAAATGAAGATGAATGTCGAATAATAAAAATGATCAAAATGCCCTTGAAAGCCAAGAAAAGAAAGATGAGAAGGAATCAGTAAAAGGTCTCAAAAATTGACATGTGACTACAAAAATTCACAAAAATTAATCCAGAAGGAATCTGCTGATAAATCATACACAGTTACGAAACTACAAATGTCTAGTTTTTGTAAAAATTTACAAATTGAAAATCACAGTTGAACTCAAAAATTTATGTGTGATTGAACAGACGAATGTCAAAAAAGACTCCACTGTAAAATGCCCAAAAAGGAAGGACCGCAGGGGAACAGCCGCCCGATTGTTCGTCTCCAGTGGCCTAATTGTCAGACAATCGTCTGGCTGTTTGCCAATAGCTATCCAAATTTTCCATTATGAACCTTTCTATTTTGATTTTTTATTCCTTTTTCAACTTTAACCTTCAACTATGTAAACCCCCCCTTGGCTCATTTTTCAAGAAACACCGATTATTGAGAATAATCATCTCTTCTCCCTCTTAAAGACACACTCAAGAATTTGAGAAATCTTTTACAGTTTAAAGATTTTTAGCGTTCTATTACTCTAAACCGTAAAAGGTACATCTTAAGAGCAGTTCTCTCTTCTCCCTCCTATTTTCTTGTTTACTTTTCTTGCTTAAAATTAAGCATGATCAAAGTTTATTTTGCTTAAAATAAGCATTTTTAGGACTTAATTTAATGCTTAGAAGCATGTTTAGGATTTCATGAACTATTTAACCCTTTTGTTTGTCTTGCGAGATGGATAAGCGTGCCAAGGTAAATTCATTTTCCCTTCTTTATGAGAAACAGTTTAGGAATTTATTTCCACAAATGCTTAGAATCATGCTTAGGAGCATATGTCTAGAATCATGCTTAAGAGGACATGATTATAATCAGAGTAGGAGAATTTATATTTGCTTTGATATATGCTAGGAAATATAATAGAATCGATTAGAATTATCATATTACCCCTTGAATGCTTTAATTAGGCTAGAAGAGCCTTGTTTAACTTCAATTGTTTGAATTAGGCTAGAAATGCCATGATTTGGCTAGAATATGTCACGATCACCATGTTTATGCTAGAAATGTCATGATAATATGAATTAATATGAACTGTGCTAGAATAGTAATAGGTAGAATTACCGTGATAGAATTATCAAATCTAGGCTAAAATGCCATGATATTAGATTATGGTCCTGTATTGAATTTTAATTAATTGATTTTATTATTGAATATATCATGATAAGAAGTGCTATTGTATGATGCCATGAAGTAGTGATGGACTCACATTGATGGTGAGGGACCATCACTTATAATTGGATGAATGTATACTTTATAGAATTTATTTTATTGTTAAAGAATAAAGTAATGTACTACTCTTCCCCTTCCCCCTCCCCCATATTTGAAGGAAATGTAATTTATTCTCCTCCCTTTTTCTATGTATGAATACACAACTGCTATGATTAAATAATCACCTCACATGTCTAAATGAAGATAAAAATAGAATGTGTGCATAAAACCAACAACTTAAGTAGACTTTATGTCAATATAAGATACTTTTATTTGGTATATCCTAGTGGAGGTCGGATTTTGATCCGGGCCGATCTAACAACTCATAACTAACTTCCCCAATCCATCTATGAAGGAATGAAAGTAGTTTAGATCCTGAAGTAAGAGATCGGGTTGTCCCTATTCATTCCCAATTGAATAATTAGGTGACGATTCCATTTCTCCAGACGTATCCATAACTCGTTTATGTTCCCTAAAGTCTCGAAAAAGGTTTTGATACAGTGTCGTAATTGCAAATACTCTAACGGGATGAAAGCCTCGTTCACAATAACTATTACTTAAAAACTATAAAAAAAATTACATCCAATTTACTTCATTACAAAAAAAAACATACATACATCTATAAATTTAAAAAATAACAATAAATATAATTTATACTTAACCTAAAATAAAATACATACACACATTATACATATCCTCAAATATTTCATAATCAAATCTACTTATACAACAATCATTAAAACTCAAAAGAAATCAAGTTAATTTATAGTTATATAAGTTTTTATTTATATTGGCATTGTGCAAGCTAAATGATAATTGCACTTAAACTCAAAAAAAAATTAATTTATATTACCTAAAATAAAATACTTACACACATGATACATACCCTAAAATATTTCATAATCAAATCTAATTATACGACAATCATTAAAACTCAAAAAAAATCAAGTTAATTTATAGTTACATAAGTTCTCATTTATACTGGCATTGTACAAGCTAAATGGTAATTGCACTTAAACCCAAAAGAAATAAAGTCCATTTATATTAGATAAAATATATTCATTACTCATAAAGTTTTTATAAGTTTTCATTTCCATTGACATTGTTCTATAGCTAAATAGTGATTCTACAAATTAGTTATATTATCTAAAGAAAAAAATAATGACCACTAGTTGCTATTTGACTTCATTAGTAATAATTTTACATACCCTATTAGTAATAATATTAAAAGCATATTATTGCTTATAAACTAGTTAATTGATAATTTTTCAAATAAATGATAATACACTTAAATAATTTTACAATAGCATATTGATTTAATTTCATTCTAATAACAATAATATGATTGACACATACCAATAAATTAACATTACATATATATCATATATGAAACATTAATAATTCAATTAATTCATTTAAATTACAACAAATCATATGTTTAAAGTTATAAGATTGTTCTTATCATATTTCTATTACATATTTAGAAAATAATATATTGATTATATTAGAGGTATACATTTTGGAAATAATCTTATTAATATCGTAATAATTTAATTAGCACTTAATAATCTATATCAAGATGGCATATATATACAAATTTAATTACTATAAAATACAAATATTTTATTTTGTCAAAATAATATGAATAAATTGATATTAATATACTTAAATATTCATAAATATTAATTAAAATGTGACTTTTATCAAAGTTTTTGTATCATTTATAAAATTAAAAAGAATTCACATATATGATAAGTTTTACAAATATAACCTTAAAATTTTAAAACTTTATAAAGATACCCACATATCTTATGGGACGAGACCGGACAACAGGTCTAAAGGGCTGAACTCGAACCCGAATCCATCCCAACCAAAGTAACATAAGTTGAGCTCTGACTCGCCCGTGACTATCTTTGCCCTGCCCCATTTATGTAGGGGAGCCTCAAACCCAATGTATAGTTTTACCGTCTCTGACACTAGGCCAGAGCCTCTTCACGCCTTAGATAACTAGTTAATTGAGGATATATTTATATATATATATATATATATATATATATCAATGTTCTGTTTTTGTAATAGGAAAAATTTTCCGGATGGCCTTGAGGTAAGGCCTAATGACCTCAATGTCCCCTAACTCTTAAAATTAACTTCAAATGGACCCGTGGCAAGTTTACAGCTGTTAACTTGGGGTTAAACGACGAAATGATTTTAATATCCTTTAAACAACTATTAATAAGACATATATTACTAAATAATTAAATATGATATTAAAAATAAATATAAATATTTTATTGAAAAAAAAAATCAACAACTCTTCCGTCCATCTCTCATCTCGTCATCTCATCCATCTTTACAAATGTCTCTCGGTTCTTATCATCCTATGAGAGGTTCAAACACCAGGAAAATGGAATGGTTACAAATCTCAGCGTAATACAAGCACCACAGTTGCTTCTTATATACATGAAGTTTCCACATTTCAAGTGTCTCAATCAGATATGAAGAACAAAACTTCAAACTATGAAGCCACTAACACACCACGTTCTCAACCAGATCCAGATTATTTAAAAAAAAAAATTGCAGATAAGAAAACAAATTCACCGAGGTTTCACGCAAATAGAAAAAAAAAAACCCAAAAACTAGAATAAATAAATAAAGACTGCAAAGATAAGATACACACCTTGGAGGAACCTGTTTTAGCCAATAGGAGCTTCATAACAAAACTTGCAGAAAAAAAAAAAGAGAGTTTTTTTTTTTCCTTTAAAAAAAATGTGATTAGAAAGCAAGAGGAAGATTACTTGTTGCTTTCATTGTTTTGGTTCGTGTGCTTCTGTTGTTTCAAAAATAAAATAAAATAAAATATACGGTCAAGTGGTAGTGTTTCTGGGTGCAAACTCGATGACAGCGAATAGAAGATCTTGCTTGTATGTGTGTAATGAAAACTGAGACATAACCATCTCAAAAATTTGGCCACGGACACCCATTACTCTTCATGGAAAAGCCAAGAAACTTCCGAAAACAAGAACACTCAATTCCTCTGTTATCCATCTAACAAGACAAATTCCTTTCTACTTTTATAACCTAGCAAAAATTATTGGGTAAAATCCACATCAATTCCATTCCTCTATTAAATGTAATTCGATCTGATTGCACCATTTTTCATTGACATGGTGTGTGCCAACACATGCCGTCATTTGTGGAGCAGTCGATCAAGTAGTGGCATGCATGGTGGTGGTTGTGGCTGTGTTTGTGATGGATTTTGGTTGTGAATGGAGGTGAAAGCTACCAGGCTTTGGAGATCAGCGGATTAGATGAGATCAACGGGCGCTAGATACCCACCGTTGGTTGTCACGGCGCCTAGTGGTTTTTTTTTTTTAATTTCATTTTCTGCGTTTTCTAATTTTTTCGAGCGAGATAATAATAAGACTTCCTAATTAAAGATTGTTATTTTTTTATCAAAACTAAAGTTACCAAGTTACCCTTCAATTCATCCAAGTTAACAGCAGGGTTAACAGTGGGATAATTTGAGGCTAATTCCAAAAGGTGAGGGACATTTGTGTTGTTGGGGCTTACCTCACGTCATCAAAAATTTTTCCTTTTCTAATATTAACAATAGTATGACTAGCAAACTAAAAAGGATATAAAAAGTTTCCATTGGGGTTTGGCTGACCTTTAATATTCTTCTCAAAACTTCTAGAAAGTTTTTATTTAAGAGAATATGGCTGTGTTTAGAATAATAAAATCCAAGAATGTGATCTTAAAGTTTCTTTCTTAATAATGTTTAAAAATATGCTTTAATAGATTAAAAAATTTTAAGAGAAGGCATGACAGAAGCTAGGTCGTATATTATATTAATCTAATTGAAATGTCATTCGATGCGATACTGTTGTGTAAATAATTTGTGTACACCACGTTATTATAAAATATGGTTCACGACGTGTTTCACGATTCGATAAATGTATAAAATATTAATATGTAAGAATGTTGTCCAATTATATGTTTAGCGGGAATCATTAATGTATAAGATGTTCATGTATATATAATCTATCAACACGAGACGGAGAAGAGGCACCCGTACCGCAAATATCTAAGTATAGGTGGAAATTTTTAACACGACCCGCGAACTCTAGGGATGGCAAAATTACCTGATCGAAATCGAGTATCCGGATCTCCGACCTGGCAATATCAAGGAATTATTCGAAATTTTTGGAAAGATTGATCGGGAACGGAGAGAAGAATCTCGGGGAACGCCCGAGATCGGGCAGGGGCCGAGGACCAGGCTCCTCGACTCGGGATAAATATAAAAATACATTTTATTAAATTTACGATAATATAAACAAGCAACCTGCTAAAACGCTTGACAAAACTCAACACGCTCAATAGAGCTTGACACGACTCGACACTTACATGTTGAGTCGTGTCGGATTCACAACCGATACTCGATATCAGTTTACTCGACACTTACATGTCGAGTCGTATTGGAATCATAACCAACACTCGATATCCCTCTATTTTAGAAGACATCGAGTGTCGGATGATGCATCTGACACTCGACATGTAGATGACACTCGACACCTACATGTCGAGTCGTGTCGGATTCACAACCGACACTCGATATCCGTCTATTTTAGAAGATATTGAGTGTCATCCGACACTTGACACCTACATGTCAAGTTGTGTCAGATTTCACAACCGACACTCAATATTCGTCTATTTTATAAGACATCGAATGTCGACAATGCATCCGATATTCGACACTTACATGTCAAGTCGTGTCGGATTCACTACTGACACTCAAATCAGTCTATTTTAGAAGACATCGAGTGTCAAATGAGTGTCGGATGCATCTCGACACCTACATGTCGAATCGTGTCGAGCTCTATCGAGCGCGTCAAGTTTTGTCGAGCGTTTTGGCAGGTTGTTTGTTTTAGCTTTTTTTTTTTTTGCCTTTTTACATCATATTTAACTATAACGGCCTTGTATTTACTCGCATAAATAAATATAAGTACAATTTTTTAAAATAAAAAATAGAATTAAAAAATCCGGGTACATATCTGGGGAATTCAATTCCCCAGTCCCGGGATTAAATTCCCCGGCCCCGAAATTTCTGAGAAATTTTTCGAGGACGGGGATTAAAAAACCTTCTCGGGGCGGGGGTGGGGGATTGAGGTCCCTGGCCTGGCCCCGAGTTTTTGCCATCCCTTGCGAACTCAACACAATCTGCAAACTCGACATGATACAACACAGAAATTAGCAGGTTTGAGTTTATCTTAATCATGTTTGGGTCGAGTTCAGGTTGAAATCTTTAACGCGTTTAATAATTGAGTCGTGTTTGGATTGATAGATTTCACCTGCGGGTGACACGAACTTGTTTATGACACGAACCCATTTAACACTAATAAAACATGATAACACGACTAACACGGATTGACACGATTATTTTTAAGGTGACACAATCATAAATACAAATTAATTTTAAAATTTATTTTATGTTTATTAGATATTTAAATTCAATGTTGTATTTTTATTAATATTATATTATTATTAATTTTGATATGATCTTAAAACTCCCTTAATTTTTTGTACATATTTTTTTGTAGGTTACTTAAGAGTTAAAAAGATGTAATAGATTTTTTTCTAAAGCTAAATTATATTTTAAGTTTGTATGAAACTTGATATTTAATAGACTTTTTATTGTATTGTGGATTAATTTTAAATATTTTCTTACTATTACTTTTTTAATTTAAAAATACTGAAATAAGCTAGAAATTGAAATGCTTAATCGTGTCATAATTACGTTAATCATTTAAACATGTTGTAATAATGTATATAAAACGTATCGTAAATGTGTCAAATATGTAAACGTGTCATAATCATATTAAACTGATTATATTTGTGTCTAACATAAAAATTATTCATTTATTATTCGTATTCGTATATCGTGTCATTTCACCTGTGAGTCATCCATTTAATAATTAGATCATATTCGAATTAAATCTTTTTAATATAAATAATAAATAAATTAGATTCAAATTAAAATAATCTTTATCATACCATAAACCAATTCGATACAAATACAACCACGATCACGAACGCCAACCTGAATTTTCACCCTTAATATCAAGATATGACATGGGATTCTGCACACGACAACAAAAACAAAAAGATGGTAATAAAAAAGGGGAAGACAAAAAGGTGATGAATAGTACAAAAATCAAATTCAAACAAGGTAAACCGCGTCTTTCAAACTGGCGGTGGCACGTCAACACCAACGATCCTTCTCTTTTCTTTTTCTCCTACCCAAAACCAACGGAAACACAACCCCACAATCAAAATCTCTTTTTACTAAAAAAAAATAATTAAAAAGGCAACAAAATTCTTAACTTTGTTCCTAAGCCTCCCAAAGCAGCTCATCCGCATTTCTCTCTCTGACTTTCTCGCAACAAAAACACCTTAATCACAAGGATCCTATTCCCCCAAATAAAGCAACCAAAAACAAACAAACCGACCTAACAAACAATTTCACAAACATATTCAACGCAATCCTTCGTAAACCCACCCTTAAAATTCACCGGAAGAATCAAGGAAATACTTTTCGTGTTGGATTAATTGGGTTGTTTTCTGATCTGGGTCGATGGCGGATTCTGACAAGAATCTCGAAAACTCAAGCAAACCCAAGTCGGTTGCCACTTTTAATCGCTCTTTCACCATGCAATCGACCTCCCCACTTGCTGATTCTCGTCCTAAACTCAACTATGCGTCTCTTAATCGCGCTGTTTCCATCAACAAGTTGTACAATTCTATGGAATCTTTCGTATCAGCTAGAGACTCGATCAAAGGTAAGGTGAAACAACTCTGCAGTTTATTTGAGTCTAAGAAATCAACGAAAGTTGCGAAATCTATTGAACCCGAGACGCAAAACGTGAAATTGGTGAAACCCATGAAATCTTTATGCTACAATAATGATTCTTTGATCAGATTACATGGTACTGAGGATCGAATTGTGGTTTATTTGACTAGTTTGAGAGGTATCAGACGGACTTATGAGGATTGTTATGCGGTTAGGATGATATTTAGAGGTTTTAGGGTTTGGGTGGATGAGAGAGATATTTCAATGGATTCAGCGTATAGGAGAGAGTTGCATAGTGTTTTTGGTGGGAAAAATGTGGGTTTGCCTCAGGTTTTTATAAGGGGGAAATATGTGGGTGGTGCTGATGTGTTGAAAAGTATGTTTGAGACTGGTGAATTGGCTAGGGTTCTTGAAGGGTTTCCGAGACGGCAACCCGGGTTTGTTTGTGGGAGTTGTGGGGACGTTAGGTTTGTGCCTTGTGGGAATTGTAGTGGGAGTAGAAAGGTGTTTGATGAGGATGATGAGATTCTCAAGAGATGCACCGAATGTAATGAGAATGGGTTGATTCGCTGTCCCGATTGCTGCTCGTGATTGTGCCTCAGTGATTGCATTTTGATTTGTTCGTACATTGTTTATGTGGATATAGTTATGGATCCAAAATGGCTCTTTGGATTCGTCATGTGTTTTTCCTTTCGTGTTCATCAATTGGGGAACAAGTGTTCATCAATTGGCAACTCTTAATCTTTATTTCCTTGCTGAACAGCACTAAGAAATAATGTTTTATTGTCTTTATTACTAGGGAGAGTATTTCTTCATAATGGAATGTAAATATTGGTGTTGTTTTTCTGTAACGGATTTGCGAATGTTGCAAATTGATGTATTGTAATGACAATGGGTTTATTTTTATAACCTAAGTTGTGTTTCCCAAATTCCTTTGGTAGGAAATGGGAGTTCAGTCACGTGTTTAGCGGAATTACTGAACAATGTGCTGATATGTATATGACTATGGATTGGATTTGAAAGTTTAATTAGGTTCAAGTTTTATTGCGGATCTTGTATTCATTATGAATTGTGTTGTATCCATCAATCCGAGCAGTATAATGAAATAATTATGTGAAATTGATTTGTGTAACTTCATTGTCTTTTTGCTTTCATGCTTCTTCATGGTTTTATGCTATTGCTAAGATTGTAGAGGACTGTCTTGCTGTTTCTTAATAGGACTTGGATAAATTGTTCAAATGGACGAATGTAGTGATGATTTACTTATATGTATACTCTACTTTTTCTTCTTCTTTTTCTTCTCATCATTTGCTCTGTGGTCATTGATTTTTTTCCCTTGATTTTGGCTAGAGGGGTTTCCTCTTATTTATTGGGAGCTGCAATGTTGTTGGTATAATAACATAAGCCATTGGTGTAAAGATCTTTTTATTTCAATACGATGGTTAAGAGGTTACTGGACTGACAATGTAGCTTGATTTAATATACGCTTCACAGAGTTCATTGGAGTCATTTGTCAGTTTTCTAAATATATAAATATTGCTTTTCAGGGGTTGGTCTTTTAAATGTTGAGAGACTGAATTACTCTTTCAAATTGATCTTGTGTGGGTTTGATCATACAGTTTTTAGGGTGACTCCATCATAATCTATTTAATCTTTTGTCATTTTACCGAACTTGATTCATGATGACTCCTGTATACATTATTTCATCTTTCTTTTCTGTAAGACTGAAATTTCATACAAATCCAACTGATTTTAACAAAAATCAACGAAAAAAACTTGTACCGTTGATATAATAATTCAGGTTAAAATCGTGTTAAGGCACTTACATTCAACCCAACTCTTAATTTAATGTAATATTGATGGGTATTGTGATTAGAGATAAGTATCAACCATGTTTCTACTTTCTATCTTGTGTGAAAGTGAAAATGATGGTTCTTAATCTGGGGAAGACTAGAGTTAGGTGAGCTGGTGCGTGTAGTTGCAGCGGCTTTTCCATGTCCATTCAAAAGGTGGTTGCCACATTTTGCCAACATTGATTGAAGATTGAAGAACGATAGAAAAGAACATCAGAAGTAAGCAATGGCGGGACAATTGAAGGCAACCTTCATTCATCATCGGATAAGAATGCTATCTTGGTATATCAGTTTTTTTCACCGAACGCGCTTAAGAAAATACCATGATATTTTCTTCTCTCATTAACGCCCAACAATTCTTTCTATAATAAATACCTGCTGTGATTTACCAGAACAGGGTGAAAGATACTTGTGTTGTGACTAACAATTAAGAGAAATTTGATTCAAATTTGCAATTTTTCTATAAATGATTGTAACATTTTCATATTTATTATGAAGCCATGTTCATTGTTAAATAATAATTTAAATCAAAAACTTTACTAGCAATTTTTTAATATAAATTAATAAATTTGATTTTAATGTGTAATGAATCCAATGAAACTAAGAACACATTAGATTTTGAAATGGTGTTACAGGGCCAACTTCTATTTGACGTTAAACATTCATGGCTGAACAAGGAAGCAAACCATCTAAGCAGAGATAGGCTATGGGGGCTAGAGTGTTTCCTAGAGTACATCTTACATACAACAAAATCTAAGTTATCATTGCAATAGTCACTCGTTTAAGTTTCACATATATCAGATCAGCTATTGAGAAAGAGGGAGACACTCAAGTTCAATTTGCAGTACACCTCTCTCGACCTTTTGCAGTCTGAGATTGATTTCCTGTTTCACCTTCCCATCTACCAGGCTGATAATACCATCTTCTACAAGGGTATTCTCCTTGGTTGCTTTCCATGTTCCAAGTTGTGTGGACTCGTTAATAGTGGACCTCTCATAGGCTCTGGCAGCAGTGAGCAGGGGCTGAATGTCGATCTCGGCTTCCCCCATAAAGTCATCATTCGAGAATCTATCCTTATCATATACAGCCTACATTGACAATTGCAGAAAGTTACTAAATCTAAGACCAATATGTGGAGTTCAAAAATCATTGTTGGGTTAGAATATCATTGATGTCTAAAGTCGAGGATTTCATTTTCAGTTTCCTCTCCCTGCTTGGCCAACAAGCAGAGTTAAGTAACTTCCAAGGATGCATCACTTTCTTGGTTTTCTTGGAAATTTGGAAATAGATTTACAAGGTTTTAGCATAGTCATCCTCCCTAATTTTTTATTCATGCTCCTTGACAATCTATTGGTGAGCATCCCATCATAGTATAGCATGCAAACTTTTTATATAAACAGGATAACAAGATTCATGTGTATTCACAAAGCTAAGTTTTAGTTCTTTGAATGTTTTTGTTTTTGTTGTTATTCTTGACATTCAATCTCATAATATAAATTAGACTTACTACTTTCAAAGGAGGAATATCGTCAGGAATTGACAACATTAGACTTTCATTCCAGATGGGATTCAGATTGTTCTTTATGACACGCGTCTTCACTGACTGCAATGAGAGAGTAATTAAGAAGAACTAAGTTCACCTGCTTCAGTAACAACGTTGTCAAGCAAGTTAAGAAAAGCGACTCACTTGGTGACCTAATGAAAGGATGACATAAGGGTCACTAGTCATCATATCCCGAATAACTAGGTTGATCCCTTTGACCACATTAACCTTGACCAATCCAACAAACTCGACCATACTTGCCTGAACCTGCAGAATGTAAAAAGAGATGATTCATTAACCATGCAAACAGCAGTTTGGTATGCTCTTGGTATACAAAATGTAGTTATTAAAAAAAAAAAAAAGGTTCTGCTTGTATGAAACATTCTCTCCTTTATATATATGTATTAATCTATTGGTAAAAAGGCCTGTGATGATGCATAATACATACATAAATACAGGACATTAAAACGCCAAATTAACAAATCTTGATAATGTTATCTATGATTTGAGTGGGGACATGACCAAGTTTCATTTATCCAAATCAATACACTTGTAATTACTAATTGTTCAAAATCATGTATGTGATGGCTTTCTTCTCTATTTTGCCCCAAATTTATAATAATCATAACTATTAATATCATTATTATTTTAATATCCCATTGAAGTTCCATGTAAATAACGTTAATCTGAGGCCAACCACATAGCAGTCAGAGTATTAGTTAAAAAAACTATATACGTTCCCCTTTGTTGGAAAACTAGTAAAAAGGAAACTTTTGCAGCAACTTCTCAAGTAGCTAACTTTCAAGGCGAGAATTCACGCCCAAGAAGCGGTTGATAACCTCATTAAATTGCAATCAGACAAAATTAATACCATTGCACTGTTCTTTGCTTGCTTACTCTCAGACTCTCTCCTTCCCCAGCTGCTGCGAAACGCATTTCCAATCTTCTGTCTCGTTGGTTGTTTTTCGGACTGTTTCTTGTCATCAGGAATCAAGCAGACTTGAGAACTAGAGGATGATGAACATTCATGAGCAGGCGGAAATGGGCAGACTAGCGTATCATCTTTATAGACTGAAAACTGTAACTTGGCATATTTTTTCCTGAGCATTCAAGAAATACAATTGTGATCTAGAATGATTGGGTAACTCACACAAAATGGAAGACAAATATAACTTCCATTACCTGATGAAATCAACACGCTCCTCTATAAATGAATCTGACTTTGGTTTTGTGATACCATCAGGAATCAAAGCTTCATATTTCTCATTTGCTGCAGCGTTTCCTCCCATCTCCGCCAATGCATCAACTTGTTCATCTGTCCATTCATCTAGGTTCACTGACATAACCTGGCATAATGTCAAATCTATTAGAAATCTAATGTCAAAATAGAATATAATAGAGAGGGAGAGGGAGAGAGAGAGAGAGAAACAGCCTTCCACGTCTGATCAGGAAAAGGACTGAATTTGCTGATGAAACCTAACAAGAATCCTATGATTGATCAACAAAAAACAACCAAGAAGTGATTTGACAATACTACTCGTTAACTTTTTCACGGATTGTATCTACTCAATGACTTTAAGACGGACTAAAATCAATAGGTAGGAAATATTTTTTTCTCAAAATCCATTTAAGATGGAAGAAGTTCCATCAACCATTTACAAACTTCAAGCCTCTTTTGCATAAAAAAGCACGTAATGACACATCCATGAAGGACTAACAAATCTATCACCACATTAAGTGTTCGACCATCATCCTGCCAAATCACAATTTTATTCATGCCGTTACATAATACAAGGACAAAGATGTGTTTTCTTCATATCCCAGAGACCACCATGCCTTTATATTATTTTCGTGCATGCAGTCATATCTGAAGTTCTATTTATTATGAGTTCAAAAGCTTTGATCCAGACTTGGCACGTAACTAGTTTGAGGGAGAGATTAAGGACAGTTCACAGAAGGAAACAATATGTCAGCACAGATGATTTTAGTGAAAGATTTTAATGAGATTGAAAACATAAAGAAGCAATTCTAGGATTGATTAATTAAATAGGCTTAACCTGGTGGCCAAGGGTCATAACAAAGTTATCCTGACTGGGTGGTTTTCACTTGGCCTTACACAATATTGTTAAAATTCATTTATGAATCGTGGGGCTACACGCATGCCTCTTATCAAATAATCTCAAACCTCGACAATCAGACCATAATCAAATCTAAAATATTTGATATTAGACATACATATCACAATATTTGTGGGTGAAAAGCCAACATCCAATCAGTTGCAACTGTGAGATTCTCTTCTACAAGACAAGATCAGGGAGTAAACTGGAACCATACCTTTGATATGTGCACTCCAAGGCTCCTATGGACACCAGAACACTTGATACAAATAAATACTCCATTATTTAATGATCTGATATGCACCAAAAGATACAATGAAAAGGCTACACAAATAACCAAGCACTAGCAAGGGACAGTGAGCCAAAAAGAAAAAAAAAAAAAAAAGAAGAACACTGTTGCATCATGAGATATTGTCATGGTAACATTGAAAGATATTAATATCAGTTTGAATAAAATTAGATAGATTAAGAGTGAAACAGAGCAGTCATTATGTGCAAGAACAGTGTATATATAATGTTGATATTGTGTTCTAAAAAAGTGATATTTCTAATTATATTAAAAAATTACAAGAAAGTATGAATGCCTCTAGATAAACATAGGACAGCAGACTAAAATTATCTACAAAAACAATTGGAAGATATTTTATATATCCATATTGAGGAAAAAGCATCTAGATCTTGTTTCCCGGATTCATATCTAAAATACAAGAAACTACTGCTATAATTAATTATTACGGTTTCCTAATATGTTCAATGGCTATATGGCATAACTTGATTTAGTCTATATATTTATGTTCTAATATCTACAGAGCCAATTGTCAAACACTGAATTCAAATAATCAGCAAACACCAACATGAAAAAAAAAATGATAAATAAAGATATGGTAACATATAGGTGTGATTTCAAAGAGTAGTGAAGTGAACAATATCGTAAAATATCCTGTTCAATCGTGAGATGATACTTACACCCATTTTGGATTTGGAGATTCACAATCTGCGCAAAATCTATTACTGGATTGACTCAACAGATTCTCCAGCTTCCTTTGTGGACCTGTTTAAAGATAAATAGAGTTAAAATAGACCAACAAATTTAATAAGTATATCTCAGGATATTATTATGAAGGGTTAAAGGAGAGAAGATTTCCTCGAACAGAGCAAAATAAGCACACTACACTCAATCCATCATGCACAAGATTATATGAAAAAGATCTTGAATATTCAGTGAAGAAAATCATTCAGATTTCACTTAAGTATTTAAAAAAAGTAATGTGAATCCAACATTAACATAATAGTCTTGCAGCTCATTTTTTATTACAGCAGCAAATATAGACAAATAGCAGCAGATTAAAGTAGGCGAGTTCCTGATGGTGCAACTCTAACTATTGCGTCTGCATTACAAATTTCCAAATATTCCCTACTTCAGAGCTAGTTTAAAGGTTTGAAGCGTGGAAAATAACAGACATTTAGAATCTTCTGTAATTTATTTGACCCTGCATACATTGGTCTAGATAGATCTCATGGAACTTGTCGAATCCAAAGAAAAGTTTCTAGACATAGAGAAGATTAGGCATCTACACTTCTGTGTATTTAATCACTCTGTAATAATAACATTCATCTCTACATTAAGTGAAAAAAATCATCATATTAAGGTTTAATGCCAAGATTTTACATTTAAGATACAGAGAAAGATAATTTAAGAGAGAAAAAAAAAAAGTTCAAA
This sequence comes from Boswellia sacra, assembly GCA_013180625.2. Classification (NCBI taxonomy): domain Eukaryota; kingdom Viridiplantae; phylum Streptophyta; class Magnoliopsida; order Sapindales; family Burseraceae; genus Boswellia; species Boswellia sacra. Next base: position 528,323 of record SNVD02013580.1, on the reverse strand, counting down.
GATTAACTCTGTAAGTTACCAGAAGATTTCACTTGATCACTTTGTCCTCTCCAGCTTGGTGTTTCTGAACTTTTCACTCCATCCCTTTGCCCTCTCCAGCTCGGTGCTTCTGAACTTTTCACCTGATCCTTCTGCTCTCCCCAGCTTGCTAATTCTGAACTTTTCACCTGATCCCTTTGACCTCTCGAGCTTGGTGTTTCTGAACTTTTTGTTCGATCCCTTTGCCATCTCCAGCTTGGTGTTCCTGAACTTTTCGCCTGATCCTTCTGCTCTCCCCAGCTTTCTATTTCTGAACTTTTCACCTGATCCCTTTGCCTTCCCCAGCTTGCTATTTTTGAACTTTCCACTTTATCCTTTTCCCCTCTTGAGCTTGATGTTTCTGAACTTTTCACCTGATCCTTTTGCTCTCCACAATTTGGTGTTTCTAAACTTATCACTTGATCCCTTTGCCCTCCCCAACTTGTTGTTTCTGAACTTTTCAGATTATCCCTCTTCTCTTCCAAGCTTGGTGTTTCTGAATCTTTCACTTGATCCCTTTGCCCTCTCCAACTTGGTGTTTCTAAACTTTTCACTTGATCCCCATCCCCTCCCCAACTTGCTATTTCTGAATTTTCCACTTTATCCTTTTCCTCCCCTGAGCTTGGTGTTTCACAACCTTTCACTTGATCCTTTTGCCCTCCCCAGTTTGGCGTTTCTGACTTTTTCTCTAGATCCGTTTGCCCTCTCCAACTTGGTTTTCCTAAACTGTTCAGTTGATTCCTTTGCCCTCCCCAACTTGCTGTTTTTGAACTTGCCGCTTTATCCTTTTTCCCTCTCGAGTTTAGTATCTCTGAACTTTTCATTCGATCACTTTGCCCTCCCTTGTTTGGTGTTTCTGAACTTTTCATCTGATCCTTTTGCCCTCCCCAGCTTGTGATTTCTGAACTTTTCACTTGATCCCTTTGCCCTCCCCAACTTGTTGTTTCTAAACTTTCCACATTGTCCTTATTCCTTCTCGAGCTTGATCTTTTAGAACTTTTCACTTGATCTTTTTGCCCTCCGCAGCTTGGTGTTTCTGAATTTTTTACTTGATCCCTTTGCTCTCCCCAGCTTACTGTTTCAGAACTTTCCACTTTATCCCTTTCCCTTATCGAGTTTGGTGTTTCTGAATTTTTCACTGGGTCTCTTTGCCCTCCCCAGCTTGATGTTTCTGAACTTTTCACTTGACCCCTTTGCTCTCCCCAACTTGGTGTTTCTGAAATTTTCACTTGATCCCTTTGCTCTCCCCAGCTTGTTGTTTCTGAACTTTTCACTTGATCCTTTTCCCTTGTCGAGTTTGGTGTTTCTGAACTTTTCACTGGATCTCTTTGCCCTCCCCATCTTGGTATTTCTGAACTTTTCACTTGATCCTTTTCCCCTTCTGAGCTTATTGTTTCTGAAGTTTCAACTTTATCCCTTTCCCCTCTTGAGCTTGGAGTTTCTGAACTTTTCACTCGATCCCTTTGCCTTCTCCATCTTGGTTTTTTTGAACTTTTCACTTGATCCCCTCGCCCTCTCCAGTTTGTTGTTTCTGAACTTCCCACTTTATCTCTTTCCCGTCTAGAGTTAGGTGTTTCTGAACTCTTCACTCGATCCTTTTGCCCTCTCCAACTTGGTTTTATTAAACTTTTCACGTGATTCCTGTGCCCTCCCCAACTTCTTGTTTCCGAATTTTCCACTTTATCCCTTTCCCCCTTCGGGCTTGGTGTTTCTAAACTTGTCACTTGCTCCCATGGCCCTCTTGAGTTTGGTGTTTCCGAAATTTTCACTTGATCACATTGCCCTCCCCAACTTGGTGATTCTGAACTAAAGAAATCACACAGGCGAGAACCTGATCATAGAAATGCCACGTGTAATTTTTATTATTGCAGTGCAATTTTAAATGTCTAGTGGGACGACAAACCAAGTACAATCACAGCCATCATAGAGCAGAGAAAATGTGTTTGGTTCTCCATAAAAAAAACAAACGGAAAAGGGAGACAGAGAAACAGTCTCATTTGCAAGATGAAATGCATTGATTAAAGGTGACTGATATTGACACCCATGCCCATTCAATCAAACTTGAACTAAACTCCAAGGCCTTTCAAGTTTTATCACTTCATTTACTTCTCATTGACACACTAGATGCTACTAGCCCCTGTCCTCTCGTAGGCTCCTCAGCTTTGTTTCTAACATTAAGTAGCGGCAGCTGACATAACAATGCCACCAACATTTCCAAAACTAAAATGCCCACAACCCAAACATATTCCACATACATATCCTCAAATCAGGGAGCCAATTTTCCTTTAATCATTCATAATATATAAAATATTAATATTAAACATTTGCACCATTACCCATTTTGGGCTAGCAAAGTAACGCAATGTTTTTTATTGCATACAATTTTTGTTGGACATGTTACCAGGAAAAAAAATGAAGATAAACAAAACAGACATATTCCAACAAACAACATTGCTTACAGACATTTTCATTTGACAAAGAAAGCTACCTGAATTTCGATTAGGATTTTCTTTCTGGGTTGACCTAGAAATTTCTTGCAGGGTTGACATTTCCAGCCTCCAAATATAAGATCTAAATTGTCAATCCCTGCTACAATCCCAGCGCAGCCGTTTTCAGCTCCATGTATCAAACAAAATGAGAGTATCTAACAAGAGAAACAAATTAATGAAAAACCCAGAAACATAGATGATTTGCATTCAAAAAAAAAAAAAAAAGAATTGAATGGTTCTCACATATGGAATTAGAGCCTCTGGAAGACCAAAAGGCGACCGAATCCTGATCACCCTTTTCTCTGGCCAACACAAATTCAAAAGGAAAAAAAATCCAAATCAATCATTGAAGGCCATAAATTGCTTAGGAAAGATGTTTCAATGAGCTAAAAGCAAGAACTCAAAAGGGTCCTCACAATCTCAAGAAACAAAACCAAATTCCAATGAATTTCAAGCTGCGGCAATGCTAGGCAGAGATGGGAAAACAAACGAATGGAAAAATAAAGAAACTGAGCCCAAAAAGAGAATGTTTGTATATGTCCCGGACTAATATTTGTGTAGAATGAAACAAAATGAAGATACAACGAAGTGGAAAGGAAATAAATATTTTGCTCGTTTTTATTTCAATTCTAAATAAATAAATATTTGTTATTTTTCTTGTTTTTTGATTTGAGTAACAGAATATATTGATGTTAGTGGCGCCAAGTCAATGTGGGAAACTCGGGATGTTAAGGAGTTAGGTTGGACGAACTTGTCTGGTCGTTAGCTCTTTACTACCAGACATAGGTTAAGTTAATTCTTTTCAAATTCCCACCACGCGCTCTCTGGAAATTGTGCTTCACACTCCATATTTTTTCGTTGGTATTCTAGAGGGATGGGATTGTGTAGCACACTGCGAGTTTATAACAATGTTATTGGTCATAAAATAACAGTAATATTTTAAGATCATTTTTTATTAATATGTAAAATCATTATACTATCAATATATATAACTAATCAAACATTATAAAATGTTACCAAACATTATGTCCAATAATAGTGATATTATCTTAAAATTATAATTATTATTACTTGTTTTCAAGTTTTTATCTTAAAAACATATTTCAATGATATAGAATTAGTTAATAATTGTTAAATGAATATAATAATAATATAATGAATGATATGTAATTTACATAAATTGATATTATGTTATTTAAAATATATGAAATGAGTTATAACTTTAGGATGTAAAGTATTACTGCAAATACTTGTATCTAATTGAGCAGTTTTTATTATTGGCAACTAAAATTAAAAAAAAAAAGTTCTAAAATGGATTAAACAATTGAGAATGGGGTGGAGGGGCCAATGATGATATTTTGTCTGGATTGGAGCGTGAAGTGACGTATTTTCATGGTGTTGGTGGCGGGGAGGGAAGTAAATTCGTTGAGATTAACAGTCTAACGGAAAAGTATCCAACGTAGACGGCTATGATATATTATCAGCCCGACTCAACCAGATAAAGGTTGTGTACGGAATCAGAACGCGCGTCTCTACTCCACATTGCTTGTTTTGTGTCAGTGGGCCGGCTCGCGCAGCACAAAAACCCTTGCTTTTGTCAACATGCCCGGCCTATGCCCATGCCCAGGTCATATCAAATCGGGTCGGATCACATGCAAGCGGTACAACTATACCATATACACCTTTAAAGCCCCCGTATAAATTTTTATTCTTTTTTATTTATTAACTAAAATATACATAATGGAACTTACTTTTAAAATATTAATACGATGTTGAAAAAAATAAATAAAATTACATAACAGTAAAATAAGGAATGAAAATCGATAACAACTAGGTAGAACACCATCAAAGTCAAAGTCGTGTTATCATACTTCAAGGCATAAAAATCATTTGTTATGTTTCAACATATGAGAGAAAGATGTATTGAAAATCATATTCGTTTTAAACGAGGATAAAATTACATATAAAGTATATGTATATATATTGAAAATTATATATGCAACATGACTAATGAGAGAGTACATATAAATTTTAAAAAATTTCAAATAAAAGTTTAGTAATAATTTTCTTTTTACACTACTCTTGACATTGTCTCAATTAACTGCCAATTGAAAACCTGATTTTGACTAAAATTATATGAATAATATGGATTTATACTAGGCATGGTATGGATTTACTTGAATATATTGTAAACTTTACCAGCCGCGTTTCTAATTTATCATTTAAAGTGACACGTCCTGATAACGAAGAATTTATTCTCAGTGGTTCACACATGATGGGCATTTTTGGTATTTTTGGTGGCCCTAATATATTATTCGCACTTTTCATCGTATAGATAGACGCCTTGACACGACCCACTCCTAACTATGCGGATAAATCGTGTCTAAAATTATTCACTAAGAGAACGATCTTTCCATTAACTGTCTTCCTACACTTTTTGCTCTACCACTCTGATAAAACTATTCATAAAAAAATTATTTCTAGTTCAGGTCTTTTATATAAAATACTAAAAAAAATCCTCCCTTTCTCTTTCCCGTTTCTGTCTCCTTTTCTTTCCCCCTCTCTTGCATTTTGTAAAATAAATTTGGGCTGGGCTGGGCTTCCTTCACTTAAGCCCAATGGGCGTTACAACACTACTCCCTTCAAAGAAATTTCATCCTCGAAATTATAATCGTAGTTGAATTAAACATGAATATTAAACTCATACTTCCTTTCAGTAATTCATATAAGCCTTTCTCATAAGTCAAACTACTTTCAACGAGATTAGCTCCGCGGTTAAATATGAAACGAGTGAAGCGTACTCATGCGTAATATAAAAGCACCAAGGGTGTGATAAAGAATAACTACTTTTAGAGATACAATTACGTAATCTTTTTCTGAGTGCTAACAATCGCATAGAACTCTTATTACTACTTCATACTGAAGATACTTACAATATAGGAGGTGCTTTCTGCTATTTATAGGTCTCGTACAAAGGCCACAACGATGCATACTTATCTTTAAGAAAATAATACTTTATATATCAATGCTGAAAACTACTTTCACAAGTCATTAAAAAAATCAGAATCTATAACATATGCTCTAATACTAACTTTACACGACCCACCCTTAACTATATGGATAAATCGTGCCTAAAATTATTCATTAAGAGAACGATCTTTTCATTAACTGTCTCCCTACACTTTTTGCTCTGCTACTCTGATAAAACTATTCATAAAAAAATTATTTCTAGTTCAGGTCTTTTATGTAAAATACTAAAAAAAATACTCAGAAATTTTTAATGAAAAACCAACAAAATTTTCCCTATAATTTGAACAAAACCCCTACAAAAGAACACATATTTTTACACTTCTAAAATATTTCTTATCCCAACTTCTTTTGGAACTTTCGTCCTTATCAACCACAACATACTAAAAGATAAATAATTTATACTCAGCATACTTAATATTTAAAAATTTATACAAGATACATAAAAATGAAATACTTTTAATGCATAAAAAATTATTATACATCGTGTGACATTCCTTAGTATCAGAGACAACTTAGCACCAAACCTGTAGCACCTGTTTGAAAAAAAGAATAAGAAAAGAGTGAGCTAAGAGCTCAGTGAGTGGACAATTTTTATTACATAAAATATTACTTTCTTTCTTTCATACAACTCATTTCTTGAATAAAGTTTTATGTTCTAAAATCTCATTTTCTTAAAAAAAATATAATACTTAATCACTTTTAAAAGAAAATTAGTAAACTTTTCTTTCGAAAATAACGTATAACCGACTATTTCTTCTCAACTTTCTTTATAAACTTCATTCTTATAAAACAACTGTAAAAATTTATTAACTCTTCGTAAAGAAAATACTTTATATAATTCTTTAACTTACTTACCAAAATAAGTTAATATTCTCAAATTATATAGGCAAATCACTTACGTATCTTTACCTTGAACCCTTATTTAATCTCGTATACAATGCAAAATGTATCACTATATCTCTTTCTTTTCTATAAAAAAATGTATAAGCAGACACCAAAAGAATTCAAATAATATATAACTTTTAAATAACATTCCTCTCATTATATACTCAGTCACTTATTGACTTTATTTCTAAACAAATCATAAATTGTATGACTATGACTATCTCATAATAAAATCATATAATACATTTCTGATTAGAAAATCTCATCTCATATTTATACTTAAGAAAAATCTATCACACTTGTTAAAATATCATCAAATCTCTCATAGAATTTTCAAAACAAATAACTTTTGATTAAAAATCTTCAAATATAATTACTTGATTCTATACTCTTTAAAAACAGTGAAAAGAATGCATATTTTCTCAATCTTATAAAATAAAGCTCATAACGATATGCTAAATTCCTCGTTTTAGTTATTTACTATACAAAACATAATTTACTTAAAAATCTTCTTTCAAAGAAACTTTTGTGAATAATGGTTCTTTCTCAAACTAACTTATATAAACATATTCAAAACTCTTGTCATTATACTAAACAAGTACCCCTGAAACTATCTGATCCTGCCTAGCGAGATCTAACATCGCATAGGCAGAACTATCTAAATTTCCTCGTACCTGGTGAGATTTACATCACACAGGCAGAGCTATCTGTTCTTGGCGAGATCTCACATCGCACAAACATGTTATCTGGTCATACATATGTGTAGAGCTACCCCCAAAGGGCTAAAGCACCTAGATCACATGGCCCAAAGCCTCTCTGTATGTCTAAACGGGCCCCAAAGACCTCTATATGTATAACTTTCTGTCTAAAATCTACTGTCTCACTGTCTAAGTAAGCTAGGTACTAGCTTAGTATAATATAACTAAGCTTTCTTATTTTTGCTAAAACTGATTTCTTTTCAAATTTTGCTTCATATGCTAAACCATTGCTTCTCAAGCAGATTTATCAAAATTTGTAAAACTTATGTAAGCTGAAACTGATAATATCTGAATCCTTAAAAATCTATGATAAATATTTAAAAGAATAATTGCAAATACTTTTAAGAAATCCTCGAAATCAAATTACTAAAAAAAATGATCGTAACTATTCTGCTTTTACACTTTCTATAAAATGGTAGAATATACATCTATAATAATATATAAAACAATTCATATATAAAATATGAATCTTTCTTTCAAAGTGTTATATCTTTGTTCAAAACAAATTTTAAAACTAAAATTTATGTCTACAACCATTTTGAAAACTATCTTTGAACTATCTTAATTATTGAAAGCAAGTATAACAAATTGGTCTATCTACTTTCAAGAAATACAAAAGAAACTAACTTGAATTTTTCTAAATTCGCTAAAATTCTAAAAAATTCTATAAAATATTAAATAGACATAACTAAGTAAATACTAAAACATATTTCTAATTATCCAGAAAAATAAATCTTCTACTCTTTCTAAAACTTTTCATAATATCCATAAAATAAAATACTTTTTATCTCACTATAAACCATAATTTATATTTTTACCTCAAAATCCCACACTTTACATATAACATTCTATATAACATCCTTTCATATAATTTAACTAATTCCCAAAAATTTCAATTCAGAATTTCAAAGATTTCCAAAATCTGAAATATCATGCTTTAACTGAAATTTTTTTGACTATCCTAAAATTTTTAGAATTTTGCATCCAGGTCCCCTACAAATTCTGGAACAGTTTTCTGAGTTGCAGTTCAACCCCTGCTGTTGGACAGTTTCATAATTTGGCATCATCACCCCTACAGAATTAAATTCTAATTTCCAAAACTTTCTTTTTTTTAGATAATTTGCTATTATTTTGAATATAAAATCACTCATCATTTTATAAATAAAAAATACAATTTCTTCAACAGCCGTATTTATTTAAAGAAAATAACTAAATACTTCAATTTACTATACAAATGTCTCTTTTCCAATCATTAAAAAAAAATTCTACTTTCTATTAACATATAACATATATTCATTCTACATCTTTCACTTTAAATTTATTTTTCTCTTGTGCTCAAACTTATCAAAACAATGCTTACTATATATATTCAAAACTAATTTACTAGCACCACCTATAACCATCTCCTCTATCCAAAATTTAATACTTTACACACATTTATTTTCAAAATACATAAATCATCATTATCTATTCTAAGAACATTTAATATAACTCAATTAATTAAACTAATAACTTAAATCATATGAAAAACCATAAATTTAATACACTTTAATATAATATGAAATTCTCAAAACATAATCCATTCACTGAATTTAAATTCCTTTTTAGGCGAGTAACATTCTAGAAATTGTTGGATGACTGAAAAACATCACTAAAAATATCGCCGAAAGTCATCGCCGACGAGTGAATAGTGATCGAATTTCATTTCTCTCCGATTTACAAAATTCGTTTATCAACATATAACAAAAAATGGTATGGTTAGAAAGAGCATGAAACAAACTTTAATTTAATGTATAGATTTATCAGTACCTCACTGGATTTTGGCCAAAAAACGCATAGGAAGCTGTTGGCTTTCACGCTTCGATTTGTAAAAACGGTGAATAATCCAAGGACAAGACATATATAGTTGGAAAGAGGATATTACAAGCTTCAAAATGATATATCGTGGGGTCGGAGACTCACCAAAAATCGATCGAAATAACCGATCAAAGGCCATGATAAACAGTAAAAAAAACCATCTCTTTCTCTTTCCCATTTCTGTCTCCTCTTCTTTCCCCCTCTCTTGTTTTTGTAAAATAAATTTAGGCTTGTTGGGCTTCCTTCGCTTAAGCTCAATAGACATTACACGCCTTTTTTAAAATAAAAAATAAAAAATACTGAACAAAAAATTAATACCACCAAATTTAGGGACTACTCTACCAGAATTCAAAAGTCGAGGGATTACAAACTACCACGAAAAAAAGCCTTTACAAAAATCTTTCTTGGTTTGACAAAATCATTGGAAAAAAAAAAGAAAAAAGAGGAGAGAGATAAGTATACCATATATTTATATACCAAAATTCTTATTTTTTTATAGTAAATATACAAATTATAAAACATTTATTATGTTAATTTATATAACTTAAAAATCTTAACTTAAAACGGAAACGAACTCCTCTATTATGTCATATCCGTAAAAAATTAAAGAAGTTTTTGGCTTATAAATATTTATAGTTTAACTTCAATTAACTCCACCACTTATTTCAGTGAATTAAAATATTCAAAACAAACGCTAATAGTTTAAAGGGTTTTCATGAATTTTATCAAAGCATCATAAAATATCCTAAAAGTTATTCTTTTTAATTTTACTATTAAAAAAATAAAATAAAATAAAAAACCCTACTGCTGTTGCTAAGTGGACTGCAACTTTACTCCTCCCTCAAAGCCGAAGGAGTTGTGTTAAGTGACAGTCGCTTCGTCGTCCACAACCTCCAACATAAACTTCACTTAAAGCGTAAAACAACAGCACCCAATGTCGTCGATGGAGTCTCTGATTCTCCAACTCCACGAGATCTCCGCTGTCAAATTCGGAAACTTTAAACTAAAATCCGGCATATCGTCTCCAATATACATCGACCTCCGGCTCATCGTCTCCTACCCTTCTCTCCTTCGCCAAATCTCCAAAACCATCATCTCCTCCCTCCCCTCCACCACCAAATACGACACCGTCTGTGGCGTCCCCTACACCGCCCTCCCCATCGCCACCTGCGTCTCCATCGCCAACGATATCCCCATGCTCATGCGCCGCAAGGAAATTAAAGAATATGGCACCTCCAAGGCCATCGAAGGCTCTTTCAAGCCCAACGATATTTGCCTAATCATCGAAGACCTCGTCACCAGTGGCGCCTCCGTTCTCGAGACCGCCGCCCCCCTTCGTGCCGCCGGACTCGTCGTCAAGGATGCCGTGGTTTTGATCGACAGGGAGCAGGGAGGGAGGGAGAACTTGGCGGAGAAGGGAATAGAGTTGCATTCCATGATCAAACTGAGCGAAATGGTGAGGGTTTTGCGGGAGAAAGGGAAAGTGGATGAGGAGATGGAGCGGATGGTGATGAAGTTCTTGGAGGAGAACAAGAAGGTGTCGGTTCCGAGCGCCGCGGCGGCGGGTAGGGTGAGGGTTAAGGGTTTGAAGTACGAAGAAAGAGCGAAGATGTCGAAGAACGAGATGGGGAAGAGATTGTTTGAAGTGATGGTGAAGAAGGAAAGCAATTTGTGTTTGGCTGCCGATGTTGCAACTGCTGCTGAGTTGCTTCAAATTGCTGAAAAGGTCTGATCTTTATTTTTTATTTCTCTATTGTTCGTTTTTTGATACGAGCAATTAAAGTAGTATGGAGTGCTGCAACTACTTTGGCAAAGCTATTTTTGTTTTCTTAAAACAGACAGAATTGTAAACATGTCATTTCAGGAAAGTAATTTTGAAATTCCAGAAATTTTGAGGCCAGTTATATTCTTTTTTAATTTTTCTGAAAGGAAAAAATATTTTTTTAAAATTCATTTGTTTTAATTCCACTATTTTATTTTTTTAAGCTTTAAAGAAACAGGTTTGTAAAAACATTTTGATAAAAGAAGAAAAAAAGGGCCCTGATTTACCATTTCTTTCTCACGATAATATGCCAAAAACTTCCCAAACATGGGATTAGAAATGATTTGTGCCCTGTGCACGTGGGGCCTGTTGGATTGGTCCCCATGATTCAAATTACACGGCTAATTGGTGGTTGGGACTGACCTCTTGGTCCAAATCATAAATGAGCCTGGCCCATCGATGACAGTTCTTCATTTGTTTTTAACCTCATGAATAAACTGTTGACTTTTAGCAGCGTCTTGTTGCTGCCTGAGATTTAAGTGGTCGACTTCATGCAATTGTGGATTTAATGTGCATGATTTCGGAAATTCTATAGTAAACGAGCTGATGACGTGACCAGACCTCCGTAACCGAACAAAAGGGTGTAGTATTAGTCCCATGTTTCTCAAGAATTGGTAACACTACCCAGCCTGCTACCAAGGACAACCCGTGCCTTGACTGACTGCTGTGTCACTGTGGTCTTAGCTTTTTTTAGAAGTTATTTTCTATTATGATATTGCGAGTGATGTGTAGATAGGCATGAAAAGATTAGTAACAAATTCATCTCAGATGCTTTGGAGTTTGGAATATGGAAACATGCTGAGGAAGAGATGTGTAAAATGTTGAATAAGACATTGCATGTTCTAACAATGGCAACTAAATTTGCAAATCCTGATAATTAGTAGATCAATAATAAAGTCACTGCTTTTCTCACAGACATATTGGTAAAATTGACTTGAAGAAGTAGGAACTTGAATGAATACAAACAGATTAGTGGAAGAAGCAAGGATTAGATATTTGTGCTTCATTGTAGAAGCTGAGGATTTGACGCTAGAGAAAGGGAAATAGAGGAGATTTGCTGCTGAAAGAAATTTACCTCTAGCAGTCAGTCATTGTCATTTCAAATGAATCAGTCCAGCATTCTCCAGAGTTTGTGTGTGAGCGTGCCTATGCTTGTTAGAGACATGGTTTGCTACTTTTGATTTTATGAGACCATGCTCATAGTATAATGCTTTGTTTCTGATTTTTTGATTTTTTTTTTTATTTCTATGCAGGTTGGACCAGAGATCTGCTTATTGAAAACTCATGTTGATATATTGCCAGATTTCACCCCAGATTTTGGTTCCAAACTCCGTGCGGTATATCTCTGAACATCTCTCTCTCTCTCTCTCTCTCTCTTTTTTAGCTATTTTCAAGTTCTGAAAAATGTTTATCATTCTCCTGAAGATTGCAGAAGAGCATAATTTCTTAATATTTGAAGATCGTAAATTTGCAGACATTGGTAATACTGTGACCATGCAGGCTGAAGGGTAAGACCCAGCCTTCTTCCATTATTTTTTCAGTTCCTTTTCTCTTTATGCCTTGCACTTGCCTGAGGGCTATTTGTTCTGTTGTGTGCAGAGGTATATTCCGTATATTGGATTGGGCTGATATAATTAATGCTCACATAATCTCTGGACCTGGAATTGTGGAAGGGCTTAAATTGAAGGTTAGTATCAAAGGTTTGCAATAACTTTTTCTGACTTTTAGGGGTTCAACTAATCCATTTCTATTCTTTTGTTTACTCTCACTGTACTTAGGGTCTGCCTCGTGGTAGGGGTTTGTTGCTTCTAGCTGAAATGAGTTCAGCTGGTAACCTGGCAACAGGAGACTATACGGCTGCTGCTGTGAAAATTGCTGAAGATCACTCTGATTTTGTCATCGGCTTTATTTCAGTTAATCCAGCATCATGGCCTGGGGCAGCTGTCAATCCAGCATTTATTCAGGCAACCCCTGGAGTTCAATTGGTAAAGGGCGGTGATAACCTGGGCCAGCAGTATAACACTCCATATTCTGTAAGTTCTGTTGTATTCGTTATTTTCTGCATTTGGAATAACTTTCTTTCTTTTATATCAGGAAGAGTATCTGGCACCCTTTATCTTAACGATTGACTCTTATTTTAAACATTTCAACACTTCATAAACATGCCATAATTATAGTCCATGATGATGGCTTCGCATAGTGCACAAAGCCTTCTTGTGCTATACTGTTTGCCATTACTAAATATGATCTTATAACTCACGGAAACTTCTTTATTATAGATGTTTTGATTTTATAAGAGCTCATTGTCATTTTGGTAACATTGTTGGAGCATTACTAACCTGAGAAATGATTTTTCAGGTTATCTATGATAGAGGCAGCGACATTATTATTGTTGGTCGTGGAATCATAAAGGCTGCAGACCCTGCAGAGGCAGCTCGTGAATATCGACTTCAAGGATGGGATGCATATTTGGCGAAGTGCACCTAAGACTCCTTCTAGGTCTGCCCTTGTTTACATGTTTGTATGTTTTGGTGATGGACAAAAGTTTTTTTTTAATTTATTACCATGCACGTCTGGGTATATCTTACGAAACCCAGAGAGGCTGAAACTCTTGGGTGCAATGTACTATTATTTTCTCAAGTTTCATAATGCTTTTGTGGTTGCCAATGCGAAACATAATTGTGTGACATCGACGCATTAATGATGAGATAATTTGATAAAGGATATCGTAATGTGTCACAAGATAATATATTTTGCTGTCACACATATTACGATATTGATCTAATACATTGCGAACTGGTAACTGTTGTGTCAATAGAGGTTTGTTTTCTATTACAATGTCAAAGACAGTTTGAGCAATTCTATCTCCCAATAAAAAGATATTTACTAATAGGTGAATTTCTTTTAGACAAACAAAAATACTTCTAAATGCAACCCAAAAATTGTGGCAGAACAGTCTTTCATCCTCCGCAATGACATATTTTTACTCAACATATTTGTATACGATATCTAATGACACCAGTCAATTACCAATTGTGTTTTAGATTTTATCCATTTGTCAATTACCAATCATTGTCTAGAATTTGCTCAGATATAGTAGGGGAGAGTCATAAAACTCTTTGCATGCGTGAAGATTTAAGTGAAACTGGCAGGGCAATCTATGTGGATAAATATTACAATTGTAGGAATACAAGTCATGTCTTTCCAGTCACGTATTCGATCAGTGCATAGACAAGCAAAGAGAGTTTGCTTCCTACAAATCAAAAATACATGAGACCAGAAGACTCACTGAACTACATAGAGAAAAAATCTAACAGCTCTGACAGACAAAATATAGTAGAAGCCAGAAGGAGCATTCCCATCACTGTTCTTTCCATATCCTACCAGTCACCCTAAGTTTCAACTCCTTCCGGTCTCCCCCTGAGAAGAACAAAGCCATATTGCGCTGAATAATAAGACCATCAAAACTGTCACGAACCTTTCTGTGGCTGTCCCTTATGCTCCTAGGCACCCCTTGCCATATCATCTTCCTCCCATTACCACCCACTTCAAGACTGTAGCTGTAGTTTTTTGCCTCATTATCATCACCCATAAACCTCAAGAATGCTATGTAGACGGGAGCCATACCAAGCTGGAAGGCTTCAAAATGCAGACAGAAGTACTGACCAAAGCAACTGAAAACCTGAAAACAAAAACAAAGTCCATTGTCTATTACACACCACAAACTCTGAAATCTACATGGAAACACTCAACCTACAAAAAAGGTTCAATGCAAAACCACATGAAAGAAAGAAGTCAATAACAAGCAAAGAATTAAAAATTGGTTAGAGCCTATGGCAAAGGTTAATTTTCGGTGCTTCTATTCATAGTTATTTTAACTTATCAAGCTCAATGGCAAGAGTAAGTTTAACAAACAGAAGTATATTTTATTGATGAACAACAGAAGAACTCCATTGGTTTAAAGACCCTATATCCATCTGAACTGGAGTTGCATATAATCCCCCCCCCCACCCCCCCCAAAAAAAAAAAAAAAAAAAAAAAGAAGGTTAACTCCACTCTGCTAGCAAGAAAGACAGGAACTACAACAAAATATCTGAGACAAAGATAGTGCAACAATACCGTTAACATCCATGTGGCATTCTCAACCTCATGTGGATTTGCTTTGACATAACGATGGTTGAATGTACTGCCATTGTGCATGTCAACTTTGTGATCATCTTTTAGATGGGCCACCAGATAAGGAATATCACCCATCACTGTACATTCTGATCCAGCATAGGGACAGTTATATGGTCTAAAGACACATTGGGATTCATGTTTTAGCTTGCTATAATATGGATATATGCCCAGGCAGCCATAACTCTGATATTTACATGGAAGTTCTAGAGATGCGGCAACCTTCTCCAGAGCGAGACATCTGATGTTTCCAAGTTCATGCCTGCAAGTGGGGCACCGATTGTGCACCCTGGGCTTGCAACCAGAACAAAGCGTGTGCCCATTTGAACACTGCAACCAACACCAATAACAAGAAAATAGGTATTTAGTTTTTCTTAAGTTTGATATCTTAGAAAAATTACCTAAGTTAAAAGTTTGATTCAGCAATTTTTTAGCTTTCACAAAGATGTGGGTGTATTTGGGAAAGGACCCATGCAACTTCATATAGAATATCTTTTCCTCTTTACTCTTCTTTGTTGACCTGTCTCTGTGTCAACAATGTTGACATTGCAATAGAACTTCTTTTATCTCCCAAGGCAATATTAATTATTAAAAAAATGTCATAAGTAGACTTTTATAGGGGAAATGAGGTTTGAACTCATAGAAATAGAGAGATATGAATGGCAGGACATGGCTTTGGGGTCATCATTGATAAAGCAATGAAATGAAAAAGTGGCATGCTGGCCTAAGCATGTCTACCAATAACAGACAAATTACAATAATATGATAAATAAAATGGGAGAAGGTAAGTTTGATAAGGTAAAAGTACCCATGTGACGATAACCAAACCCAAGTCACTATTAGTATCACCAAACAGCAAGGTAGTGTTTCTGGTAGCAAAAATAGAAAGGCCTTAACAAAATGACTTTTATAGAAGGTACTTAGAGGAAGGACTTTATTAAAAACTAATAAACTAGTTCTTAAATATTCTAAGCAACTTTTCAAGACTTCATTTAGATTGATCCACTAATAATAAATATGTACAAACGATTCCTCATGCACCATAATTTAATTATCGCGCATGTAAAAAAAAAAATTTTAAAAAAATAGTCACCAGACCAAAATTACGTGTAACAAACCTGATGGATGGGAGGGTACATGGCATTTAAGCACACAGGGCACTCTAAAAGCTCACGAACACTGCTGGACACAGTCACATTAGGTTTCAGAGCTGTTTGAGTTGGATCATTCACAGAAGATTCACTGATGTCCATCAAATCCTCGCTTTGAGGAGGATCAATGACCTCTGGCTTGCTTCGCAAATCATCAAAAAATGGATTTCCAGATGCCATGATTGTACAGCCACTCTGCAAAACATAAATAAATGAAACTAACGGATATTCGATTTGCAGTTTGCAGTCGATAGAATCATTTAAAATTAACAGAATCTATAATACTTTCCACAGGTTATCTTTTGAAACTATTTCTGCTAACTTCATTTATATCTAGATACTTAACTATCCTTCCAGATACTAGATAGATACATATTTATTCTGAGAAATATGTAATCAATACAGTTAGAGCACAATGGACTTTGCTACTATTACTCGAATCTTTTGTCTTACTTTTAAGGTTCATCATATTAACAAAACAACATTCAACTGCATAGTGGAAACCTGTATCTTTTAATTGTATGATGATATAACACCGTGAATTATCACTTTCAAATCCACAAGCAAAAATACAGCAGCCATGCCCTCCTAACTATTTTATGGATCAGAAACAATTAGCTTATGACATTATTTAGCTTATTATCATCCTGAAAGAATTCTCACCACAAAAACTATTTTCTAGCCAATCTTTCGATGTCTTCCTCACAGTATCAAGGTCAAGTTCTGGCTCCCTAACCTGCATGGTGAACACACAACCATATAAGCATATCCTAAAGTCCAAAATCAGTATAAGCCCAGTAGCATAAAATAAGTAAATAAATAATAACAAGCAACAACAAGAAATTTATTATCTTTCTCATTACAAAAGCCAAAGAAGTATATAATTTCTCTTCAAACAGTTCCCCACAGAAAAAAAAAAAAGTGCATAAGCATGTTAAACGCTATAACAAAAAGTTCATGACAAGCTCAACAAACCCTCATAAGTTGAGAACAAACACAGAGACTAAAGAAAGCACTGAACAGCATAGTCTTAAGTTCTAATATATACCTTCACATATCAACAAAACTACCAGAGGCGACCCACATAGAAGGAGCCAACAATGACCAACCTAACAGCTGGAAATGTATTCTACTTTGAGAAAGTCAAGTTACCCCATCTCATCATCCATAGAATGAATGCTACGATAATGCACAACACCTATAGTATACATAATACAATGCGTGAATACAATGCAATATTCCTTTTCATTTTCTCACACTCTAGAACAGAAACTTTAAAATAAGAAATTCTATAATGCCAGAAAGGAAATTATTCCTTTTCTGCTTTTTCAAAGCTAAAAAGCACCAATATAAACAATTCATATGTGTTATAAATTTAACATTAAGCTTTCTGCATATTATGCGTATAAGGTTATGATTTATATAAATATTACCTTCTATCTTTACTTAAACTTACAGATCATCATGTACCCTTAAAATTGTTCAATTACCCCCAAATGCAATGTAATGATCACTGAACCCTAATACGAATTCATTCAACGAAGAAAAATTTAAAATGCCAAACAGGAAAAACCCTAAAAACAAGCAAACCCACATGGAAAATCAAAAGTTAAAACTCCACAGCAGATCTAGAATATTCCAAAAAATGGCTAAAATCCAAAAAGGGAAACTTTACCATTAACGTTAATATAAAAATAAAACACAAAAACCAGTTAATATAATAAAATAAAATAAGAAAAAAAAAAGATGGCGAGTGAGAAAAAAACAAGTGATTTACCTTGAAAAGGGCTTGATCTGAATTCAAAACGGCATTGTTGGTGAGGAAGAACCACAAAGAGAAACCCTAACCTGAGAAAGAAGAAGAAGAAGGAGAAATTGGGTTTGGTGTAGCCTCTCTGTGCGTGGGCGACTGCAGATTAATTACACGATGGACACGAAGTGCGCGTTTAAAGACAATGACAGGAGAATTTCAAATTAAAGCCGTTGAGGGGGAGCGAGAGAGAGAGAGAGAGATTTTCTCGAGAAAATACAAAAAGGAAAAGTTAAGTTCAAGTTATCTTGTGGACCCCTTTGCTCAGTTTTGTCCTTTTTATCAAATTTTATTTTGGTGTTCTGTTTCTAAAAACACTAAAATTGTTTTTAGTGATATTTGTTTTTTTTTTTTTTTTAAGTTTAGAAGTTAGAACACCCATCGAATAGTATATTAAACTTATTTTTTATTCTTCTTATTTTAAAATCACTTACAAAAAAATTTATTGAACTTGTTTTTCAAACTTAATATAACAATTTTAATTTTTTTCTACACTTGCGATTCAAAAAAAGAGTTTGAAAAAACAATTAGCATTTTCTTTTATTTTATCATTAACACTATTTGACTTTTAGATGATTTTAAAAAGGTTCAAATCACCATACTTACAAAAAATTATAAAATTAAAGTGACGTTTTCCTTTTGATTAAATCTTAAGCAAACCAATGAATTTCAGGTTATCTTTGAAGCAGATGATATTCATTATAAATATGATCTTACTGCTTATAGTTGCATAATTGTTTTCTTAGTAGTACTTATATTTCATATGATGAGATTATTTACACTACTAAAATTTATTGACGTAATCATTTTTTTACAACACTCATCATTAATATATTAAAACAATTTTAATTCTTATTTGAATAATTTTCAAATGTCATGAATAATTTATATAATTATTCAAATTAAGTAGTTCAAATTTAATTTAAATATAAATAAAATATTTTTAAAAGTCCAATGGATTTTTTTAATAAAAAATTTTATATAGCGAATGTAAATATCTCATTTCTCACATAAGTTTATAAATTTTTTTACCAGTATTTGTAATTTAAATTAATTTATTAAATTTCAAAATTAATGTTGATGTATCAAGTTAACGTTATGATTAACTCTGAAATTATAAAGATGAGATGGGAACAAAATCTAACTTACAAAAATGTAATTAGTGGGGTATATTTAGAAGGATGAGTGTTAAAATAAATTTTGAGAATGCAAAAATTGTCCTCCTTTTTATTATTTATCATTTTAAATTTTACATGAAATTTTCAGGTTCCTTCATAATTTTGTCAAATTTAACTAAACTCTATGAAAAACTCTATTAGAAGCTTCTTTAAATTTTATCCTATTTTATTACTTATTCTTTTTTGTAGGAAAAAAAAGGTGTAGTCACCCTTTCAAATTAAAAACAGCAATTTCAAAAAAAAAAAGGAAAAAAAAAAGAATTCAAAATCTAAATGCATCACTGGCAGTCACATAACTTTTATTATTTAAGCGTTGATTAAGGCGCGGTAGCAAGCTTTGTTTGATTTCTCCACTCTGTTCACAACTTTGATTTTTCTTCTCGTTTAGACTTGGTCTGAGTTCAGATTTTTCTCCTCTGTTTGTCGTTTGTTCTTTTTTATTTTTTACAAATTGGTTTGTTTAATTAAAATCATAGTCGATAGAGATATTTTACTAGTATAATAAATTGTTGGATTGAGATTCTAAACAGCACTAGCGATGTTTGCAGGATAATTTGTCCAATTGTAACAAATAATTAATGTTATTTTACTATATAAATTTCTTAAAATATAATTTTCTAAATGTAATTTTTAGAATGCATGTCAGCATAAATATTTATAATATGAGATTTTAAACAGTAATTGATAACTGAACAAATGTTGTGTATTATCAAGCGGTGAACTGAAAACTGATATTAGATTATATATGACTATTTTTAAATTTTAATTAATAAATGAGATCCATTTATCAAAAATAATTAAAATAAAACTTATTTGATTCCATATCTGATCATGATAACAACATCATTATACTTTGAAGAAATTTATGTAGACTAATGTACGATTTTTGCTCCTTTGTCAACATCAAAATATGAAGACTTGTTAACATTATCGTGTTAACGTATGAATTGAGAAATGATGATAACAGTACTTTCTTTATCACCAGCAGATTACGCTATAGTTTTGAGTGCACTTTTCCCTAACTCTGAGGACGCTATCAAGGCTATCGCTTTCGGTAAACTATGTACGCGATTAAATTCATATACAAAAGGATATAGTAACGATACGATATACTTAATATACTGATACTTCGAATTTTAAAATTACATAAAAATTATAAATAAATATATAAAAATTATAAATATATTTTTATATATTCATTTACAATTTTCACACACTCATTTATAACTTTACAAATCCATTTATAACTTTTACACATTTATTAAAAAAATTATATTAATAATTTTTATATATTTATTTACAATATTTATACAATTTTAAAAAATTAATATACTGATATATCAAATGTACCGTAATTAAACCTCATACAAAAAGGCGAGAGACAATAATGCAACATCTTTTGGCACAAAAATTAAAAAATCACTTTTTAATTGTTCTCTTTGATCCTTAAGTTCATTTCTCAGATATTACAAAAAAGGTTTTTTTTTTAATTATTAATAATATTTATGAATTTGTTTAGAGTACCGATAAAATATCATTGTATTTATCTTTGCATGGATGGTATCATGCTGCAAAGCATGATCTACAGACACATCTACCCTTTATAGAGAAGGGACTTTGTAGATGAGACAATATTGCAAAACGTTTTTTATAGTTAATTTTGAAGTTATTGAGAACTAAAAGAAAACCTTGTGAAAGAAAAACTTACCATGTCATTCGAATGTTTGTCGAATCAACCTCACCACAATCCACATAAACATTTATTTCAGAGGTGATTTATAATAAATCCCAAAATCCTTCAAAAAGGGTTGGCAGGTTATTTAGCAATGAAGAAGCATAATGATTTGTACCTAGTTCAACTTACAAAATGTTCCAGGCAGCCTCTATGGAACACTCTTTTCCTGTGCTCTTTCGAGCCCATTGTGTAGAGCATTATCAACAAGAAGACCAATAAAAAAACTTATTCCAACATAAAACAAATATTGGAAAATAATTTCAAAATTGTTCAAGAAAACCAGAAAACCTTGCAGAATTACCTACCAATATCCATCAACAAATCAAGGGGAAGCATAGGTAGGGACAGGCAAGAAGGGAAATGGTGCAACAGAGGCATATGCTACAGGTGGACGTCCTCGTCTGCTATCAGAGGAATGTTTCAACCCGTCCTTGGTGCTGAAATTTCCACTCTCTTCAGCTACAGTTTCTGAGGATGTTGAAAACTTGATGACATTGTCTGAACTTTCTTCTGTAAGGCAATCCTGGTTATCAGTGCAGCGGTGAAATAGGAGCCCAGACATAAACACAGGAAGATACAGGAGGCTGGCACGAAACATCCTTCTGGCTTTCTGAGTTGTCCTATCTCGGTAGAATGAGAATGCTGCAGCGCTTATTGCTAGAGTGATAAGTGATGATTCAAGACAAAACCACCCAGAAGTCATCCCCCCTGTAGACAGACAAGTTATGTTGAAGGGTGGAACAAGATGAATTCATATTGTAGAAATTACAAAATGTTTGGATAGAAATACACAGTTACATCATAACTGCTTTATATAGAAATCACTTTTTCAGAAGCTGGATTCATTTCATAGTTTATTCAAGAAAGAGGTTTGCAATCCAAAAAAAAAAATGAAGAAAAGGATTCTAAAATTAGAAGCAAATGCATCCCTGCCTCAAGTTATTCAATATCTATTAATCCTGTATAAAAAACCTTTTTTTTGGCCCAAAAATTAAAGGAGAGCTTGCCAGAAAGAACCAAATTTGGAGGGGAAAAATTAAAAATAAATAAATAACTCCTTGATGAGATCTGTATTTGGTACTCTTGTAACTCACAATCATATGCTAAGTATCCCAATGGTATCAGATACAGGCAGTTCCTCAAGGCAACTGAGGCAGTTCTCTGACCAGAAGCATCAGCAAGCGAGAACATCCTATACCTGAAATGTTGATGAATGATAAAAATATGAAATAGGTAAAAAAGATGCTTAATTATCTCACCACTGTATATAATATCCCTGTTGACGTTCAATTGATCATCTTTCCAAAAACTAAATATTTTCCTAGTAGATATATATGACAAGTGCTATTAAATTATCAATAATTTTTCCAGTATAAGCACTTAAGGTCATGTCATTGGGTCATCGCTTAACATGTCTTAGCTTATAGCAAATTTTGGACAAGTTAGAAAAAAGCCAGAGCGGTATACTAAATGGTGAAACAACATCCCTACACAGTCATTGAGCTATAACCAAAGCAATTTTTGTTTATTGATTGATGATAAAGCAAGTTGTCACCAATTATTTCATGAAAAATGCACATACCCTCCAGCAGCATAATCATCGCGACACAAGTATGCAAGAGCCATAAAATGGGGTATTTGCCAAAAGTAAAGAGCTGCAGGGAGAAGCATTCCATTAAGCGA
The DNA here is from genome assembly GCA_013180625.2 of Boswellia sacra. NCBI lineage: Eukaryota > Viridiplantae > Streptophyta > Magnoliopsida > Sapindales > Burseraceae > Boswellia > Boswellia sacra. Next base: position 505,731 of record SNVD02013580.1, on the reverse strand, counting down.
AACTTTACCACAAGCTGCAGTCCAACTGAGAATCCAGAACAGAGACAAGCATGAGCATGCATGCATGACTACTAAGTTTTGAGTTAACAATAAAGCATGTAAAATTGGATTCTGGTTGAGTTTAATAAAAATATCAATCTAATGATTTGATCAGTACGAACTCTTGAAAAATTCATCAGAAGTATAAATGAAAGTCCGCAAGGAGAAAAAGCCATCATTTTCCAATGATAAACACTTGTTATTCTTGTCAAAGGATCTAAGCTCTTTACGATCAGCTAAATAAAATTGCCATAGTTTATAATTCTCCAGGCCTATCAGTGAAATTTCCTATATCAAGCCAGTATGAAGAGATTACTATAGAACTCCAAATGAATTAGAAATAAATTGCATCAATTCTCAGTAGCAGTAGCAATACAGAGTGCAATAGCACTTCCATCCAGAACTATCACAATAAATGAATATAAATCATTTTCAGCATCAGGAATCCAAAGATGGGCAGAGAACTGCTAATGATTCTCAACTTCAAACTTGCAAGCAAAATAATGGAAATAAGAGTTCCTCACAAATCCCAAGAACTAGCATTACACGCATTAAAACTTTGATTGGATCACACCTAACATTATCAATTTTCTTTCTTATTATTGTCTATTGAAAAGATGATTTATCGTGGATATGCCTAATTCCAAGAAGAAATTTTCTTAGTAGCATAGTAAAATGAGATGAGATGCAGCTATAAGGACAAATTAGAGATATACAAAAAAACAAAAAAAAAAATACCCAAGAAGGGGTGGAATAGCGCCAACAACAGCACCAACCCATGTATTGACTGGGTGAATTTGCTTCAATGGCGTGTATGCAAATGCATAAAGAATAAGATTAGAGGCTGCAAGTCCAGCTGTCAACATATTAACCTGCAAACTCCTTGCCAGCATAAATACAATATTAGTCTCTTAGATTGTAGCACGTTATCTATTTGGTGAAGACAATTTTATTTCACCACCTTGTATGTCAATAAAGCAGTGCCAGCTACACCAACAGAAGATGCCCAGATAACCGCATGAGGCGTAGAAATTCTGCCTGAAGGCAGTGGTCTTAGCCTTGTTCGCTTCATTTTTGCATCATTTTTTATCTCAAATACCTAATAACCCAGAATAAGCAATCATAAAATACTAACAGAGTGAAGCAACACAATATATTTATATCTAGTCATCTACCCGACAAAAGAATAAGGAAAAAAAAAAAATTCCTATATTTCAGTTTTATCTACAATTTTCCATCAAACATAACAACTGAACAAAGAAATCACTCATACAAAATTCTCCAAGTCCTTCATTATCTAATAATCTCTTGTGTATACTGGTCATGAATAAAAAAGAAAAGCATTAAAGATATGAAATAGATAATGACTAACAGAGGCAGAGCCAGACTTAAGGAATTGAAAGCCAATTTTTTTTTTTGTTTAAATGAAATTTTAGTCTAAAAGTTTTAAACAAATCCCTAAGTAATTTCAAAAATTTCCCATGCTAGAAGCTTGGCCTCTGCTGTCCCTATAGTAAGTTGTAGATCCACTACTAATTGACTAATTATTTAAGTCGATCATGGAAAGAGTTTATATCACCTGATTCAAAGAATTAGCAGAGGCAGCAACCATCATAGTTCCAGTACATGTCCAACAAAGTCCAGCTATATCAATGGCACTCCCACTCCCCAGTACAAATCCAGTTCCAGAAGTTGCAACAACTAGCATGCTACATACAATAGTACAAGAAATTTCAATGAGAAACTAACATGCATATGCATAATTGATTCACTTAGATTATTTTTTAAGCAAATGGATTGAATATGATGAAGGATTGAGAGAAAACCTGAGTCGCGCTTTGGAGAGTTCCCAATAGCAACGGCTGAAATGGCGAACCAATGATGAAAGATCAACAGCCATGGTTGTTGCTGTAGAAGCGGCAGTGGCTGTCCCAGTGGCCGTGGCCGAAGAGGAAGAGGCACGAGATGGAATCCCATGAGACTTACTGTTGATGAAAGCCCCTAATTTTATTGACGAGTGAAGACTCTGCGACTCAGAGTGAGACAGCAGTTGCCGGACAACGCCGTTTCTCCACATGATGAAGTTTCTGTGAACCTAGAACTAAAGGAAAATTAAATAAAAAATAATTTTAAAATCATATCCTAACCATTTTCTTAAGATTGAATTTGCTTTTTTAAATAAAAAGAACCAACCCATAATTCACCATTTCGTCACAAACAGAAAATCAACAACATGAGGTTTATACTTTGGGATACAATAATACTGAACAGCTTCTAGAACGTAATTGCTCCGAAATATTAAGCATGAAGATGGAAAAACGGAAGCACAAGCCCTTAATACAAAATCATTATCGTTCGTGACTCCACAACTCCTTGCTTTCATTGAATAAGTATAAAATAACAAGTTGAACGAGGTAAAAAGTAGAAAAGAAAGTACAATTGAAACCCTAATTATAGAAACTTCGATCTAAAACAATAAATAGGGAAACGAAACCAACAAGGGGGGAAGAAAAAAGGAAGATGAAAAGAAATTACCTTGGTTCAAAATCCCATTTTTTTTTTTTGGGAGGACTAGAAAGCCTATGTCAGAGACACTCTGTTGGGAAAGTTGCCACCACAATTGATCACCAATGCACCCAATAGTGGAAGAAGAAGAACAACTCCGAAGCTGAGCCTACCGACCGACGGGTTACGACGGGTTATTTAAATAAATAACCCCTTTTGCGGTCAGTTTTTTAAATATAACCCGCTTCTTGAATGTTAATAAATATAACCCTTTTCCATGCAAGAAGTCTAAATTACCCTTATTAATAATTATGAAAGAGGCGTTGCCGTACAAACTTGCTCTCCAACGGCTAGAGCGATGGGTTTGTTGTTTATGAGATTAAATATGGGTTTTATCGCACCAAACTTCTCTGCTTTTGAAAACCCTGTATAAGCTATAACCATTTCTTTTGTCTCTAGTCTGAATCTGAAACAAAGGAAAGTATAAGAAAGCCACGATTCTGAACGCCGAAGTTGTAACTATAGTTGTACTAACAGCAATAGTCTCTGTCTTTCTATCAACCAATCTGCTGGTGCCTCTTCCCATAGCTGGCTCTCGTGACACTCTCTAACACTCTCTACAGTTGCACTCTCCTCCATGTCCCTGGAGGAAATTTTGCACAACCTAGTTGTGTTATTTGCACGACTCGGTCGTGCAAAAAAGTGAATCTAGAATTTCGCACGACTTGATCATGCAATTTGAACAATTCAATCGTGTAGTAACTAAGAACTTCAATAAAATTATCATAGAATGAGAGCACGAACTAGCCGTGCCGAAAAGTGAAAACTGAAATTTTGCACAACTAGTTCATGACTGGGGACATGAGAGCACGTTTTTTCACAACTATTTCTTGGCAACATTCCAGAAGTGACTTTTTCCAAAATTTTGCAACGTGAACAAACTTGACCCAGTCGTGTAGAACAATAGTGTGAATTTAAAATGTTGGTCGACTTTTTTTGCACGACTAGGACATTGAAGAAATAACGATTTTTTTTGTTCACAAATACTGCACGACCCAGCCAGTCGTGCAACTTGGTCATGCAAAAATCTCGACTCGAATTACTTGCACGACTCTAGCACGACCTGGTCATGCAAAAAATAGTGATATATTTTGTAAAGTTCTCATTTATTACACAATCCGGTCGTGCAAAATTTCAGATTTCGTATTTCTGCAGGATTAGGTCGTGTAAGTTGCACGACCCAGTTGTGCCATAAATGAGAACAATAAAATTATCACAAAATTTTGCACGACTTATTCTTGCCCCTTGCACGGCTGAGTCATGCAGGAATGTGAAATATGAAATTTTGCACGGCTAGGTCGTGTAGTAAATGAGAACTTTATATTAGTCTTATTAAATCACTTAACTAAATCTTCAAGAAATGAGGAATGATGTGAGAAAATAAATATAAAAAGGATTTAAATTTTCACTTGAGCACACTTGTTTTGTTTCTGAATAATATATTAGCCTTATTAAATCATTTAACTAAATCTTTTTAAATCCCAAAAATTTGAGTTCGTAAAATCTGAACAAATGGTATCCATGGTTTTCTGTTGAATAGTGGCGTGTAACTGTGGGCCACAAGGTCGGCAAAGAGTATCAATGTTCAACTTTTGATTGAATCCCCCTTGGGATTAGGCTTGGTACCGGGGCGGGGCAGGTGCGGGGCAGCAAGTATCCAGCCCCGCTCCGTCTCATTTTTTTTCTGCCCCGCCCAGCCCCATTGCCCCGTTGCGGGGCGGGGCAAAAAAAAATTGGACAGATCCATACCAGCTCCCCCCCCCCCCACCCCACCCCACAAAATTTCATTTACACCCCATAATATTTATATTTTTTAATCCCATCACCCGCAATATTTCTTTTAAGTCCATTCATAATTTCATACAACATCATCAACATGCTTATGTCACGGCCAAAAAAACCAAAAAAAAAAAAATAAATATGTCCTAAAAATTCCTATATATTAAAATTTAACAAAATAACCCCCTGAAATTCTTTAAGTCCCTATATTTTGAATTTTTTCATTTCTACCCCTAACTGTGCGGGGCGGGGCGGGTCAAACGGGTCTAGATGCAAGACCCAGCCTCGGACCCGCCTCGGACGGGGTAGACTCTATGCAGCCCCGTACCCGCCCCTTACAATGATCCGGGGCGGGTCGTTGGATCGGGTCCGACCGGGTCAGTGGTGGGGCCGGGGCAAATGCCCAAGCCTACTTGGGATTATGGATATTGGTTCCAACAGCTTTGTCCTCTCAAAAGCAAAACCATAAATAGGCTAAGTATGACCTGAATCAAGATTCAAGAGTAGCTAGCGAAGCCATTAAGAAAAAAACTCCGAGTACAAACATATCGCTTCCGCTATTTTTCATATCCACAAAATGTTTGAAGCTTTTACCATCAGTATCAGCATAGCAAAGTAACAAATGAGACTAGAATTCACTTATTTTTATATTTACCTCAAAGTGAACAGGGAGGGTAGTTCAAGTTCCACAAGCACTAAACATACTATAGGTGCAAATTTAATGACCAAAGAACTTGATTTTCTTACAAATAGTCTCAACTGACCCAGGCTACCAAAAGTTATGCAACCAACTTTGCCACCAATGCTAGCCATGTCTTTGAGAAGTTTCATGCAACCGTATAATATTTAACTCATTTAAAAGCACGAAAATTTTTAAAAATAAAAAAATGCAGGAAAAATCTGGGGTTTTTTTCGGGTGCTGTGTAGCACCCCAACACCCGCAAATACCTGCACCAGAAAAAACTCGAAAAAATTCGAGGATTTTCCGGGGGGCAGGAAAGAATGTTTTGGTCTGGTATGGGTGCGGAAATGCCGCACCCGCACCCGTACCAGGATTTTGCCATCCCTACCTATAGAACAATGATTATTTTCACAGTGTTTTACATGCAATTTTTGAGATATGGGGACTATGTATCTTTTAGAATGAGTATATGTAATTGTTGAGATATGGTGATTGTATATCTTTTAGAATAAGGCATATCTAATTATATTTAGTCAATGCTATCATGTCTATGATTTTCTTTCTTTTTTGTGTATTATGTAAATATGCATTTATGTTTTTCATAGAATAGACAAAGATATTCCTATTTTAGCTTCTTTAGAGATTGTATATAAACTATGTAATTATTGTTCAATCAAATACAGATTTTTACTCTGCATTCTTTCTATTTGTTTAGCAATTTCTCTAAGTGGATGGAAGTGAACACGTGGATAGGAGTGAATCACATATTTCAGTTTTTTCTACCAGGCATCAGTAACATTGCACAAACTGCGAACTAACCAGATAAATATCACTTCAATACCAGTTCTCAACATTTTAGATATTGATTAAATACTCTGTTGCTCAAAAGTTAGAATAACAGTCATCAACATGATGAAACCGAAAGAAAAAGATGGAATATTGGAGCTTTGAGTAGATTATCCAATTTTAGAGCCGTTCTTCGCCACAAGAATCTTTCTTTGGCTTAACTTGTTTGTAATGAAGTGATGTTCAATCCGAAGAGAACCATCTCGTAAGTCCTTTCAGTCTATCAAATTATGTTCAACACCATAAGGAATTTCCTGAAATGAACAAAACTCTAATTTAGTGGCCCAAGAAACACCCTTCTGTAGCCCTCCCCATCCTCATCCAAAACATATTTTTCATTAGAAATAGCCCAACCTTACACAAGATAAATAGGATAATATTCTCTACCTGATGTTCATGGTCTAATAACCTTTCACGGGCAACTTCCAATGATATATTATTCATAACTTCTTCACTCATAGTTAGTGGATCTTCAGACCGAGGTCTTTGAACTGCTTAAGGATTGAAAGCCATTGAAGAGCCAGAGTTAGAAGCATGACTTAGAATAAAATAAAGAGCATCTAGACAAAACAGTTGTACAAATTCGAAGGGCTTAAATGATCTAGTAAGTATATTGCAAGCATTTCATGTTTAACATGTTATGCACAAGCGGAAGCGATAACAAACAGAACAACCCAAAATGCACAACCACAATTATGCCAGATAATTGAATATAATAGCAACTAAAGAGGCAACCAATCAACCATAATGCAGAAATAGAAAACACACCAGGATTTAACGAGGTTCGGTATTAGTACCTACGTCATCGGACGCCGCTGAAGAAACTTTCCACTATCTTCAAAGAGAATTACAAACTTTTGGGCCACAATACAAATACCACAACTATTGGGCCAAACTGCAATTATCCAAATAGTTGGGTCAAACTATAATTACCCAAACAATTGGGTAATACTACAAATACCCAAAATCAAAGGGGAAAAAATAAATATTACAAACTTTAAGGTCCTTACTGAAAGACTCTTAAACTATGAGGTCTTATATGTGAGACATTACAATTATAGGGGGGTAAAAGATATTTCAAATAGGACAATAAAAATTTCCCATATCGCTTCCTTTTATAAGGGCCACATGAGGCCCAATTTTGGAGTCCCACCGATGTGGGATCCTTGTTAATGCATATGAGCCAAAACACCAACAAATCTCCACCTTGGCGAATATGCCAACCCACCACAAAACTCTTCTTTTTCACATATTCTCTATCACAACTGCAACGCTTCCAAATGCGCCCACTGGCGCGGTCAAACTCGTACAATGTTGATCAAGTCCAAACAATGACTGAACTTGATCACTGTCACAACCTTAGTCAACATATCTGCGGGATTCTCGGCAGTCTCAATCTTCTGAAGTAAGATTCTTCCTTCATCAATAATCTCCCGCATAAAATGATACTGAACATCAATATGCTTCGTACGAACATGGAACACTGGATTCTTCGCTAAGTGGATAGCACTCTGACTGTCAGAATAAAGAGTAATCTTCTTCTGCCCAATTCCCAATTCATCCAGCAAACCCTGTAACCAAATAGCTTCCTTTACAGCCTCTGTCATAGCCATATACTTTGCCTCCGTAGTAGACAAAGCCACTGTAGACTATAAAGTAGACTTCCAACTCACTGGTGCTCTTGCAAGAGTAAACACATAACCGGTTGTCGACCGACGTTTATCCAAATCACCAGCATAATCAGAATCAACATAACCAATAGCATACTGACCACATGTATCATCCCTCTCAAAGACTAAGCCAACATCTACGGTTTTCAGCAAATACCGTAGAATCCATTTCACTGCTTGCCAATGTCCTTTACCAGGATCATGCATGTACCTGCTCACAACTCCAACTGCATGTGAAATGTCGGGTCTCGTACACACCATAGCATACATAAGGCTACCAACTGCATTAGCATATGGAACTCGAGACATATACTCTCGTTCCTCATCTGTACTAGGAGATAAAGATGCACTGAGCTTCATATGAGGAGCAAGTGGGGTACTTACAGGTTTAGACTGCTCTGTAATGCCAAACCGTTGTAATACCCTCTTCAGATACTGCTTCTGAGTCAAACAAATCTTGCTTCTCCCTCTATCTCTGCTAATCTCCATGCCAAGAATCTTCTTGGCTTCACCCAAATCTTTCATTTCAAACTCTCGATTCAACTGAGTCTTCAACTTTGCAATTTCTTCAACATTCGTCGAAGCTATCAACATATCATCAATATACAAGAGTAGATAAATGAAAGAACCATCACGTAGCCTCCGAAAATACACACAATTATCAAATTTGCTTCTTGTGTACCTCTGACCCATCATAAACCGATCAAATCGCTTATACCACTGTCTGGGAGATTGCTTCAAACCATAAAGCGATCTTTTCAGTTTGCAAACCAAATTTTCCTTACCAGTAACTTTGAATCCCTCTGGCTGAGTCATATAGATTTCCTCTTCCAAGTCACCATGTAAAAATACAGTTTTTACATCAAGTTGAACTAGTTCCATATTCATCTGAGCTACCAAGGCCAACAAAATTCTAATGGAAGAATGTTTCACAACTGGAGAAAATACCTCATTGTAGTCAATTCCTTCCCTCTGAGCGTAGCCTTTAGCCACCAACCTTGCCTTGTAGTGGATGTCATTCTTGTCAGGAAATCCATCTTTCTTTGCATATACCCATTTGCACCCAATTGCCTTTTTACCCTGCGGTAGTTGAGCTAGCTCCCAAGTTTCATTCTTCTGAAGAGACTGTATCTCTTCACTCATAGCTGTCTTCCACTGATCAACTTTAGAACATCTGACTGCCTCTCTATAAGTGGAAGGAACATCAACATCTACAATTGGAAGTGCATAGGCCACCATATCAGCAAATCGAGCAGGTCTGCGAATCTCACGTCTTGGCCTATCAACTGCAATAGATTCTTGTTGCTGTTGAGGTTCCTGAGTAGAACCCTCACCATCATCTCCCAAATCCTCCTCTGTCATAGGAGTACCATCATCTGTCTCAACAGATCTAACTGGGTTCAATGTCGTCGTTTCAAACTCCACCTGCTGCTGAGTATGCTCCACCTGCTGTGGAGTACCATTCACCTTTGTCTGGTTTTCTGATTTCTTCAACATTGAAGACTCATCAAATGTCACATCTCTGCTGGATATAATCTTCCTCGAACTAGGACACCAAAGACGATATCCTTTTACTCCTGAAGCAAATCCCAAGAAAATCGCTTTCTTGGCTCTAGGATCTAGCTTAGATTCTTTCACATGATAATATGCAGTAGAACCAAAAACATGTAAAGAATCATAATCAGAAACAGGTTGTCCAGACCATACCTCCAATGGAGTTCTATCACCAATAGCAGCTGAGGTAGACGATTAATGAGATGACACGCATAAGTCACAGCCTCAGCCCAAAATTCTTTGCCTAACCCAGCATTAGACAACATACACCGAACTTTCTCCAGCAATGTCCGGTTCATGCGTTCTGCCACCCCATTCTGCTGTGGTGTACCTCTAACAGTAAAGTGACGTACAATACCTTCATCTTGACACAATTTCAAAAACTGATCACTGCAATACTCACCACCATTATCTGTTCTGAGATGCTTGATCTTCTTGCCAGTTTGTGTCTCAATCATCTTTTTTCATTTAAGGAAAGCACGAAGTACATCATCTTTTGATTTCAAACAGTACACCCAAGTTCTTCTGGAAAAGTCATCAACAAAAGTAACAAAGTAGTGCCTACCTCCCATAGATGCGGTTTTAGTAGGTCCCCACACATCTGAGTGAACATAATCAAGAATACCCTTGGTATTATGAATAGCTTTGCCAAATTTCACTCTCTTCTGCTTTCCCAGAACACAATGCTCACAGAAATCCAGCTTGCAGGTCTTTGCACCTTTCAATAAGCCTCGTTTTATCAAACTGAATAAGGCTTTCTCACTTGCATGTCCCAAACGCATATGCCACAGTCTCGTGATCTCTGAATCTGTATCATTATCAGAAACCATAGCCGCTGATCCAATAACCGTACTACCATTATAGTAATACAAGTTGTTCCTCCTAGTGCCTTTCAATACCACAAGAGCACCTGAAGTGACCCTCAGAATACCATCTCGACTAGATATACCACAGCCTTTAGATTCTAAGGCTCCCAAAGAGATGAGATTCTTCTTCAACTTCGGTACATACCGAACATCTGTCAAAACTCTAGTCAGTCCATCATGATTCCTCAATCGGATCGAACCTATCCCAGCAGTATGGCAAATATCATCATTGCCCATATACACAACTCCACAATCAAGCTGTTCAAACTGAAAGAACCAATCCCGATGTGGACACATATGATAAGTACAACCCGAATCCATAATCCACTCATCCGAAACAGAAGTGGATGGATGACCAACTAGACATATATCTGAATCACTATCATCCTCACGCTCAACAACACATGCATCAGAAATAGTCTTGCCCTTTTCTTTCTTTTTCAACTTAGGACAATCTTTCTTCCAATGCCCTTTCTCACGAAAAAAGGCACACTCATCTTTTCCTAATCTACCTCTCGACCAAGATTTTCTCCTTTTTCCTGGTTTCCTACTATGACTACGCCCTCTCACTGTCAATGCATCTACTGACTCATCCCTATGTTCCCTTTGATCTTTCTTACGAATTTCATAATTCAACAAAGCAGAACAGACTTCTTCAAAAGACAGTTTATCTTTCCCATGGATAAGAGTAATGCACAAATGATCTAATTCATCCGGAAGTGAGCCAATCAATAGCATAGCCTTAATTTCATCTTTGAAGGTTTCATCTAAGTTTAACAAATCAGCAATTAACTTATTAAACTCATCAATATGAGAACTGATGCTCGTACCTGGTTTTAACTGGAGACGGAACAATCTCTTCAATAGGTACAGCCGATTCTCATTGCTTTTCTTCATATATTTGTTCTCCAGCGCCTTCCACAGTTTGCTTGCAGATGTCTCCTTAGTGAACGGATACTTTTGTTCTCTACACAAGCAAGAGCGAATCAACCCACAAGCTTTTATATTAAGCCTGTCCCAATCTCTTGCACTGATATCTTCTGGTTTTGTTTATTCCAGAACAATATCCAAATCCTGCTAATACAACCCGTCCAACACCTCACTCTGCCATAAGCCGAAATTATTTCGACCATCAAATTTTTCAACATCTATTTTTGCATTTGTCACTGTCACTATCTTCTCTGATACAGTCGACGATGATGCCATAACTACCTCTCACAAATAAGCTCGATACACAAATCACCAATAACCAAGCTCCAAGCAGACTATTATATTCAATAACTAGTAATCCAAAATCAATAGCCCAGAATAGTAGCAAGTGCTTCAGAGAAATAGCCACTAACTACCTAAAACCTTCGGCTCTGATACCAATTGTTTTGCACAAGCGGAAGCGATAACAAACAGAACAACCCAAAATGCACAACCACAATTATGCCAGATAATTGAATATAATAGCAACTAAAGAGGCAACCAATCAACCATAATGCAGAAATAGAAAACACACCAGGATTTAACGAGGTTCGGTATTAATACCTACGTCCTCGGGCGCCGCTGAAGAAACTTTCCACTATCTTCAAAGGGAATTACAAACTTTTGGGCCACAATACAAATACCACAACTATTGGGCCAAACTGCAATTACCCAAATAGTTGGGTCAAACTATAATTACCCAAACAATTGGGTAATACTACAAATACCCAAAATCAAAGGGGAAAAAATAAATATTACAAACTTTAAGGTCCTTACTGAAAGACTCTTAAACTATGAGGTCTTATATGTGAGACATTACAATTATAAGGGGGTAAAAGATATTTCAAATAGGACAATAAAAATTTCACATATGGCTTCCTTTTATAAGGGCCACATGAGGCCCAATTTTGGAGTCCCACCAATGTGGGATCCTTGTTAATGCATATGAGCCAAAACACCAACATAACAATTTGGTTGGAATTTGGTTTTCATTTTGGACAAAATATAGGTAACTCTTGCAACCAAATTTGAACTAAAAATACATACATATATTATGAAACCTCTAGCTCCGAGATTCTGAGGCGAGCAGTACACGAGCAGCAGCAGTCGCGGACGCGAGCAACAGGCAAGCGCAGCTACGGAGCAAGCCCGGATTTAAAGACGAAGGCGACCACGATGGGAGCACAAGAGCGAAGCGACCCGAGATGCTTAGATGCAAGCAACGATGGACTCGAGTAGGATATGAGCACAGCAGCTAATGGAGGCACAAGGCGGGATGCAATCAGCAAATGGAGGCGAGCAGGATGCAAGCACAGCGGTAGAAACAACCAACGGCGGGGAGTTGCTGAGATGTGGTCGGTGTGTCGTGATTTCTGCATGGATGGGGTGAGTGACTGTTTTTGATGTTGTTATTTTTCTAATTTCTATGGGTATGTCAGTATTTTCCTTATTCAAAGGGTCAATATTGCTTAAATTTTGTAGGGGGGTTAGTTTTGGTTAATATGTTTGGCAAAGGGTTATTTGCTAAAAATCGGGCGCCTACCGACTAAGACGGCAAAAACCCGAGGCTGGGCCAGGGACCTCAATCCCTGGCCCCGACCCTAAAAAATTTCCTGAAAATTTCGGGGTCGGGCCGAGGTCGAAAATTTAATCCTAGGGCTAGGGAATTGAATTCCTCGGATATATACCCGGATTTTTTAATTTTGTTTTTTATTTTAAAAAAATTGTAATTATATTTATTTTTACGAGTAAATACAAGGCCGTTATAGTTAAATATGATGCAAAAAGACAAAAAAAAGCTAAAACAAGTAACCTGCCAAAACGCTCGATAAAATTCGACGCGTTTGATAGAGCTCGACACGACTCGATATGTAAATGTCGAGTGTCGGATGATCCATCCGACACTCAATGTTTTCTAAAATAGACTAATATTGAGTGTCGATACTCGATGTCTTCTAAAATAAACTGATATCGAGTGTCGATTGTGAATCCGACACGATTCGATATGTAAGTGTCGAGTGTAGGATGCATCATCCGACACTCAATGTTTACATGTATATTGTGTCGGATTCACAACCAACACTCAAAATCAGTCTACATTATAAGTGTCGAGTGTCAGATGCATCATCCGACATGACTCAACATGCATCCGACACTCGACACACACATGTTGTGTCGAGCTTTATCGAACGCGTCGAGTTTTGTCTAGCGTTTTGGCAGGTTGCTTGTTTATATTGTCGTAAATTAAATAAATTAAATAAAATGTATTTTTATATTTATTCCGCACCGGGGCCGGGCCGAGGAGCCTAGTCCCCGACCCCTGCCGGGCCCTGGACGTTCCCCGAAATTCCTCTCCCTATCCCCGGTCAATCTCCCCTAAAATTCGGGCAATTCCCTAACAATATTAGATCGGGGATTCGGATACCCGGCCCCGACCGGATAATTTTGCCATCCCAACGACTTGTCAAGCCGTATCCTCCTCTCTACCTCTTTTTTTTTTTTTTATCACCGCATTTCTTAGTTTATTTTGCTTTTTAATGTTTCTTTTATTTTATTGATTAATTTGACTCCAAATAACCTTTCCAAGGCATTATCGTAAAAGAATCTCTCTCCTCCTGTATAACATCCCACTATTTATTGCCTAAGATTAAAACATTTTAGGTTTTTGGTGGCTCAATGTTAAATTTTGAAACCAATAACATGTAGCTTCGATGTAGAAATTTTTTAAAAAAGCAGTAGATTTCCCTAGGAAGTGGTAAAATTTTATAAATTTCCAGCTCTATTTTTTTTTATTTTCAACCTGCTCTCCACTTGCATAATATGTCTTTTTTATTTTTATTTCAAATAATTGTATAATTTTTATATAAATAATTTTATTTATTGAATATTAATTTTTAATAATTTTATAATATTTAAAACTTACAAAAATATTGTTTTAATTTTTTAACTATTATTCATTTCCAAATAAAAACACAAAATATACATAATCAAACATATGTTCATACAATTCAATCTCTCGTAGAAGACGTAAGCATATCTCTCATTCACAAATTCAACTATAAATTTTGAAAGCAAAAGCACGTAATTCATAACCAAACAAGCCCTTTTGTTTTTCTTAGATGCATAATATTGTAAAAATGAATTAAAATTAAAGTTGAGTTATTGAAATTATCATTGGTTTAATAAATAGTGGATTTTCCTATAAAATAAAAGTATTTAATATTTTTTATTTTCAAGAAAGTAAAATTTGTAGAGTTGAAAATCATTTTTTTTGAACTAGGGTAGGTTTTTGGTGGCTCTACGTTTCTTAATCTAATGACATAAAATCGTAGTTAAGCTATAAATATTATCAAATTACTGTAGTTAAGCTATAGGTACTATCAAATTATTTAAGAAACATAAGACTCTGCTAAGAATTGGTAGATATTTATATATTTTCAACTCTAAAAAAAAAAAGAATTTTAAAGCTGATATTGGATTTTAGAGATTATTTTATTTTAAACACGCAACTATTGTAAGCGATGATTTTAAATATTAGCTGAGTTGTTTCAACTGCCATAAGATTTAATAAATAAGTTATTTTGCAATGAAATGGTAGTTTTTAAAACGTTTTTTCACTGCAAGTGTAAGATTTTGGAGACTCTTTTATTTTACAAGTATAAATGTTGTAATTGACAACTTAAAACTTAAATCAAATTATTGAAACGTTTTAATATTAATAAATTGCAGATTCTAGTATAAAATAGCGATATTTTATACAATAATATTAGGTATACAATCAAGTTGTATAACCTATCATATACAACCTGACATGATATAAATTCATTGGATGTATAAGTCTTATTTTATTTATTAAAAATTAGTTAATTTATTTTTTATTTTTATTTATCTAATGAATTTGTGCCATGTTAGGTTATATGAATAAGATTATATAACTTGATTGTATACCTAACATTGCTCTATTTTATATATTTTCACCTACAACATTCATATTATAACCTTATGAAGCAGTGGTTTTTGCTATTGGAGTATAGCCATCTTGCCCTCTCATAATGATCAATCACCCATAAAAATTCTATAGAATTCTGCAACTTAAAACTTCGAAATTAATTTTAAATAATCAAATATCTGCTCTAAATGTGAGATTATGAACGCTTTGAAGAGATCGGTGAAAAAATCATTCAATCCATCAGATAAAATTTATTCAGTTTTTATTTCAGTATATTAAAAATAAAAATTAAGAGGTTTTATTAAAAAAATGAAAATTTCCAGGGAATTTCCAAATGACCCCAAAAGCCACTAGCAATGATAAAAGCTTTTATAATATAAATTTGAATAAAATAAACCTAAATTAGAAGGGGAATCCGATTCGGATCCTGACCCGGTGACCCGGAAACTCGAAGTGGATCACGAGCCAAATGTAAAAGCGTTCATCTCTCCGAGCAAAAAGCTAAACAAAGAGGCTTACAGTGAACCCCACCCCTCTCCACTCTCAAACTGCGTCGAGCTGATATTTCAGGTGAACTTTGATCATTTTTTTTAATTCATTTATTCTCGATATATACTCATTCATTATTATTATTGTTATTATTAGTATTATTTTTTATGAATTTGCTTCTCGTCTGTTTGGCTACCGAGAAAATAACTAAACACTTGATTTTTTTTAGGTGATTTTAAGAATAACAAGAATAGTAATAAATCATGCCAGACACGCAGGCTCTCGTGAATGACTTTCTTAACAAGCTAAAGAAACGGTAACTTATTATTATTTTCATTTTTTTCCTGTTATTGCTTGTAGCTTTATGAGCTAATTTTGTTATGTTTTGGCGGCGGCAGTAAGATTGAGGGCTCGCACGCCACGGCGAGGCAGACAGCGGAGCTTCTTCGTTCAGTGATTTCGCAGCAGCGCGTGCCTTACACTAATCAGGCTGGAGCATTGATTGATGCTGTCAAGGCTATAGGCGAGCAGCTCGTTGCCGCCAATCCTGTTGGTAAGTTTTTCGATTATTATTTATTTATTTATTTTTTACTGATTTTTACTTCAAGTGTTGGTTAAGTGTAAATCGAATGCTATCATAATTGTTGTTTGTTTGTGTGCGTTCATTAAAATTGCCGGCTTGTTTCTGCAAATATGATAATTAGGATATGACAACAACACTGGTATGCAGTATATGCTGATGCGTGCGAATTTATAATTTGTTATCAGGGGCTGAGCTGAGAGCTAATACTGGAACGGGCTAATTTATTATAATTATAATTTCTTAAATAAAATGCTTACCCATAACTAGGCAGAAATTTTTTGAAGGACAAGTTACTGATGTAAATCAAATTTCTTCTTTTGAGAAAAATGAAAAGATACATGTACAGGGAATGTAATGAAGCTCATTCTTCAAAGAATGTATTATACACAAAAATAGGATGTGCAGAAAAACAAGATAATCAAATAATAAATAAATATGCAATGCACTCACAATAGAGCACTACTTAAGTTATACACTGTTATGTTTCAAATCTAAATAGAAAATTTTAGTGAATTTTATTACAATGTAAATTGTTTAGAGGCTCCTACCTACAAGCTTAAACTTTTAGGGTGTCGGTTCAAGTTGCAAAGCTTAATGCCCAAGATGTGTGGTTAAGAGCATAGTCCTGGGTTCAAGTCTAGCCATTGGATTATGCTCTGTTGTCTCTGGGACCTAGCATTGGGCACTTGGGGTATTTCCTGATGGATTAGTCAGGGAGGGGCCTGAAAGGACCCATGGTTAGGGAACCCAAAAAAAAAAAAAAAAAAGAACAAGGTTTAGTAACACGATATTAGAGCCATAATAACCAAATGGCCAAATGTCTTTGAATCCCTCTAGTTTGGGAACCATACGAGCCATGTGAAACTTGGTATGGGTACAAATACATGTGATGCCCTTGCACGTGAGAGAGCGTATTAGAGGTTAAATATAAATGTTAAGCTTTTGGATGAATTGATTTCTATTTTAACTGTAAACAGTTGTGCAATTTACTAGAGATTTTATAGAGTCTCAATTAGGAGGCTATTTGAGATTAAGAATTGAAAATTTGATAGTGGGTAATATTTTAAATTAGAAATGTATATGTTTTACTTTCTCCTTTTTATTATTTTTTTAATTTTTTTACCCTTATTCCCTGTGTGTTCTTTTCTTTTGTGCTCATATTGTTTGAACATGATTGCAGAGCTTGCCGTGGGTAATATTGTGAGACGTGTTTTGCACATTATCAGGGAGGAGGATCTCTCTTTGACTACTGCTGCTATTGCTGGGTTGAACTTGTCAGCCGTAAGTGATGATGAAACTGATGATAATCGAGATGATCATCCAGTTCTATCGGCTGCAGCTGTAGCTGCGGCTGCTAGAAGTACTTTGCGTCCACCTTCCTTGCAGACCCTGCTCGAGGACACACCTGACTCGGCAACTGTTCCTCATACTTCTTCATCTGGTGGTGATTCCGAAGGGAAAAGCAAATGTCAGTTCTCTTTGTTTTGTAGAACTTTCAGTGGTTTCTTAAATCATTTTATTACTTGTTTTCTGTTTAGTCTATGGTATACTTGATTTTAGAACTCTTTCATCAGAATTTAATGAAGATGAATTCTGAGTTGACATTGTTTTCCATACATATGTTCTGATCTTGGTGGTGTGGCTTGTAGTTATGGCATTCTTTATTTACTGTATCTCAGAGTGTTATATTAGTTGATATTGAAGGTTTTATTTCCTTGACAGCTGCTGATAAAAGTTCAAGAAGTAGAAAGCTGAAGCATGATGTCATTGAAGCAGTTAACGAACTTATTCAAGATATTGCTACCTGCCACGAGCAGATTGCTGAACAAGCTGTGGAGCATATACATCAGAAGTAATTTTTCCCTCTGAACTTTGGAAATTGAATTTATTATGTCTCTGTTGTCAAACTTCTTTTTTGCCTATTGTCTGGAATGTACTCATAGAAACATTGGTTGTTTTCGCTGTCATTTCTATTAAACAGAATTTTAGAGATACTCCTGATTTTGGTTACTTGGATTTTGTCATCAAGGGTGCTTTGCGCATTTATCGAATTCTGACATGCATGTCTTTTCTGCAAGCATCCATGCCTCTGCTTGTACTTCTTGATGGAATGTTCATGCATCATGTCAATAATCTGCGAGGGAACTTGTATTTATGGAGGTCCTATAGATCTTGTATTTTTTATGCAAATTTTTTTGTATGGATCCTTTCAAATATTCTGACTTTGATTGTGACATTGTCTGTAGTTATGTTATCTAGGCATAATTTGTGTTGCCAAGGTTTATTAACTAATGAAAATTGGTTCGGAGAACTATTTTTGAAGTTTCCAGTTGTTTAGATTACCTCACATCAGTGGGAGCTATTTTTATTGATTCAGTCAGGCAACCCATTTTGATACCAAATACTTGCTTCCTTTCGAGAAATGTATTAGTTAGCAACTTGCCTTTGTGGAAGGAAGACTTTTGTTTCTTTATAGATAAAAAGGCCTATGTGCACATGTGTGAAATTATTTCTATAGTTTTCCGTCTGTCTCTTCCTACCATTTACCTTTATATTAATTTTAGCTATTAAATGTATTTTCAGTGAGGTAATATTAACTTTAGGCAGTTCAAGAACAGTGTTCGAGTTTCTTTGTGCTGCAAAGGAGAAAAAAAGATCATTTCGAGTATTTGTTGCAGAGGGTGCTCCAAGGTTTGTACAAGGCTCACTATTTGTTGTAAGGCACTGAATCTGGTCAAATCTTAATTTTAATTTTTGGACCACGTGGCATCAATTAGGTATCAAGGGCATCTTCTTGCAAAAGATTTGATTGCAAGAGGTTTGCAGACCACTCTGATTACCGATTCTGCAGTTTTTGCCATGATTTCCCGAGTAAACATGGTATGTTTGAGCCAGTTGTACATGTTGCAACATTCTCTACTGTTATTGTATTTCATCTTGCAATTTGATGTGAAGGTTATAGTTGGGGCACATGCTGTTATGGCCAATGGTGGGGTTATAGCACCTGTTGGGTTGAATATGGTAGCATTGGCGGCTCAGAAGCATGCTGTACCTTTTGTTGTACTTGCTGGCAGTCATAAGGTATTTTTGGGTGGTAATTGTGTCATTTGCAGTAGATATTGTAGTGAATAATGCAAAACTAATTTCTTTAATTGCCACTGCTGAATTTGCTGGTTTGTTTGTTTGTTAGAGTGAAATGAACACTCTGTTTAATTGTCCATCTGGTGCAAAAAGGTTGTCATTGCGATCATATATAAATAAGATGTCTCATTAAACATAAATTTGGTTGCAAAAGTTTATGTTCTTTGTGTATCGTTAAATACTTCATGTGTCGGAGAATTTTCACCATGCATATGGATTGATGTTTCTGAGCATTGCTTTAGCATGCATGCATTCATATAAATGGATTCTCTCTATTGAATGCATCTGTATATTTTTTCCTTTATGGGCATGATTACTAACTTAAGGACATGAATTTTTTTAAGCGGTTTTATCTTTATTTTTCTGTTTTCATTTTTTCATGTGCAAGCATGCATGCTTGGTTTTGTGTATTTATGCGTGATGTACACGCATACCTACATATTTACATGGCAGATACAGTTCTCATTGCCTTTAAGTTTCAAATGGTTATGTTTAACAACTTTTTGCTTGGATACCTGTCCTTGGAACTACTGTACTTCTCTTTGATCCTAGGTCTGCCCTTTTTTATAATTCTGTTTGGACCATGTGACAGTTGTGCCCCCTGTATCCCCACAATCCTGAAGTATTGCTAAATGAGTTGAGATCTCCATCTGAGCTGCTGGATTTTGGAGAATTCTCAGATTGCATGGATTTTGGAAGTGGCAATGGGTCCCCTCTTCTTCATGTTGTCAACCCAACATTTGATTATGTGCCACCAAAACTTGTTAGCCTTTTTATTACTGACACGTAAGTTCCAACTGCTTTGTAGGACCGCTCTCAAGAAATCCAAAAGTTTTATATGCTTTTCCTATGTGATATTTCTTTGATGTTTGTTTACGTAACTTTTACCTTATTTATCCATTCAAACTACCAAATGCTTAAAGTTTGATGTTACATTTTGACTTGTTTTTTCACCATTAAGAGTGCCAATTGTTCTTTCGTGGATACATTTGTTTCATGGATGTTATTTGTAACCCAGTTCTAACGATTGATATATCTCACGTGCATTTTTACTATACCTAAGTTTGCTAGACACTTGTGCTAATCTCTCTCTTTACTTCACAGGGGGGGGCATAATCCTTCATACATGTATCGACTTATCGCAGATTATTACTCAGCTGATGATTTGGTATTGCAGCGAAGACCTACTCCTGGAAATTGAGTTCAGACTATTTTTTAAATCATATTTGAGTAAGTAAAATTTTTTTCATATTCCACTGTTTGTATCCTTGAACTGATATAGCGATCAACACTCATATTTGATTATTGGTTGAACTCCTTGTTGATTGATATGTCAAATTTATGAACTCAGGGCAGATAACATTTAAATAGTAGACAAAGTAAAATGTCATACTCGGACTTGATTTATCCTGGATGAGCCTGACTTGGTCAAAAGGAAATCTCATTCTGCTCTGTTGTTCAGGAAATAAAGAGCTTTGGATTTGGAAAATGACGTTTCAGATTATTAAATTCAGAATGGTTTCAATGGTGGAAAAGAGCTTCATGAAACGGCAGTTTTCAGGCTTTGGTGAGAACTTGGACTGATATCTAGAGGAACAAACATTGAATCATTCTCATGGTTATGACAAGTAAAAAGAGGCTACAAGGTGTACTGAGAGGAAGAGATGAAACTAATGGGAGGTAATTTTTTGTGTAGTAACAAGAGTCAAAAAGCCAAGCATTGTATCGTGTGTTAATAATCACACATAGATAGAAGGTACCATATTGTTGTATTGCATGTAGCTAAAAATTTTCATAGCAGATAGTTTTTGGGGTGGTGACTTTGCATTTCAGTCAAGCTTTTTCTTATGTCCCTCTTTAACATTATTTACATTTAACTTTTCATGAAAGCATATCGAAACATTGCGTGATTGGGGAAACCTGAAATAGTTGAAATTTTTGTATTGACCTTTCCTTCAAGTTTAGCTTGAATGTGGATGGATGCCAGAAATTGTTTCTTTTAGGGAATGGCTATGGTATAGGAGTGATGTTATCAATAGGATTGTTTTGGTAACAAGTAACGATGTCTTAGTGATATCTAATGATGATTTGATACCTTGAATACTAATTTTAACAAGGTCACATAACAAATACAGGTTCGGTACAAAATTCATGTAAAATGATGTTCTATGTAATAATGTTTCAATATCGCAGATGGAACTCTCCATACAATTAGAGAGTTTTTATATATTTTTTTGAAATTCTTGGGTGATATAGGTAATACCAAGAAAAAAAAAAATTAAATAAAAATCTGTTGGCATGTTGCATAATTGATACTTTTGGTTGGGATTGCAATTGAGGTACGAAATAACTGCTCTGTCTACTTATGCGTCGCAGTCAGCCATGGCTAAAATTACGATGGGAGTGGAACGTGAGACGTGAAACATTTGATGTTTCTACAAAGTTATTCTCACGACGTTATAAGATATTGCTAATTGGTGGCCTGGGCCTTGAGAATTTTATGAGGCTAGGGTATTAGAAAGTTAACCTCTCATAAATTAGTCTTTATGTTTTATTGGATTGTCAAAAATCAAAGATCACAGAAGCGTAAAAATTTTTAGTTAAAAACCTCTAAATTCCAATAACCCAATCTTATTTTTTAAACTTATATGTAGTCAAATAGTATTGATGACTCGCATTTTAAGTTCTGTATAAACAAAAATCTTCCCCTATTGAAATATAACAGGTGACTCAAGAATTTTAATGAGACTAGAAGGAAAACATCTAGTCATTGTTGAGAACCTGAACCAATCTGTTGAAGATATAGAAACTTTAATAGTGTAGAAAATTGGAACTTACGAAAGAAAGGTATAAGCAGGTCAAGCAGACAAGTCACTCGGCTCAGATTGGTTTTAAACTTATATGTAGTCAAATATTATTGATGACTCGCATTTTAAGTTCTGGATAAACAAAAATCTTCCCCTATCGAAATATAACAGCTGACTCAAGAATTTTAATGAGAATAAAAGGAAAACATCTAGTCATTGTTGAGAACCTGAACCAATCTGTTGAAGATATAGAAACTTTAATAGAGTGTTGAAAATTGGAACTTACGAAAGAAAGGTATAAGGAGGTCAAGCAGACAAGTCACTCGGCTCAGCATATAAAGAGTCAAAGGCTACCGAAAATATGAAAAGTAAAATCAAATCATATCAATTGCATTTTTCTACTTGGTATAATGGATAATTTTATACAATGCCAGCAAAATACAGTCATCACTGGTGATCTACATCAAACCAGAAATAGAGATAAGTTCTAGCATAAATAACTCGAACTCGCTGCAGAGCTAGGTCCCCACTTGTTAAAACAGCCTTGGCACCTCCTTCAATCCGAGTTTGCAGAACGGAAACACTATCACCGTTACTCGTCACCGTCTTCACTGGAGAAGGTGTTATTTGGCTCCCAGCCGTACTCACAATTGGGCACGAAAGATAATCTAATGGGTTAGATTCACATTGAAGTACGCAGCCATCTATAGTTAACCTACCACTCCTATGGAGCAAGCAACAACCAAGCTCTGCCTTCACAGTTAAGTTTGCTAGCTTACATGTGGATAGAAACTCCAAGGCACTGCTCAAACAAAACAAGTAGTGCATATTAAATTTTATTGCTTGTGATAACAATGTGGTGGCAATTCTAACTCCACTACAAACTTCTGGTTAACAAATTCTAGAAGTAACTTGGCAGAAAGTCATTTGGCCTTGAAATATACAGGAAACTTTTTATGCCTTGATTTGTTATATTATTCACATAAATACAAATTTTGAAAGATAAACAAGTCTTGCGATATAACACATCACTAGATATGGCTACTATTGAGCCATTTTTAAACTCTGACACACAAAGGAACTCTCTTGTTTAAAAGAAGAAGAAGAAGAAGAAACAATAAGTTGTTTACAAACCTGTCCGAACCTCGAGAGCAGACGAGAGTTGTTTCATCTGGAAGCTCACCTCCACCAATCTGAAAAAAATAAGTTGTGGCAGAAAAAAGGAAGGAAAGGGAAAAGGTTTTACAACACAAAATCTAATTTTTCCTGCTATAGAAAGTAGTGAAAGTAGGACCTATGGTTTGACCTCCAATAGGTGATTTCTTCGTGGATGCGTTAAATCAGAAAAGCAACTAAGAAATCAAGCAATTAAGTAACATCAGTCTGGCTACCACAAGAGTGCTAAAAGTAAATTTGTTGTTTCCACAATGTTTAACTTGTTTTTCTCATATATTGTTTGACCACCTCACCATGTCAGAATTAGGACATACATGACAAGGGGGATAAACCATATATTTTTAATCATGGAATACAGTTTCCTATAGATGGATCAACTTTTCTGAAAATTGAACTCAACACTGTCATAGATGCAAAACTCCACTAGCAACTATCATTACAACTGTGCATGAAAATAATTAGTACTAGTAAAAGGCTGCAATAAGAAATTTGGAGAAGAGATTAAATCACAAGGAACAAAGTGAAATGTTCAGTCTACACCTGGAGATAAAATTTGAACTAGGATACAGTCAAAAGTCAGCACTAGCACCAAAAGGTGAAAATCACCTAAATCTCAGATTGTTTTAGCACATGCCAGTTTTAAGTAATTTATTCATTCAGGCCAGGCCTGCAGCTCATGTGACAGGGAATCGTGACAAAAAAACAACCAAATCCAAGAAAAACCAACAAGAAACTCAAAAAATCAACCACTCAACACTCAACCAACAATCTCTCAACAAGAAACCAAACACCACCCATGGAAAACAATTATTATTCTCAATAATCAATTTATAACAAGCCTAAGAATTCAAATAACTAAAACACTTAATTTATACTAGTCTAAACAAATTGGAATTTTAGCCTAATTGAGAAAAATCAAAATCACTAATTGAGTCAAAATCTCCAGATATTAGAGTCTTAATTCAATTAAACCCTAAAATAAACAAAATGACAAAAATAACCTCAGTAATTCTAAATTAAAATATTCCTATTCTATGTCATCATGTTTAGATCAAAGCAGCATAATGATCTACTAAATATAACTTGAGAACTCCATATTTTAGGGTTTTTAACAATGCATCTGTAATTAAACATAGGAACATTTAACAAAAATTGAAGAAATAAGCTTGTCACATACCAGGCACAGTGGTTTTTTTATCTGAATGTTAGAAGCAAGATGACTGCCACCAGATGAAATCAAAATGGTGTCGCCAGGTCTAAGAGGAACAATGTTATGATCAGGTTTTTATAGCCTATTATATTCCAAGAATGCAATACATTGCAGTTTGCAACTGTACAAACCTTGCTGCAGATACAGCTGTCTTAAGGTCTGGGAAAACTCCAGGCTCAGATAAGTCTTTAATGGCCCGGTCTACTCGCAACCACATGCGAGGATGACATGCCAAATAACGCCATCTGTGGCAAACGAGGGCGGTGTTATACCGATCTGCAAAGCTCCATAGCAATTTGTGAAAGGAATCGCAAAAAATCATGCCAAACAAACATTTTCAAGTAATTAAGTTCATTAAATCGCTTTGTGAGAGGATTTGACCCTTTTAAAATTTGAAACACACTGAAACACCAAATACACTTGCATAACAAAATCACGTAAGTAAATCCATTAGCTGTAACCAAGAAAATGCAGAGACACGTATTTTTGTGATGCAAATCTACTCAGATACCCGTGCAGGATAGAACCTGCGAAGTTGCACTCCATCCTGCACCGCATTCTCGTAGGTAGACATGACAGCATTTGAGACCAAGTGCAGTAGGCAAAATTAGAACTAATTTGAGAATCACAATGTAAACTAACTAAACACCTAAAATACTTTCACTCCCTCTCCAAAAGAAACGTTGCAGTGTAAATAGCTCACGGAAAAATGAACATAAATCAATTAGTTTGGCAAAAGAATTCTGAAACTGGAGCTCAAATCAATGAAAACTTATCCAAAAACAGAGGGTTTTTTTTTTTTAAAAAAAAGAAACTACCGTATTCCAGTAACCAAATCCTACAGGATACCTTAAGACCTCTAACAATTATCAAACTAGAAAATCTTCAAAAAGAATAAGAACAAAAAAGGCAACATTGGGAATTAAAAAGGGAACATTGGGAATTACAAAAAAAAAACAATAGGGAAAATACCCATTTACCAAAATCACAGTCCCAGCACAAAAAGCTACAACACATCCAAAAAACTAACTACAATCAGCTAAAAAATATGACTTTAATTACACTGGTAGCAGATATTAAGAACAATTTATAATTTTTTATTAAAAAAACATAGAGAAATAAATAACCTGGAATAGGCGATAAGAAGCTAAAAATATGCATAAGGCAGCCATCATCAAGACTGTTTATTAGGGCAACAGTAGATTTGCTGTTTTTGCATCGCTTTAGGCTTCTTTGCCGCTCATTTTTTATCTTCTCTTCTTCCTCTTCCATTGGTTTACAACTCCAAGCGGAGTCAGTTGAATCCCTTCTCTTCCATCTGTGTTGTGCTGTTCTGTGATACAGATGAAACTTCAACTAAACTAACCGACACAAGATAACCTGTACGAATACTTCCCTTTCGACTCTCGATGTTTTTCTCAACGAAGTGCCGACACGCTACTACTTGTCGTTTTGACATGTCACCACCTCTATTTCTATATCTCTTGATTTTGTGAAATTTATCATCAGGGCCATCGCAATTTTACCCCACACGGACCAAGTCAAAGGGGGCTCATACCCTTTCCACTTCCACCTATACCATACTTTCGATTATCAATAATCATAATTTTTTATCTATTATAATCTTTTAATTAAAAAATAACTAAATTAGTATTGAGATAATTATCTTTTAATTTTCCTTTATAATTATTACATGACAGTCAGTTAATGATTACAAATAAGTTTTATCAGTGTGAGAATTTAAATAAAAAAATTTAGTTACAATAAATATCATTTTCCCTATTTAATAACTTTTGAATGACATAAATAATATAGATCAATTTTTACCATCCTTTTATCTAAAGTGGAAAATCTTAATGTGTGTCACGAGGCATATATTAAAACTACTTTTAGTTAATTTCCATGAAATAATCAAGTTATTTTTCAAATGCTAATGATATATATTTCAAACCTTATTTCGATATCATGTATCTTAGATGACCTACCATAAATTAAAATTATCATATTACACGATATTACTAATTACATTATTACATTATTTATTGGGTAAACCTATATTAAATATAAATTATTTATTATATAAAATTTAAGATATAATTTGAAAAGAATTATTATTTTTAATTTTTTTAACAAATAAATTCATTATGGGTTCCAATCTTTTAATATAAATTGATAATCATTCATTTCATTTAATTTTATTGTTGGAATGATTGATGAGCTGGCTTTTTCTATCTTTTTTAACTTCAAATTAGATTAGATGACCTAAATTAGGAGTGGCAAAACGATCTGATTGGATCAGGGCCCCGAAAAACCCAACATTCCGAGGCCGGGGAGCTACCCGAAAATTGTAGAAAAAAAGCTGGGGGCGGGGTTAAAACTGCAAACCTGAGGAACTCCGGGCTCAAGGCCCAGGAGCACAGAACCCGGACCTGGACTCGGAAATTAAACGTGACATTTTGTAATTATGTATAAAATTATATTATATATTATTAAGCATATACTTAAGTATACAATGCCCCTGCCCAATATAAATTTGCCATGTGTTTTTAGGAGCCCCTTATTTATAAGCCTACCCCCAAAGCCCATGCCCGGCCCAAATTAATAAACATTTGAAAATTTGGATTATAAATCCAATTATCAAAGCCCAATCCAATTGTCCAAAACATGTAAATTATACAAAGCTTGTAAAAGCCACCTTTTTTTCGTTATTTTGTTTGAACTCTACGGCAAGACAAGAAAGAACCCTAACAAGACGAGCGTGGTGGCTGTTACACCTGCACTCTCCTCTCTGCATGCGCATGCACTACGGACTTCGGCAAGCTCTTCAGCGGCTTCAGCTTTCACCGAATATCGAATTACCGATCTGCATAGGATTTCTTTTTCTGGTTACCGATCTGTATGAACAAGCGCCCACAGTTAATGACGTTTGTTGCCTTCGGTTACTGGTACTTCAATCGACGAAAACAAGATTTTAGGAGTGGAAGCCTGGAACACCATCGAATAGGAACAGCTTTGTTATAGTCTTTTAGACTGGGAAAAAAATTGGCAAAAAATGCAATAGACAAGCAACAGGAGCCGTGACTCAAACTGAGTCAAGACTAAGAAGGAATGAACCTGCCACCACCAGGCTGCAAGCCTTTTAAAGTACATTAATAGACAAAACAAATACATTAGAAAAAAAAAATCATACAGGCGGGTTGTTCAATCTGGTAATTACAAAACCCAGGCTTGGCCGGGAAACCGGACCTGCCCTGACAAAAAAATTTCGGATAATTTCCTGGGTTATGGACAAAAAATTTATGCTGGGGCGGGGTTGAGGGTCCCCGACACCGGATTTTGCCACTCCTGAGCTGAATATGACCCAAACGTTGTATCAATATTTTAATGAAAAAAATGTATTAAAAAATGTCAATAAAATATCTAGAAATTTGTGGAATTGTATAGTAAAAACATTTAAACCATCTTTAAAAAAATTATTACCAAATTTATTTAATATAGTAAAATAATTAATATAACATAACGTTAAGGTACACAATATTCTACTATTAAAAGAAAATTAAAAAAATAATACTATATTTATAATTATTAAAAAAATTAAATTTGTATATAAATTTTAATATCAGAAGTCGACTTTATAAGTTTTCAAACCTTATGGGTGTAATTAAATGCTGAGAAGGTAAAATCCTTTTACCCTGGCGATGGTGAGAAAATGTCAATCAAACCCCTAAGGTTTGCTAAAAATATTGGATATGCGATAACTAGAACTAACCCTACCGTTAGTGACATTGCGTTAAAAAAAAAAAAAAAAAAAGGGAACAACTGTATGATGGTAAATGCAAAGAATGAATGAATAAAATATTAAAAAATTATACTTCATGTTTAAACCCACAGCCACAGGTAACAGACCCTCTCTTGACATATCCTTCTCTTTGGAAAACTCGATACTTTTCGCATTCCAGGACCAAGAAGGTATATAATCTTTACCACCATCTTTAACAACTTCGTGAGAGCTTAGCTGCAACCCTAAAATAGTTTAGCAAAAATTACTCTGAAAAGTCATGACAGTCAGCCCTTATTTTCCTCGGCTTGTTGGTGACGAGGAAACTCATTGTAGGTTGAAATGGAGAGAGAATGGGGTAAGTGTTTCGTTTATTTTTTCCTTTTTTTGTTGGTTTGTATTCTCTGGTTGCAAAAGATTGTAAGAAACAAACCTTTCATAAGTTAGATGATTACATGAGTATTATTTGTGCTTTAAAAGAAAAACATGTTAAAAAAATCATTTTTATGAAATGGTTTTTTAGTTTTTTGTTCCAATAGATTGTTAAGAAACAACTCCAACTCCTTCATATGTGAGATTATTACATGCTATTATTTGTTTTTTTTTCTTTTTTAAAGTTATATCATTGTTTGTGAAATGGGTTTAGTTAAAATGGATTTTTTTATTGTTTTTTAGAGCTTTGATTAATCAGGTAAAAAGAAAGGTCCCAAAACAAGACACATTTTTCTAGTTTTATTATCTGTTTTGTTTGTAAAAGAAGTATTTTTGTTTCATTTGTACAGTCTAGTGGGTTTTTATTAAGCGATTGTTTTTCTTTATTTTATTTCACGATTTGATAACTTCATAGATTTTGGTTTATGCTTTTAAATATATTTGTCTTAATTCTTTCGCGATGAAAAAATATTCATTGATTTGTTGTGTTAGCATTGTTTGGGTATATCCTTGTTTTGGCTATGTTGTTGGCTTTTATCATATGAAAATGACGGGTTTTAAGAGACCCAAGTAGGGGTGTGCAAATGGTAGGGTATGGTGTGGTATCGCCATACCATCCCCATATCCTATATATATCGGGTTTTTTATTTTTATACCGTAACATACCATTTTTTAATACAATACCATACCACATCTCCGCATGGTAGGGTAAGGACGGGTATGGTATGGTATTTTTCGGGTAGTTGACCAAATTGACCAGATTTTGATACTTTTAAGTTCTTATTTTGACATTGTTTAATATTATGATTCATAAAGTTTATACTAAATAAAAAAATCAAGCAATTACACATCCTTAACAATACAAATAATCAAGTAATTACATATTTTATAACAACACAAACAATCAAGTAACATCATATCTATAACAATACAAAAATATCATGTAACTACATATTCCATAATAACACGAATACTCAAGCAATTACATGTCCATAACAACACAAATAACAAGTAAACTACATATCTGAATCCTTCCACAAAGTTCCAACTTCCAACCTTCAAGTCCAACCTTTAAATTCTACAAAATTTCAATCTTTTCAACTTCCAATCTAATACAAATCTGAGAAAATAAAAAAGCAAAGAAAAAAGAAATTATTATTCACATAGAAAGAAAATAAATATACTAAAATTTAAAATAATGATAAAAGAAAGTTACAAATGAATATTACAATGAAGTTATTGAAATTACCTCGAACTTTCCATAGTTAGCTAGCACATCAAGTCAAATGATCCACGCGAGATGATGGCAAAACCTCTACACAATGTAAAATAACATTTATCCATAAGTTATATTTAATAATTAAAATAAATAATAATAAATAATCTTAAATACTAAATATTACCTATCTTAAATTTATCATAGAACTCCACCTCTTGCATTAGTAAGTCAGGATTGAATACAAGTTTTGAGTGTTGAGAAGATCGTAACCAATTCTGTGTACATATTAAGGCCTCCACCATTTTAGGATTCAATGAACTCCTCTTAAATGGATCAAGGATATGTCCACCAGTAGAAAAGGCTGACTCTGAAGCAACAGTAGACACAGTCACACAGGCATAGCAAAGATATCTCTTGCAACCTCTGACAAATATGGATACTTTGTTGAATTTACTCTCCACCATAACAAAATATCAAAATTCTCATCCACCAAACCTTCATTAGGATCTAGTAAGTACCTCTCAACCTCATTCTTTCCTTTTCTAACACTAGAACTTGACTTCAACTTTTTATAACATTGTTTAAAATCATGTTCATCTTCCACTCCTTTCAGATTAAGAGGTGTTGAAACATCATCACTTTTTCCAATTTTGCCACCACTATAGGATTCATATAGCTCAAACAACAAGTTCTTCATCTTAGATGTCAATACGTCAACCTTAGATTCATCATATAATCCCCCAAAACAAAAGTTGACATAATCCAATTTGTATCTAAGATCAAGAACAATTGCAATAATCAACAAGTGAATGATAATATCTATGGAACCCCAATACTTATCAAACTTGTTCATCATATTAACTGCCATTTTTCTTATGAATTCATCACCATCTTTTGAAAAAGCCTTTAAACGTTTTTGAATGCTACACATTTGATGGAAATATACATTAGAACTAACACCCAAAGAAACGCTAAATTGCAAAGTTGCATCATAAAAAGTCTTCAAAAATTTAATAAAAACACATGCATGTTCCCAATCTTCACTTGAAGGTGGCCCTTCCCTCTTCTTTCCATTGTCTTGCTTAATAAAATGAGTAACATAATTACCATCCTCTTCCCTCATTCGCTCAAATGCCTTTTGAAATTTGGTAGCACTAACCAACATCAAATATGTGGAGTTCCACCTAGTAGGCATATCCATAACAACACTCCCTTTATATTCAATTTTCTCTAACTCCACACATTTATTAAATTTTTGTAACCTAGAAGGGGAGGATCTCACATATTTTACGGCATTGCGAATACTAGCAATTGATTTATGCATGTCTCTCAACCCATCACTAACAATTAAATTTAAAACATAAGCACTACATCTCACATGCATGTATCTACCATCTAAAATTGTTGCATTATTCTTCCAACATGCCAACTTCTTTTTCACATAATTAATGGTAATATCATTGGCACTAGCATTATCAACGGTGATAGAATACACTCTTTCTATACCTCAATCAAGCAAACATGCCTCCAACAACTTTCCAACCATCTCCCCTTTATGACTTTGTATTGGACAAAAGTTCAAAATTCTTTTATGCAAATTCCAATCATGATCAATAAAGTGGGCTGTTATCACCATATAATTAATATTTTGAATGGATGTCCATGTATCTGTGGTAAGAGAAACCCTTTTCCCATAATCCCTAAACACGGATTGCAATCTAAATCTCTCTACACCATAAAGTTTCATACAATCCCTAGCAATTGTTGTTCTACATAGAACGTCAAATTTAGGACAAACAACTCTACAAAAATCTCTAAACACTTCCCCTTCCACAAAGCTAAATGGCAACTCATCAAGTATTATCATCCTCACAATTGCTTTTCTACATTATTCCTTATTAAATGGCCCCGCTGTGACTAAAGCACTATTACTACCAATACCACCAGCATTTGGACACTTGGACTTAAGAAAAGAAGATGGAATTTTTTCTTGAACAAGCATTTTTTGATTCTCATCTACAATATATAGTTGCTTTGTATTTAACACATGCTCATAGATGAGTCCATAAAGAACTAGTTCCATGTTTCTTACTTTCACATGCATAATTACGACCACAATATTTACATCTTCCCCTTCGCCCACTAGTATGTTCATAAGCCTCAAAATGATCCCAAATTGAAGACTTGTGCTACAACTATCACTCAATTTAGTGGTAGGTTGCTTACTTATGTTTAGAGTTGTTTCCGCCGTCTCTTCCTCCATTAAGTTCCTTTCCATGTCATTATCGTCACAAGGGCTATGATAGGAGCCTTCAAATTCGTAGTCTTCCATCTAAAACCATCAAACAATTGGAGAAAAAAATTAATTATTATTAACTAGTAACTAGCAACTATTAAAAACTGAAAATTTAATTAATGTATAAATACTTAATTAATGCATAACTATTAAAAACTGAATATTTAATTAATGCATAAATATTTAATAATTTTGATCACAAAAAATTACGCTACTTGCTGGCTCCAATGGTTTTATTTTCTGAAATGATTACAGAAAGTGAAAAGAAACTAAATTCAATTCATATAGGATGTGGGGCAAATGTAGAAGAACACATTAGGTTGATGAGAAAACTTTGGTCTAAGAAGTCCAACAGCTCGTCATTGATATGAAATACTGGAGAAAGACACATCAAGTTGATGAGAGAAGAACACATGCTTAAATTTTAGTACTAATCAGGTAAAAGAATGACGTGAGTGGGAACAGGAGAGCTCTTAAATTAGAATCTCATTTACAAGGAAAAATGATAAAACCAAGAGCCTTTAACAGCCTGTAGTTCGCTCCAGATAAAATAAAAATGGTGGCTAAGATAATGACAAACAAAAAGAAACTTAGAGGCTGTCATACTTTGAAGGTTGACATGGCCATTTAACCAGTTAAAACAGTAAGAGAATAGTACATAAAATTGATGAGATTATTACAGTTTTGTGTACAAAAACAAGCAGCTCAAGTGTTAACACAAGATATAGGAGAAAAAAAAGCAAGTACTTGAAAACACAATAATTATTACATAAACACATGTTTTTCCCTCATCTTATTGTGACGCGAAATTAAGAACATTGACTTGAAAGCTATATCTCAGTTCCTCAAATATTGTGATATGTCACACAAAGCTGAATGGAATTTCTGTGCGTATATCCTCATAACCTTATATAATAGAGATTAAACAGGAAGGCAGAGGATCATTCCCTTCTTTATCCATGTCCAGATTACTTATCTATTGTCTAACTTTCAAGTCAGATGAATTTTCATTTGAAATGACTAAATGAATTGATGAAGGTCATAATAAGCCAAAAAGAATGAAACAAGAGTATACAGAGTTGTTAGTATGAACTGTACTTACTTCTTCTTATCTATATTAGGTATATCACTTCTTTCTGCCTTCTCCACGATCACCTTAAAATTACAAATGCAGAGTTCGCATAAAAGTCAGTTTGAAAACCAGGACAACCAGAAGGAAATAAAGTATTCTTACATAAAGCAGTCAATTTATGAGGAATCACAGACAGAAAGTTAACAGAATCGACTCCTTAAGGAGATAAACAAAGTCATCAATGAATGAACATGTGTAACCATAAACATTTGGCCAGAAACAAGCAGACACATGGTCACATGCGAACACCACCAGCACACACCACATGCACTAGAAATAAGAAAAAAGAAATAAAATTGGCCAATAGAACAAGTTCAGTGACACGTAACAAGCAAAGTAGTGGAGTACTAACACACTTAAAAGTAATCAGCATCGTTCTAAAAAAAATAAATATGCAAGCAGTAGTAGCAGATTATGTTGCTTCTCATGATAAACTACTATGCTCTATTTGATAATAACCTGTGCAGCTATTTTAACGGAAATCTGTTTTCGAAAGAAAGAAAAATAAAACGAGAATCACCTGGTGCAGTTGCTGTTCGCGGTGCTTGGTGGGTGTAGCTAAAGTTGCTGTCAATGGTGGTGGACTGGTGGTCTAAGAGTCTAAGACTAGAAGGGATAGATGGCCGGTAGATTCAAGAAGAGAAGAGATAGGCGGCAAAGCAAAGAGCAAAAGGCAAAACGATAAGAGGGTTAGGGTTAACTTTTCATTATATACCTTTCTAGTGTATATAACACTCATACAAAAATATTTTATGTAACCAATTAAATACTGACATGTGGTATATTTTTTATTTTTTTAAAAGAGGTAGGGTATGGTATGGTATTTTTGGGTATTTATAAAAATACCCTCCTACCATACCATACCATGACAGATTTTGAAAATCTATACCATACCACACCCTTTATTTTTTTATACCATACCCTACCTCCACCATACCATGGCGGGTATGTCAGGTTCAGGCGGGTGATGGGGTACCATGCACACCCCTAGACCCAAGTAGTTCTCAACTCGCGGACTTCGCCTGGGATCCAGTGACAGTTACGGGGTGTGGAGAAAATGACAACTTGAGCTTTTTTTTTTATATTAAATGAATCACACATCTATGATCTGTCCATGCTTATTTGTCCGTTGATTTGGAATTAATGGTTTAGAACTCGAATAGCAAGTCAGGCTCAAGGATTTAATAAGCTATAAATAAATAGAGAAAAGAAATATATAATTGAAATTAAAGTTAAACATATGATATCTTTTTTCTAAAATTAATAATTAATTAATTTGATAAGAGATGACACTTTGAAAAGTGTATTAAGGCCTCTGGCTATCCATTTGCCTCACCTTTCACTTAATTAACCATACCACTAATTTGATGCTAACTAACTAATTCTGGATAGTATAGCAATTGCCCCTTTCTTTTACTTATAATGATTTTTCTTTTGAATTTTTTTAAATACATTTTGTTACACTAAAATTAAAGAAATATTTAGTTTGATTATAGGCTACAGATATGTTTGTTTAGTTCCTTGATTCCTGTTGTGAATAATGAAGATGAATCATACTTTTTTAAATGAGTCTAAATTTATATGTTACTCTTACTTGTAACTTGAAAGTTTTATGGTAATTTTAGTGATTTTTTTGTATAGTCAATAGCAACAAGAGCATTTTGGTGTGGGGTTTTGCATGAATAAGTACTGATAATATATGATGTTTGAGCTTGAATGGTTAAAGCAAAATGAAGGGATGCTTGCCAAAAATATGTTTGTTGAATGTAAGGTTTCAAGAATGGGAATAAATGTGTTTTTATAGTTGTAAATCTACAATTTTCTGTTGGAATTCAAACAGATCCTTTTGCCTAAAATAATACTTTGTTTCATCGTAATTTTTTTTTTCATTAAATGGGGTTATTTTAATCATTATATGTATATTGATTCTTTATGCAATTAAACTACTGTTGATAAGTGGGGCAAGGTTATTATGGTCAATGCATATACAATGGTGGTGAAAGCTTTAGTTACCAAACGTTGCAAAAGGTAGGGGTACTAATTTGGGAAAATTGAAAAAATGGATAGAATTAGGGGCCCTTAGTGAATTTGAATACATCCTGAAAATTTTCATGTTATAGACACTTTCTTGACAAAAAGACTAAAATACCCTTATGTATTCAATTTTTTTCGAAGGCCTTATTTCCCTTTTCAGATATATATTTCTGAAACCCCTCGACACTGTTCGAAACGCAAACCGACACGAGCATCCTTTGAGTATAGAAGCAAGACGACGCAGAGAGAAGCAAGAATCGACGCTGAGGTACGTTTATTCGTCAGTTTTTTTCGTAGTTTTAGTAATTTATTTGGTTGTTTTCTGTTTCGTTAGATTTTATTTAGTTTTTAGGGAATCTAAATTAGGGATTTGAGTTTCCGTCAGATTTGTGAACTTATTCTATGTTTTTAGGGATAAATCTAGTGTTAGTATGTGATTTTTGTAGTTTAAGTGAAAACCGACGGGTTTCGTCGCAAGGTAGACGATGACGAGTGTCGGTTGTGCATTCGACACATTTCGACACTCGACACGTACGTGTTGAGTCATGTCAAGTCATGTCGAATGCACAATCGATACTCGATATCAGTATATTTTTGAATACATCGAGTGTCGATTTCGTAGAAACCGACATATCGATATCTCGAACCATGTATCCGACACTCAATATGTCAGATAAAAACTTGTGTCGAGTGTCAGATTATGCATCTGACACTCGAATAATCCGACATCCGACAAGGTCGTATAGTCGATTGGAGGTATCCGACAGGAGTGTTGTCGGTTTACGTTGTTGAGCTCTATCGAGCACGTCGAGTTTTGTCGAGTTTTGTCGAGTTTTATCGAGCGTTTTGGCAGATTGCTTGTTTTATCTTTATTTTTTTGCTTTTTTACATCATATTTAACTATAACGGCCTTGTATTTGTAGGTTAAAGCAAATGGCTCTGTTGGTTTATGAAGGTGATCGTTAATAATGACATATAGGCGCAGCCGGTCTATGATGAGTTCCAGAGCACAGTTCTGCGTGAGGCTGCATTATTACGGGTGAAGAACAAGCAAATGCGGGAGGAGATGGTTCTTCTACGTAAGGCTATTGTGCTACTGGGTGGTCACTTCGGATACGCTGACACGGTACGTTACAAAAGTTACAAATCAGATTTTGTGATTTCCATGCTTAACCTGATGTTGAGGTTTGCTTTAATACAGGATTCGGATGGAGGTTCGGATGATGACGGTGAAGGCCAGTAGCCAACTGAACCGGAACCCATTGACCTGAGTGTTCGTGCTGCCAATGCTCATCCCATAGGCTTCGTTTCGCGTCGAGGTCGTTGGCTACTTCTGGGAAAGCATAAGCGGAGCCCCTTTGTCAGCCCATCGGGTAGGAAGAGGGTGAGGGTTGAGCCACAGGAGAAAGCCCCAGACGATCAACATGTATAGCTAAAGGCCTCGGTTGTTCAGCCAGTAGAGAGACCAGATCAGCAGCCCCTCAAGGATACAAACAGCGGTCTCGTCTTGTGGACTCGGGAACCACTATTTGACCCACGTGCCCCCTAGCAACTGCTGATGTCGAGGCCTTCGATGCATGGCTAGGGGACGTGGAAGGTGGTATTGATTTGGGCGTCTGCATCGCTGATCGTGCGTTCTTCAAGACGCTGCTGAGGCCGTAAGACTGGCTTGCATCTGAGATAGTTTAAGTTGGCTTGCATCTGAGATAGTTTAACTCCTTCTCGTCTCCTCCGATATTGCAATATGCATTTCGAATTATTATTGTAACTATTACTGTATTCAGCACATGGATAGCTACTTGTGGATGCTACGCTGCAGAGCTCGCACTATGGCCGCACCTGGTGTCCAAAGGTCTACTTTCTTGGACACCATATTCTAGGAACGTATTTCATAAGCATCTGAATTTGTAGTTAATTTCTGATTCCTTCAATGCGCTAACCGAACTCATGAAATTGCAGTTGAAAGTGAAGTCGTTGTGGGAACAATACACGGATAGATTGGACGACATTAACTAGGTGAACAAGGCCGATATGGTCCAGTTTGTCTTGGGAGAGATGCCACTCGTTGGAAGACCATGGGTCGATGTGGACAGGGTGAGTACATTTATATTCAAAGAGTTAGTATGTGCCCTTTTATTTGAAATGTTGTGATCAATTTCCATGGTGTCAATTTCCTTTTTAGCTCTATGTCTCTGTTAACATCGACGACGATCATTGGGTGGCAGCCGAGGTGGATTTGAATCGCTGTGACGTTGTCATATATGACTCATGTGTTGGGCATAGTTTCACAGACATAGTCAGAGAGACAGTTCGGTGCCTGGCTGAGCTGATACCTCGTATGGTTTCAATGAATGTTTACGATCTTCTTGACTACCCCGCAACCTATACGACATTATGCGTATCGAGGATGAGACCGATGTGCCACAGTAGGAGGCTAGGGGAGGAGCATGCAGCGTGTACTGTTTGAAGTACATCGAGTTTTTAGCGGGGGGCATTCCATTGACAACCATTAAAGCGTTCACGGACGAATGCCAACAAGAGAGAATGACGGTACAACTTTGGGTTAATCGCGTTCATTCACAGGCAGAGGAGGCCACCACGATCGTCACAGCGCCTACCGAGGTTGGGGCCTTCACAACGCCTACAGATGTTATGCCTGCCGATGTTACAGCCACTATAGGGACTACTGATGTTGTGTCAGCGGATGTTTCGACCACCATTGCGCATGCCGATGTTGATTGAGAAGTAGCCTAGCACGATTGTACCATGATTTCATGTCATGTATATATTATGTATAGTTACACATTTTTTTGGGTAGATAGTTTGTGGATATGTACATATTATTGTACAGTGACATTTTTTGTATAGTCGCACATATTTTTCATGTATAATGGTACGAAAACTTATGAATACATATTTTATTGGTTGTATTAGTACATACGTGTACCTCGTCTCATTACACTCATACATGAATAGTTTAGGCACAACATACGCATGTTTTATACATTGACGAAACACATAAATTTGGGTCTAATACATTGCCGTAAAGAGAGTCTAACACCCATCATATAGGTGAAAATTCTTTCACCCAAGTATTTCTCCTTGTAAAGGTGAGTACGCTCCGCGATTACATCTTCTTTGATCTTTTTTTATATTACTTCTGGAGTTATAGTCACCTAAATAATTAATAAATACTTTTCAACACATAAAGGAGAATCTCATACACGAATATTTAGTTTAATAAAAAAGCACATAAATTCGTGTTTAATACATTAATGTTTCATACATTGACGAAGCACATAAATGAATGTTTCATACATAAATGTTTTATACAATGACAAAATCCCATATATAAAAGTTATTAATTTGAACAAGCCACAAATTGGAATAAAATAAATATACTACGTCGCTTTCAGTAAACAAATAATATTACATAGACAAAATTAACTCCTTGCCTACATTTAGTAGACATCATCCCCTGTCATGAAGTGGAACTGGGTTTTGGCAAGTTTGACGATTGTGCCCAGAAATTCCATATCGCCCGTAAGTTCAAGACAAGCTAAACTCACCGATGGAAGGGATTCGATTCCTCCGAGGATGACTGACTGGTCTCCTAATGACTGGTGGTAGAACTACTTTGCTGCGAACCTCCTCAGGAATCATCCAATCCTCACTAACTCCAACAGGAACAGCTGGCAGAGCATATGCATGTAGTAATGTTTCAGTCGTATACCAATGGACACAATAATCATGACACGTCAGTAGATTCATACGTTTACAAACAGCTAATGCATGTGTACACGGAAGCTGGTCAAGATCAAACACCCGGTACGTACATATACGAGCGTGCATGTCAACGATGCTAACACGGTCGTTGCCGCTAACCTTATACATAGTAAGAGAGATACCACTAACTCTCATACATTTTCCCTCCTTTAAAAGCTCCTCCATCAACTTGTTAGCCCACGGCGAGAGATGTAATTCTAAGTTAGCAAATAACCGTCGACGCTCATAGAACCATTGTTACAAGTTGGCCCGGTAATAATCTGCTAACAATGTCATCGGGAGGAATCGGTGGTGTCGCAAGCAGCTATTCATCGATTTAGCTATATTTGTTGTCATGCTGTTATACTGTTGAC
Source organism: Boswellia sacra (assembly GCA_013180625.2). Classification (NCBI taxonomy): domain Eukaryota; kingdom Viridiplantae; phylum Streptophyta; class Magnoliopsida; order Sapindales; family Burseraceae; genus Boswellia; species Boswellia sacra. Next base: position 466,376 of record SNVD02013580.1, on the reverse strand, counting down.
CATGAAACTATGAACGTGCCCATTTCTCGACTCCAATCTCTCGAAGATAAGTTGCTGCTGCTGGCATATACGATTCAATTTGTCGCATATGATAGTTGAAATCGTCACAGTGATATGTCCTTGCAGCTCGATAGTATATATCCAACAATGTCTTATCCTTGAAAGTTGCCTTCAAGTTACCCTTCAGATGATGAGTGCACAATCCATGCAGTGTATGAGGGAAAACTGCTATGATAGCTCGTTCAATGCTACGATGACGGTCAGAAATTACAACAAGATCTCGGACATTTTGTACAACATGATTACGCAATTGTCTCATGAACTAGTTCCACGAGTCATCATTTTCAAAATGCCTAACTCCAATTGCCAAGGGGTATATTTGTTTATTTCCATCCATACAAGAAGCCAAAAACATTTTACCTCTATTTTTCCATTTCAAAAAAGAATCATTAATTGCAATAACTGGCCTAATTGATGATGCAAATCTAGCAATAGACACCCCCATACTCATAAAAAAGTATCTAAAATAGTTGTTGTCATCGGTTTCTAAAGAAGTTTTAGACCCCGGGTTTGCTTTCTCAATCACGTACATGTACTGGGAGAGTAGTATGAATGATTCATCATAAGATCCGTGAAGTTCTTGCAAAGCTGCCTTTTTTGCCCTCCATGCCTTGTTATATGTGATATTAACACCCAATGACTCATGAACATCAGACATAATATCCTTTGGACGATATATTCTTGATGTCTCAACGAATTTGCTCTTAATATGTTGCCAATGACATGTGCAGTTGCCTGTTTGTGATTTGGGTGAAGTCCGACTCCGGAGCATGTGTGGTAGTTCTTATACTTTTTCACTTGGAAGAAATGTGAATCGGCTATCTTTGTGGCACATAAACACCATTTACAAGATTCAGCACGGCAGACAACCTCAAACCTTGTTGCATTGGAGTTCCTCACCTTGAATTGAAAGTTTTGTCTTAATGCCAAATTCGATAACTTCTCACGAAGCTCCGTTTCGCTGTTAAACATCTGCCCAACCCCAACCGCGTCAACTACAAACGATGAATGCACAATAGGCGGCATCCACCTGAATGTGTTAGAGCGACGACTGTCATTCTCAGAGCCCAAGTTAGCTTCTTCATGTCTAAGATTTGCATCCATTCTCAGCTCATTATTCGACACCGGATCTTGCTGATGTCCGTATAGTGGAGGAGTAAGTGCAGAGTGAATTGGAGAAGGAACGATACATGGCATATCCTGGTTCACATCATTCAAGATCTCCGTCCGTTCATCATTATCAAAATATGAACCGTCTACATCCTAGCCATCAACAATAAAATCATTCAAACCCTCAACATCATTCTCATTACGAATAGTGTAATCGTCATTGTCATCGTCAACATGCTCACTACCATCATCACTACCATCATCATTATCTTCGTAATCTTCATCACCACCATCGTCATCATTAACATCATCACTAGCATTATTAACATCAATATTTCCCAAACTCTCTAATCCTATCAAGATGATGTACCAATCTCGATGGCATCGACGTGGGCACTCCTTCTTCATTTTCAACTAAGATCCCAACTGACTCATATCCTGCATGTCCTGAATACTGCTCAAACTCAATGCCAACGTCATCATTCAATTGTGGTTGTGTACAAACAGGAGTGGACTCACTTAATTGGTTGCTTCCACTTGCTGAGCGAAATATAGAGGGATGAGAAGATCTTTGTCGCCTATGTACTGCATCGGATCCTGATCTCTGTCTTCGCTTCTCCCTATCTTCAACTTTGACAATTAATGGTGTATATGACTGTTGGTCCTCCAAACAATGTTGTATAAAGAAACAAACATCGTTGTCAGTCTCAATAGAAATCGGCATTGGCGAAAGACCCTTAAAAGCAAATTGAACCTCTAAACTTATGTTATGCTTACGAAGATCCCAACCTATTTTAGTACTAATACAGTCAACCAACTCATTATAGATAGTAGACCTACGAATTATCAATGGCTTCGCCCTCCCACTGGTGTATAAATAATCACCATTCTCTTGTATAGTCCAAGAACCATTGTATAGAATAAGTATGCGTAAAGTTTTCATTTCCTGCATGATAGAGACATATCATATAATTCGTAGCAGACCTACGAATTATCAATGACTTTGCCCTCCCACCGATGTATAAATAACCACCATTCTCTTGCATAGTCTAAGAACCATTGTATAGAATAAGTATGCGTAAAATTTCTATTTCCTGCATGATAGAGACATATCATATAAGTCCGTAGACAATAAATTATTACAAAATTGATTACAAAAGCCACAAAAAAGACATTTCTGCCTAAACGCTCAACGAAACTTGACGATAAATGCTCGACACTCGACACTCTACAACCATCTCGACATGCGACGCACGATGACCGACGCTCAACTAACGCGACACATATACTCGACACACGAACTCGACGAAATTTATATCCGACACTTGTCACGTTTGGCACTCCACTCGATGCACTAACGCGACACTCAATCCTAAACTTGACACAACTCCTAGACAGTCGACATGACAATCCGACATGTCGAGAATCGATCTGACACAACCCCTCAACACTCAATGTAGCTCAACAAATCTCGTCTTCTTTTCCGTCAACTGCGATACCATATTTTCTCACAACGATTACCAATTTCCAGCAAATGTTGACAAAAATCGCACTATCTCTAACTTTAGTTCAGATACATATCCCTATTTTAAGTTACATAATGCAGTTGACAGTTACTGAAACAATAAGTAACCAAAACATTACAACCTACTGAAATTTTCATGCCATTTAGAGAGAAATTAACGAAAGTTTTTCTTATCTTGTTGTTCAGCTTCAGCTGTTGAGGATTGTTTCGGACAATGATGTATACGAAAGAGTGGCTGATTTCTTTATTTCGTTTACTTCTTTTTTTTTCTAAATTCAATTACATAAGGATAAGGATATTTTAGTTTTTTTATCAAGAAAGTGTTTATGGTATGAAAATTTTTATAGATATATCTAAATTTTAATTTTACTAAGAACTCTTAATTCTGTCCATTTTTTCAATTTTCAATGTAATTTCTTAATTCTGTCCATTTTTTCAATTTTCAATGTAATTTCAGATTGTTGAGGGGGTTCAGAAACATTTTCCCTGGTCTATGTATTTTGAGTGTAGAAGCACAGAACAAAACGAAACAACATAGGAAGCGTGGGAAAGAGAGAGAGAAAGAAAGAGGGCGGTAAAAATGGCGGCTAGTTACGGCGGTAACGTTCATGGCGATGGCAATGGCGACTGCATCACGGGGTACGTGGTGGATAAGGGTAACCTGGAGAGTTACAGGTACTATCTCTCTCTACGCACCGTTTTGGAGATGCTGAGTGACCGAGGCTACGACGTGCCTGACGCCGAACTCTCTCGGTCACTCGCTGAGTTCCGTTCGGCTTTTGGTGACAAACCTGAGGTCCAACGACTGCGTTTTTCCTTCTCTTTCCGTTCCAAACCCTCCAAAAAGGTTCGATTTTTATTGTTATATGTTTGCAATTGCATGCATGCTAATGTGGGTGCTATTTGGCTCTCGCTTATAGTCTTGAGTGTGAGTTGCTTTCATTTGATTCTGTCTAATCTTCATGATGGGTTTGCGAGTTTTTTTTTTTTTTTGGTAGGAATTGCTTTTGGGTTTAAAAAAAAAAAAAAGATAAACTTTTTCAAAACACTTTCAAGAAAAGTACTTCCGTTGAAATCCTTGAAGTCTCTCTCTCTCTCTCTCTCTCTCTCTCTCTCGTGAAAGCGGTTTTTTCTTTGTTTTTTTTTTTTATTTTAATTTATGTTAAAATATACTTGAAAGTTCTTAATGAAAAAAGCTTTTATTTTTGTAGCTAGCATCTTGCTGTAATCTTCAAAATGTTATGCAGATGCTGGTTATCTTCCTGGGAACTGATGAAATTGGAGTACAACGTATCCGAACTATTGATGGCCAGATTTTTAACAGAGAAACCTTACATGGCCTGATATTAATTCAGCAAAGCAAGATGACCCCTTTTGCTAAGAAAGAAGTGCAGAAGTTTCCATTTAAAGTTGAGATTTTTCAGGTAAGTCATCTCATTTTAGTTTAAGTTTTGAAACCAATTTGTGCTAGGTGGTCTAAAAAGTATGCATTTGTTGACTAGAGACACTGCTTTACTCATGCTTGCCATTGCCGAGATCTAAATTGGTTCAGGAATATAAGTACTGATGCATGCTGTGATCATGCCTCCCGTAAACAAGTTTTAATTTTCATGACAGCCTGATGTCTTTTCAAGGGGCATCTTATGAACATGACTTACATGCTCACTCCCAGTCTGTGAATAAATTAATTTGTGACACTTTGGAAAGTAGAAATTGATGAGAGTGGTTAACTATGTTGGTACATATATTAAGGCTTGTTGATTATATTTCTATAAGTCCCTATGTCTTGGTTTGACTTCAAAACGGAAGACTTCTGAGATCCTTCTTGCAAAGGGTTTATGACAGTAGACTTTAGTAGTTAGTGATGCCTTGCATACATCAATAGCTCTGTCATTGCTTCATTTTTTTGCTCCATGTATGTATGTCATCTTTTCTTTTGTTTGTTTTCCTCCGAAGATATTATATAAGGAAGTAGTAGAAATGTTGAAAAAGAGACAACCTGCTCTTGGACATAAGACTATGCATGTCACGTGCTCAATCTAGCAATCTTGGACAATTGTTTTGATGGACCGTCACAGAGAGACTGACTTAATTTTTTAATCATTGTAATAGGTCCATACTTCTCGAGTTATGTGGTTTTAATTTAATGAATTCTATTTTAATATAACATTATGCTGGATTTCTTTTCAGATCGCTGACTTGTTGGTTAATATAACAAAGCACATCTTGCAACCAAAGCTTGAGATATTGACTGCTGAAGAGAAATGCAAATTGTTGGAGAAGTACAAGATGAAAGAAGAGCAGGTAATTTGTTTTAGTTGAATAATACTGAGTATAACCAGCCTATAGGGCTTGCTTTGATGTTCACGACTTAATTGGCTCTACTTGCACATGCACATTACTGAATGCAATTCTTCTGGAGTGGGAACATTGAAGAAAATGGAAACCATTACTCAAAACTGATTTATAACAGTTTTGTGTTGTCTTGGATTAACAATGTTTTATTATCATCAATTCCAAGGTTGTTGACATTCAAAAGACTCCTTTTCAATGTTTAGAAAATAAGTAATGACATATGCCGATTGTCTTGCATCTATCATGAGTCCTATTCTGTCGGCCTTTTGTTCATAAATGGAGTTTTTAATAGCAGTAATTTATTCTAGACTTTGTAATCTTTTCTCATGTATGATGGGAAAACTGATATCTGTGCACCTAATCATAAAATCTTCCCTTTTAGTCCCATGGTAATTTTATCTGACTGAACATTGAATTTTTCTTAACGTGTAATTATTTAAGATCCAAAACACAGTGGTACAAGAGAGCTCCATAAAAGATGTGCGCCTGGTAAAAATCTTGACATTTGGGTGTGCATACGGGCTCTGGCACTGTGCTGTATTTGGCACCAACTTAGTTTGAAGCCTGAATTTTTGACGCCTAATAATCTCATCCAAAGCATAAGCGTAGAATAAAATTTTGATGTGAGATGCGGCGTTGAGCCTATGTGTTATGAATCAGAAAGTTTAAATTTAAGCTACAGTATTGAGTAGTGGATTATTTTCAATATAAGGTTTCTGTTTTTACTGTTACATTATTGAGAAAAGCAGAGCATGATTCTATCTGTATTTTTTCATTCTTTTTTCAGCTCCCACGCATGCTGGAAACTGATGCAATTGCTCGATACTATGGACTGGAGGAGGGGCAAGTGGTGAAAGTCACTTACAGTGAGGGATATGTTAATTCTTTTGAAACCTACCGCTGTGTCCTGTGATTTTTCCTCGAAAGTTAACATGGTAGATAGAATAGAATACGTTACAGCAAATGAAAATGTTTACCTGGACAGACCCTTGACACTACTCTTTCTTCAATGGGGTTACATAACCTTCTTACATCAATACACTGAGAACTTCTTGACTAGTTTACATGTTACAGATTTGAATGGCATGAAATCTCGAATTTTATTTTCCTGGAAATGAAAAACAGATCACAACTACTTGATATTGCATATTGATAAATCTTAGATGCTATCATTGGTCCTAATATATTTAGTTTTTGGGTCAAAGTTAATATCGTATCAAAATCAAGTTGACTAAGTGGTGTTATGGAAGAATCCTCTTATTGGTTAAGTAAATTATAATGGGTTATGTTTTGCTGAGGTTGCATGTAGAAATTGGATGTTGGAAATATTAATATTATGAAAATGTCAATTGATGATACATAGAATAATGTAGATTTAGTAACGCTATCGTCACATCATCACATCGTTGTTTAACTTATCATATTAACTTCGTATCCTACACTGGAATGGAAGAAATGTTTTAAAATAAATAAAACTTAAAGGTTGAAGCTCAGTCAAATCACGAACTTCGAGACCAAATCATGAAGTCAACGTTTGTGTGTTAAATATTGTATATAATTAAGAAAAATAAAATTCTTCTTTTACTTTGGGAGAATACTAGTAACAAATCAATTTTCGTTATAAAGATAATTAGGGAAAAGAAAATGTATTAACTTTATTTCTGAATAAATTTCCAGTACAAGGGACAAGGAAATTTATAGGAGAAAATCTCCCATAAATAAGGAAAGAAAATAATAATCCCTTTGATTAAGGGATATATAATAAAGACAGCTAATCAACCAGATTTAGTCAAGGACTAAATCTGTTTATTTCAGCTAATTAATTCCTGAAAATCAGAAAATTAATTCCTAAAAATCAGAACATTAATTCCTAAAAATCAGAACATTGATTCCTAAAAATCAGAACACTGATTCCTGAAAATCAGATCATTAAATGTAGAATTTCTACACTCCCCCTCAAGCTGGGGAGTAAATGTCAATCATTCCCAGCTTGGATATCAGTAGTTCGAATTTAATTCTTGGAAGGCCTTTTGTAAGAACATCAGCTATTTGAAGATTGGTTGGAGTATGGCTGAGACTAAGTATGCCACCCTCAATCTTCTCCTTGATAAAATGCCGATCCAGCTCCACATGCTTAGTTCTGTCGTGATGGACTGGATTTTTAGCAATACTTATTGCAGCCATGTTATCACAAAATACCTTCATTGAAGTGTTTGTAACTCTCAATTCTTCAAGTATTCTCTTCAGCCACATTCCTTCGCAAATTCCTTGTGCTAAGGCTCGAAATTCTGCTTCAGCACTACTTCTTGCTACCACTGTCTGTTTTTTACTCCTCCATGTGACTAAATTTTCCCAAACGTAGGTACAATAGCCAGTTGTAGATCTTCTATCAGTTATGCTTCCAGCCCAATCAGCATCAGTGAAAACCTCAATCTCTTTGGTGGTATTTTTCTTAAAAAACAACCCTTTTCCCGGTGACATTTTGAGATACCTAAGAATTCTATTTACTGCCTCTTGGTGAACTTCTTTCGGATCATTCATAAACTGACTTACAAAGCTAACGGCGAACCCAATGTCAGGTCTAGTATGGGAGAGGTAAATGAGTTTCCCCACTAGGCGTTGGTACCCTCCTTTGTCAATGGGTGGACTCTCTTCTTCTAAGCATGCTTTGTAACCAGGTTCCATAGGCGTGTCAGCTGGCTTACACCCTAACATACCTGTCTCCTTGAGTAGGTCCAAGACATACTTTCGTTGAGAAACAACAATCCCTGCTTTTGATCTAGCGACCTCCATTCCTAGAAAATATTTGAGATATCCTAGGTCTTTAATTTCAAATTCTTTAGCGAGTCCCTTCTTTAGATTCTCAATTTCTTCATGAAAATCTCCGGTGATAATTATATCATCCACATACATAATAAGAATAGAAATCCTCCCATTTGTTGAGTGTTTGACAAACATGGTATGATCGGCTTGCGCCTGTATGTACCCATGTTGCTTGACTGCTCTTGTGAATCTGTCAAACCAAGCCCTTGGTGATTGTTTAAGTCCATAAAGTGATTTTTTAAGTTTGCACACTTTGTGGACGTTGTTCTTGGTCTCAAATCCAGGTGGAATCTCCATATATACTTCTTCCTCTAGGTCTCCATTTAAAAATGCATTCTTGACATCCATTTGATGCAGTGGCCAGTCAAGATTAGCAGCTAGTGAGAGTAGAACACGAACGGTATTTAACTTAGCAACCGGGGAGAAGGTTTCTTGGTAGTCAATACCGTAAGTTTGAGTAAATCCTTTTGCTACCAATCTAGCTTTATACCGATCTATACTTCCATCTGGTTTGTATTTGACGTTGAAGACCCATTTACATCCCACTGGTCGTTTTCCTTGTGGTAATTCAGAGAGTTCCCATGTGCCATTCTTCATAAGGGCTCTAATCTCTTCTTCAATAGCTGCCCTCCACTCAAGCTTACCTAGAGCTTCTTGAACATTTCTAGGTATTTCAACAGTAGACATATTAGTAACAAAGGCACGATATTGAGAGGACAATCCCTTATATGAAACAAACCGATGTATAGGATGTTGAGTGCAGGATCTTACTCCTTTCCTTAATGCAATAGGGATGCCTAAGTCATTATCAGTGTGAAAGTTATGAGTTGTGTTACCTGGAAGTTCTGAACTTGGATTAGTCGGATTGGACTCTTGAGTTTGCTCAGAAAATGTTGGGGACTCCTCTTCTAGGACCTTTTCCCTCCTTGAATAAACACGTAACTCTTTGTTGGTAGTATTATGGATTTCTGGAGTGAGTGTATTGGGAAACATTTCTAAATTTTCTGGTGTGAGAATAGGCAGGGTAGGCTCAGATGAAGGTCTATATGGTCCGTAGGATGTCTTTTTTGAAGGAGACTCAGTTTCCAACTCATTTTGTAGGCTCAGATTAACCATTGGAACATTAGTGGCAGGAGTAAAGGCAGGCTCGGGTATTGTGACATTAGGCAGCCAAAAACCACATTAATTTGTGTTTGAGTTCTCCCCCTGAATGTGGGTTTTATGATAATAGGGTTGATTCTCAAAGAAAGTTACATCCATAGTGATATAGGTTTTCTTGGTAACAGGAGAGTAACATTTATACCCTTTTTGAGTGGAGGAATATCCTAGAAACAAACATTTTATGGCTCTAGGATCAAGTTTGCTAGGGTTAGGTTGGTGGTTATGGACAAAAGCAGTGCACCCGAATATTTTTAGTGGAAGGAAGGAGAATATTCGAAGTTGAGGATAGGATTGGTAAAGTGTTTGCCATGGTGTTTGAAAACGAATAACTCTAGATGGCATTCTATTGATGAGATATGTAGCTGTGAGGACGGCCTCCCCCCAAAAATAACTTGGGACATTCATGGTGTACATAATGGATCGGGCCACCTCCAAGAGGTGTCTGTTCTTTCGTTCTGCAACCCCATTTTGTTGGGGTGTATTCACGCAAGAACTCTGGTGGATTATTCCGTGGGTTGAAAAGTAATCTTTCAGGATTGAATTGAAATAATCTGTGGCATTGTCGGTCCTAAGGATATTGATTTTAGCTTGAAACTGATTTTGGACCATACTAAAGAAATTTTTCAAGATAATACCTGCATCTGATTTTTGTCTCATTAAATACACCCATGTCACTCTTGTATGATCATCAATGAAAGAGATAAACCACTTAAATCCAGAAACGTTATTAACCCGAGAAGGTCCCCAAATATCACTATGAATGATTGAAAAAGGATGAGATGTTTTATAACCTTGGATTGGATAATTGTTTCTCACATGTTTTGAAATTTGACATGCCTCACATTGAAAGTGTTTGATGGTTTTATCATTGAATAAACTGGGAAACAACTTTTTCAGATAAATAAAATTAGGATGTCCTAATCTATAATGCCACAACATAATAGCATTTTCGTTATTGGACAAACCAGGAAATGACACACTACTAGCAGATAGAGTTTGTTCATCAGGATTACTATGAGTCTTGAGAAGATAGAGTCCACCACACTCCTTAGCATTGCCAATCGTCCTCCCCGATTCCAAGTCCTGAAATTCACAATGAGTAGAGAAAAATTTAGTAACACAGTTCATATCCCTTGTAAGTTTACTAATAGATAATAGGCTGCAAGATAATTTGGGAACCAATAAGACAGATTTTAGGGTCAGATTATCGGAAATGACCACTGAACCCATTCCTTCCACCTTGGATAGAGACCCATCAGCTATTCTCACCATAAAGTCTCCTGAATAGGGTTTGTATGTATGAAAAAGTGAAGCATTACCAGTCATGTGATCCGACGCACCAGAGTCTATTATCCAAGAAGTTGAGGTTTCCATATGTGATTTAAAAGCTACTACAGGATTACCTCTTTGCGCCACCAAACTTGTGCTTGCAATAAGATCATGTTGAGAGGACTGTGGTGCTATTGAAGAGGAACTGAACATTTTTTTAAGCAGTTCTAACTGTTCCTTGCTAAATAGATTTGTCTCAGGTGTCGGTTGTGGCGTTTCTCCGGCTGAGGTAAAACCACGACTTTCTGTTGCTCCCTTTGGCTTCCAATCTGGAGGTTTGCCATGGAGTTTCCAACACTTCTCACGGGTATGACCAGGTCGATTGCAGTGATCACACCAAGGTCGTTCACCTCGCTTGTTCATGCGTGGATCATGATTGGATCTCCCATTCGAAGTAAAATTCTTGGACACCAAGGCAGATCCTTCTGAGTTAGAGGTGAGAGGAGAAGGATCATCAGATAACATCACCTTACGACGTCCCTCTTCACGTCGTACTTCAGCAAATGCCTCCTCTGTTGAAGGAAAAGGATCTCGAGCTACCACACGACCACGAACTTCATCAAGATTCCGATTTAGCTCGGCCAGAAAATCAAACACCCGTTCATTTTCAAGCTTGCGCCGTTGTTTAACAATACACTCAGCACAACATGAGTCATCATCATTGAATAGGTCAAGTTCTTGCCATAAATCTTGGAGATCAGAAAAGTACTGAGTAACTGAACTTGTACCTTGCTTTAAAGCTTTTAGTTTTAACCGGAGTTCAAATATTTGGGAAGCATTGCCAAGATCTGAATACATTCTGCGAGCTGCATCCCAGACTTCTTTAGCCGTTTTAAAGAACAAATAGCAACGACTAATCTTGGGCTCCATGGAGTTGATAAGCCATGCGAGAACAATAGAATTTTCAGCCATCCAAGTATTGTAGATGGGACTATTTGGGGAGGGAGCAGCAAGCTCACCTGTGATGTAACCAAGTTTGCCCCGACCGCAGATAACAATTTTGACAGATTGTGCCCACTGTAGATAGTTTTTTCCATCCAACTTGTGGGCTGTGATATGAAGAGAAGAAAGACCACCACCGGAAAGAGTGGTGGAGAAAGAGTGAGGTATCTCATGGGACTGGTCGGAAGTTGGAGATTCAGGATTATCTCCTGTCATGGCAGCCCCATATTTCACCATTTTTGGGAGAAGAAATCAGATTTCCCGCTCTGATACCATAAAGATAATTAGGGAAAAGAAAATGTATTAACTTTATTTCTGAATAAATTTCCAGTACAAGGAACAAGGAAATTTATAGGAGAAAATCTCCCATAAATAAGGAAAGAAAATAATAATCCCTTTGATTAAGGGATATATAATAAAGACAGCTAATCAACCAGATTTAGTCAAAGACTAAATCTGTTTATTTCAGCTAATTAATTCCTGAAAATCAGAAAATTAATTCCTAAAAATCAGAACATTAATTCTTAAAAATCAGAACATTGATTCCTAAAAATCAGAACACTGATTCCTGAAAATCAGATCATTAAATGTAGAATTTCTACACGTTATCCTTGATCTAAACAATATTTGAAAATACTACCAAGATTAAGAAAATAAAACTCAATATTTCTAAGGGAAATGACTTTTAATTACTTTGTTTGTTTATTTATTTGAAATTGGTACCTTAAAAAAATTAAATGACAGAAGAAAAAAAAAGCGATGCATGCAATAAAAGACAAAAAATTGATTGCTATACAGCTGAAAACAAACAGAATTAAATTTTCGATCCCATTACTAGCAGTGAACAATGAATATCTTACTTTAAAAATAAACCATATATTATAGATTAGACGATGACACCATGCAACTCAGCATTTTACAATGAGCTGCAACTAGTTTTAGGAACTCTGGTTTCAGAAAGTACGAAGAACTAAGAAAACATCAATCCCCCGGAACTTATCCAAGTAGACAGTCTCTCCTTTCAGACTTTGCACACCATCACACAATCTTAGACCAAATCACATAACACCTTCGGTATGGTGATACATATCAAACTTTACGTTGAGATAGATATTGTATTAACTTCAATTAACACAGAAAACAGTGCAACTTCTTGCATATGAGATACTATGACAATAACCAGATTCTTCGTGACGACAGACAGTATTTGATTCTTGCATATGAGACTACACAATAACTGGATCCTCTAAGTTGAGAGAAGATATTTGATCCTTGCATATGAGATACAGAAAATGACGGTAACCAGGTTCTCCTCGATGACAGACGACATTTCAGTTGTTGCAATAATCGACAGAGATTCAGTAGGCTGACTAACTTTAAAGACTCCAAGAAGGCTCGAGGAAGATCCAGTTGGCTGACAATAAAAGAAAACCTTGGCCTTACCAGTAAATCCGTATAGACATACAGTTACACGAGGAAATATATCGATTTAGCATGGAAGTAATAAAGGAAGAAGTTACCCTTAAGGAATTCTGAAATATGTCCTTCACTGGGAGGGTTCACCCTCAGCAACTCTGCTATCAGCAGGTCCATAGTTTGATGCATTTTCTGAAGTGTCTCTAGTTTTGAAAGGATCGATAAGCTGGGGTTCAGTCACCGGACAAGGGTCTTTTGATCCTTGGTGAGAAAAATTTTGGGTGATATTGGAAGTCTCAGGCATGCAGCCCACTAGCAAGTTCACTAAATTCATTGATCCATGTTCGCATGGGAATTTGGTAGAAGCAGGTGATTCAAGTGTCTCAGGATGTTTTCCTGATAGCTCTAATGGCCTATGAAAGAGCAAACGAGCCACAGTCCGGTCAATAGGGTTGGTCTCTGTTTCTGCATCAGGCATTCTAGCATAACTGCATTACCGTGAGACTTTTAGGAAAGGAACTTGAAAAGAAGTTGAGATATGTATACAAAATGGTAGTGAGAGCACGATATTTATATATCAAAGAGCTATATAAATTACGAACAAAAAGAAATCTGAATGTGAAATAATATTCTGTTAAAATCCTTGGTAAACTTACCCTCCGTTATATAATTTTCCAACACATAGTACTCTATGTTAAAATTTCTAAAAATTGCTGAGAAGCTCAGATTTGACAAAGTTACCGTGATTATCTTCTTTTTTATTTTTATTCTTTTTATTGTTTTAAGAACCCTGAAATTTATAATAAGTTTCTTAGAGTGCTTCTGACTCATTGAATTTCAGGTTACCAGTCATATAGGTGTTTCTCTCTCTTGGATCCCACATATAAACATAACCACATTCCAGTTGCTTTTCCTCTTTGCCATTTTTATTGCACCATGTCAATATATTATTTTTCAACTCTCTCAGCTCTGCTTCATAATTTTGCTGATAAAGAGCAAATTTGCTTGCTTAAAACAAATTGGCTAAATACTAACCTCATAGAGCTAACAGTTTCTGCTTTTGCAACAACTTCAGCTTCATCCTTGCTGCTTTTGTTGGTACTACCAGTATCACTAGCATAATGCCTCTGCATCGCACTTTGTGCCAGCCGGAACAAGCTATCCCTTATACAAAGTCTTATTCTGACATCCAACTGTGTGAAAATAAGGATCTGGTGTTTCCACCATGTTCAAGCAACTCTATAAGAAACAAGAAATTAACTGAAAAATCAAGAATACCTTAGAAATAACTTCTTGAAGGCGGTAAAGTACTGCTTCCTCCACTGAATAATTATTGAATGCCAAGTAGATCGTATTGGAGTCATCTTGCTCTATAGGTGAGTTTGGGTCAAACAAAGGAAGAGCACTTGGGTCTTCAACTTCAAGATCAGCTCCCTGAACATGCTGAATTTCATTTTCTTGGAACTGCTGAGGGATGTTATGATCTCTAGGAGAGACTTGATTACTGAACTGCTGCTGTTGTTTCTGAATGGCAAGCATTGCCTGCATTTGTTGTCGCCTCCTTAATTTTTCAATTTTCTCTTGAGGTGTCATAGTCAAAGTTTTTGCAGGAGCAGCTGCTGACTTGTTTACAGAATTTGCTTTACCTGGTGAAATTTCATAACAAGAAAGCAAGGGTTGGTGCTTAAATTCCCCTGTCTGAATGTGGGACAGCACAGGCATGGAAGGATATGGATTTTTAAGATTCCCATATGAAGGAGGAGCCACAAATGAACTGGGGATATGCTGGTACTGTAAAGTCTCAGATTTTTGAAGCTGTCTCTGTTGACTCACTGGTGAGGGAGAAGACTTTAGCATGGAGTGAGCCAATTGGTTCTCATGTTTTCCTGTCGGGTTTCTGCTTGGAGACCAAGTACCAAAAAAATCTTGCAGTAACTCTCCATCAACTTTTTCTTCTGTCATTTTCCGGCCTTTCAACAGATTCTTTCCCCTGTATCCCTAAAAATATAGAAAAAAATGTAGATAAGGTTTTTCCTATGTACTTGAGCAACATTATTATTTTGTCTAGAAATACATTAACTATGCCCAAAAGAAGAGGTGGTCCGAGGCAAACATAAACAAGAAGTCATCTGATAGGCAGATTATAAGGAAGAATAAACCGAATGCTCCAGCAATTCTCATACACAACTCTTTGGCAAGTTTTATTGAATAACCAAGTATTAACATTCAATCTGGCAGTCTGTTTCCAGGCCAAGTCTAGGTAATCCAACATATTAATTTTGACCACCTTTCCCCAACAATTTTCTGTTGCTTCAGATTTCTAGAGGCACGGTATGGATGAACCCAGCCAAGTGGACTGCATTCAATGTTATACTCCTTTATGTGTGTTGCTACAGACATTCTCTATATTTACAGCTATCAAGCTTGCCCGTTATAACATCCATTCAAAGAAAACTCAGCAGAACAGTAACAAAAGTTTCTCTGGTCATTCAGGTTTTTAAGGACTTCATTTCTAGCTTCTTGTGTGTCTACAGGTGGCGCATGTGAATAAGCTAATAGGCAGATTTTATTAAGATGAAATTCCAAGTATTCCATTCTCAGCTGGCATTTTTTTTTTTAATACGAAAGTACGTAAATACCGTATCTGCAGAATTGTCTGGAGTCATAACATTTTTGGCAACTAGGCAAGAGTTTAATGCAGTGTTGTTTCTCCCAGTACCCAGATCCGTCTGCCAAGGCCAAACAAAATTTTGGAATTTAAATTGGTTCACTTAGATCCACACAAAAATGTTAATAACAGACCACCTCGGAAATTGACTTTTATTACCTGCTCCTTTACTTTAGGCTTACTTTTACCTCCACGATATTCTACTTGATCCAGGATTGCATGAGAATTCTGCAGAATTTGAGCAGGATTACTCAATTTTCCATGGCTGAGGGTTAATAACTGGTCATCTTGTGGCTCAAATTCTGATTTAACTTCGAACTGCTCAGATGTATTCTTCAGTGCTCCTAATTCCAAATTTGGAGAGTCCACCACCAAGGGAAAAGATTTTAATGGGCTGTTTGTTGCATCTTTAGAAGGTGGCCATAGCTCATCAGCACTATCAAGACTTACACGGCCAAATATTGGGTCCTCATTGCTGCAAAATCATCACTTGTGAGGATATTGAGTCAGATGGATACCATTATACAGTAGAAAATGTCATAAAAAATTTTAAATAATAATACAAAGAGAGGACATCATATATAGAATCTTTTCACAATCATGCGAGCTCAGTCAAGCCACAAGAAAAGCTGCTACATTTATCCAGTAACTATGCACCAACTCTAATATTAGACTATATAATACTGTTACCGAACAGAAGAAACATATAATAGCCAAAATTGTCAAGAAATAATAAAAAAAATTTCTGGTTTTGCTTCATTCTGTAAGATAGAATTTTAGCAAATACTGGGAAATACACAGTTGAGATTTGGATTATTTATCAAGAAGTGCCACGTCTATTGGACTTGCTGATGACTGCGGCTGCCATATGTACCTGTTAGGTTTTTCCACTTACTAATTTAAGCTTTGAGGTTGACTTTTACAAACTTGCACTAGAGTTAGGCCTATCCACAATCCACTTCTTTGCCAATTTATTGAAACCACAATGGTATAGTTTGGGGGTTGATTAAGGCTATATAACTTATGGATTCTTCCACCTACCAGTTTAAGCTTTTGGATTGATTTCTTTGACAAGTATAAACTACTAGATTGATCAAGACTATTGGTCTCTCCCTAGCAACAAAAATATCTAAACATCAAGTTTTTGTTAGGTTCTTTAAAGGAAAAAGAGTGAAAAATATCTTTTGAATAACTGCTAAACCACCAATATTCCAGATCAAGATTCTCAAACTGATGCTTCATTAAGGTACAGGAAGAATGAGAACAAGATCGTGCATTACCTGAACATTTGATCAAGATCCTCAAAGCTTCCGATGTTAGCCCAGCTATAGTCAACAAAATCACCTTGGTCTTTTTCTTCATGGGAGCTTTGGAAAATTTCAGGATCTTTATCAAGTTCAGTTTTCAGAGCTGTTAAAAGTACTCAGTATAATGAGAAATGATAAGATCATTTATTAAATCATACTACTATTTTGTTTCCAGTAGCTAATGTTCTTACCACCAGTTGTTGAGTTATTCTTGGTAATTTCATCTATGTTATTAGATACTTCTGCACCCATGGGATCCTCATCAGCTTTGGTAGCATTAGATAGAGATAAATCAGACCACGCGCCCATGCCAGATCCTGAGGCTGATATTCTTTCATTAGAGTTAAAGTCAGAACCACTCTCCAGCTTATTGCGATGAATTTCGACTTTAGGCCCCAGCGACTTCTTATCAGCAGGCTTAATAGTTGTAGTTTCTTGACTCCATTCCTTCTTGTGATTATCTTTACTTCCCTCTTGATATGGGACAATATGGTCTTCAGTCTCCCCAGCCTCACCCCATATTATATGCGTAAGCTGAACATAATATGGTGTCAAGCATCAGCATAACATGTGACAAAAACCACCAGATAGCAAATCTTCAAGTGCTCCATAATGATATAACATTTGGTAATTTGATAACAATAAAAAAATAAAAATAAAAGGTCATAATCTTGTAAACAATAATAAGTGTAAAACAAAAACTATAGCTATATCAGCTGTTGCCCATAAACTATAGAGAGACAGAGAGAGAGAGAGAGAGAGAGAGAGAGAGCTGCAAATGATAAAATCAGCTCTAGACCCATCTGATAATGAAGTTTCACTTCTTACAATTTCATAATGATGCCACACCATTTATGTAATAACCAAATTCAAGATTACTAAATTAATATTCATAAGGAAGCATCTAAAAGATGCCCTAGTAGACTGAAGTAAAAAAAATGCTGCTTCAGACCCATCATATACCACTAAAACTGAATTTGGTGTTCTTTTTGGGCATTGCTATACTACACTATAGACCTGCTCATAAAATTGTATTTCGTCCTTTTACCAACTTAATTTCATTCCAACGCTTCTAAAATCCTTAAAACAAGAAAAATAAATATGTAGCATAGTAGAGACCTCCACGAAACACAAACTAATAACTTACTTAACTTCTTCAGGTTAATTCTATTTTCCCTTTTTTTACCTAATTCGTTTCCTTATATATGTTAAGGTACATTTGAAATACTTGTTTGAGGTTGACAAGGTATCCTTTTTCAGCTAAGATTTTGCCACTAGAAAGAAGGGCTTTATATTGTTTTGCAAGATATTTTCATAGGACTGTTGTTTTGGAAGATATTTTCATAGGACTGTTGTTTTGGAAGATAAATCTATTAATAGTTATTAAATACTTGGATACTAAAGTGTTCTCTCCTTCAATTCTCTCCAAGTTTCCTACTTTTCCCATTTCTTTCTCTAAAGTCGATTTTTGAAGGAAAATTAAACATGCATTTGATTGAACGAGGTAAATAATTCCACAAAAGATTCAAAGAAAATGGAATCAACATCATTTTCGTTTTGAGAAACATAATAGTTAGCCTAAGATGGTTAACTAGACTTAATAAGCTTATCCTCAGGTTAGGCGTTAGTACACAGGATGGATAAAAAATTTGGCAGTTGCCCCAAAAGCAGAGGAAGCTAGACTTTCTCAATCTAGATTTTCAGACGTTGGAGAAATGTTAATATAAGTACTAAAAGGAGGTGGACACTTGACAAAAGAAAGAGAAGTTTGGGCAACTGGAAATTCAAAAGCTTCAAATTTGTCATCGATATCCTTCCTAGCCTTCTTTCTAACTAAAAGTTTTCCTTCCTTCTTGCTGACAACAGCAACCGCCGGAAAGAATATGCTTAACCTTGCTAGAGTCCAAGACTACTTGCTATTTACTCAACCAGGGGCCCTTCACTCAATTTCAAGACTGTTTACTTGACTTTGGTAAACTTTTAAGTCTATTTGCCTGACTTGTAGACTAGTGACTAGACTCAAATGGGTTTGCTTGACTCAAAACCTGTTCACTAAACTCTGCATCTGTTTGCTAGACTTAAATTCTAGCATACCGTCTTCTGTTTGCTAGCAAAAAGTTAGGACCTGTAGACAGTGATGTGGTATCTATAATAATGCCACTAACACTAGATTTCTTCTATTACAGAACCGCCAAACATTTGATATTGGAACATCATGGAAGTCAGGAACTCTATTTCTCCAATTTGCCCAGACCGTTATCTAAATCAAAATTCTCCTCTTTGTCCCACACAACTAACTTGCCTCCTAACTATCATCCCATTATCCTAGTGACAAGTTCAAAGTTTCCAACAAAAAATTTAATAAAATGAATCCTAACTTATTAACTTATCATACAAAAATCTAAACAATTAACATTTTCTGCCATATTGGAAACTAACAAAAAAAAAAGGCAAATCATTCAGATATCACTCAAAAATTTATGATTTACGAAACATCCATCAGAAAATAAGAAAAAAGTTTTATTTACAATTATTTAAGAAAAAAATAAAAACACATCCTAACCATTCATCAGAAAACTCAGAAAAACAGAAACTTAAAGGAAAAACAAGAAAACTAAACAAAACCCTGCACCTGCAGGCAGTTCATTTCCTGAGCTGAATTTCAGGAAACTGGGTTTGCCGTGAAAAAGAAGAAAAATGAAGAAAAGGGTTGGTTACCTCTTCGTCGTTCCAATCAAACATAGCTAAAGAAGCGGCAGCAAAACACAAAAGCAGAACGAAATTCAAAGAGAGGGTCGTATAGTACTACTCCACACATCGCCAACAAGTTTGGAAAGCAAAGCAAGACTAAAAGAAGATAACGGGCAGCATCCGAGACAGCATGAAGAAGTCAAAACAAGAATCCGCAACAAAAGACTTTCTTCAATCGATACACAAACTAGGAAAGAAAAGAAAGTGGAACCAAAACCATGCACAATAGAGAAACCAGAGATTTAACAGTAACAATCCAAGTTTGGTTTGGAAAACCAAGTCCCCCGCTCCACGTGACGTCACGTGCGGCTGATTGGTCTTAGTTTCCAACTGGTGGTCTTTGGTCTGCCACGTGGCTTCGGTGTATCTCAACTTATGGTTGGGAGATGAGCGAGCTAGCAGTCCTACAGCTTGGCATTTTTCCTCATTTCAATTTGCATTTCATTTCCCTTGCATTTAACTTGTGAAATTATCATTTGCGCTCCTATTCTTTCACTTAGAATCAATTGAGTCTACAAATTTTTAGAAATTCTCAAACATCCCTTAGACATCATCTACTTTTTGTTGATTGTTGATAATGGTAGAAGGATCAATATATTGAGGAACACAGATTATACATCTGAACTCCTAAATGATATTGAGAATATGAATAACTATCATTAATCATTTTAAATGTTACTATTACCTCAAACATATCTTCTATTTTTTTTTTTAAATACATCACATTTCACATGATCGCTTCGTTGTGTTTGTTCACAAATTCTAAAAATTATTTTATGAAAATGCACACATTTTAATGTATTTAAATCAATATCAACTACATATTATTTTCAAATTTCAAAAAAAAATTTAAAACTAACCACATATTTTTTCAAAATTTTGAAAATAAAAACTTCAAAAATACAAAAAAAAACGTGCCCCTTATTTCTTGTATTTCTTGATAAATATTAATAGGACGGTTTCAAAATCATTAGCAGGTTTGAGGATTGGCACAAAAATAATAAGCTAAAGGTGGATTGAAAGTGATAAATATAATAACCATAGTAAAGGGAGGTTTTGATAGCCTTCATAGTTGGTACGTTTTATGGTAATTCGAAGAACTTTGAGGGGGATATTAATTTTTTATAAAAATAAATATATGTTTTTATTGGTGGGCAAGAGTTTGAAAGCAGATAGCGGTGGAAGGCGATTTAGAGGTCATTGTCAAAGGGTGGGCAATTATATATGAACCAAGAGTAGGGCATGCGTATCTCTATCTCTTGTCTAGTTTTTTCTAGCAAACACTTAGATTTTTGGGTTCAGAAAATCAAAATATTTTGTGGGTAGCACAAAATCTTGGTGAAAGAGAGGATTTAAGAGGGGTTTGATGACTTGTGAAATGGATTTGATGGTTCTAATTTGATTAATGGGGTTCAATAGGATTTGGAAAGGATTGGGTGGGCAACAATATTATATAAAATCTCTCTCTCTCTCTCTCTCGTGTGCATATGATATACTTAATGTCAAGGGGTAACCATGGGTCAAATCCAACAATTCATGTTCGTCTATATATGAACATATATTGAAGTTATAATTTTAGTCAAATACTTAAAAAAAAACACACATATATAATTCAAGGGTGCGGATATTTGTTAAAAACGTTGAACACCCATCACTAAAATTTAAAAAAAAAAATTTATTCGATACAACTATTTAAATTCTTAAAATGGCCTTGCTTAAATTTTAATTTTATATTGTTATTTTTCTTTTATTTGTCTCCCCAAAAATGCATCTTTTCTTTCCACCAACAAAATTCAGGCTGATGAGATCATTTTCACCCATATTATTACCATCGACACCTATATTTTTTGATTGAATCTTGTTACTATACTATCTTAATGTAATTAATTAAAAAGGACCAACTAAATTGAATTAAACATCTTTTACTTTACCCATTAAATTCACGCTTAGAATTGATTCAAATCTGAGTTCAATACCCTTAATTTAGTCAAATGATTTTAAGATGCTTGAAAGATAAATATAGGCTTAAGTCAATCATTGAATCACTCAAAACTCCAATCTTCAATCCATACTCCGTCTGCATTGTGGAGTGGAGAACAATTGCAAAATTTTCTCTTCGTGCTACTCACGCAACTGAGAATTGAGACCCCGCGACTTATATCTAGATGCATTTTTTTTTTTTAATTTCTGATTTCTTTAAGTAATTAGAGCGTCACATGATTGGTAATGTATTGCATCTAACTGTACTGTAGCCAAGACCCTCTCTCTCAATGTGATATCCATGAAAGTAGTTCGGCGGCTGGACTTGACTGTACAAACCTTCCAGATAATATTGCAGGGTCCTTTAACTACTTCAAGATGATGCTTGGATTCAATTCAGCGATGGATAAGAGATTTTCAAAAAGGGAATGAATGGATAAAGCATTGGTTTTGTGTTAGATGAGGATGAAGGCTTTGATGAAAGAGATTCATATTTCAAAAAAAGATTTTTTCTAATTGAAGCAGGAAAAAAAAATTCTGCAGCAAAATATGATTAAAATTGAAAATAGATGATATAACTTTCATGGATGTGGAGAGTAAATTTGATAAAAGGGATAAAGAAAAATAATTATTATTGAGGTTTTTTTTCTTTTTTTTTTTTTTTGGTATTAGAGGAATCATATAGAGTAAATGATTAGACATAAATTTTAAATTTGTAGAATGGGTTAGTAGGCAAATTAGTGATTAGAGTCATAATATGGGTGCAAATGCCCAACTCATAAAAAATAATGCTACTAAAAATTATTAAATAATTTATTTTTAAGAACAAACAAATAAATAAAATATTCTTTTATTTCATGATCAAATGTTTATAAGTTTTGCTGTAAAAGATTAAAGAAACAAAATCTGGTTTAGTTGGGAGAGGTGCCTCCGTTAAGAGAGGAGAGAGCTCGAACAAAAGCAAGGGTGAGAATTTTCGATATGACACGAAAATTAAAAGGTTTATATTTATCTTAATCGTGTTTGTGTCGTATTCGGATTGAAATTTTCAATCCGTTTAATAATTGGGTCATGTTTAGGTTGAGGGATTGTACTCACGGGTGACACGAACCTATTTATGATACGATTAATACGAAAAAAATATGACAATACGATTCACACTGATTAATACGATTATTTTTAAAGTAACGCAATTATGAATATAAATTAATTTTAAAATTGATTATTTGTTTATTAGATATTTAAATTCAAGGTTGTATTTTTATTAATATTAATATTATATTATTATTAATTTTGATATGATCTTGAACTACTGTTAATTTTTTTACATTTTTTTTGTAGGTTACCTAAGAGTTAAAAAGATATAATAGGTTTTTTTCTGAAGCTAAATTGTATTTTAAGATTGTACGAAACTTGATATTTAGTGGATTTTTTATTATATTATAGATAAATTTTAAATATTTTTTTATTATTACTTTTTTAACTTAAAAATATTAAAATGGGTTAAAAATTAAAATATTTGATCATATCATAATTATATTAATCATTTAAATGTATTATAATCGTACCTGTAAAATATGTCATAAATATATCAAATATTTAAACATGTCATAATTATATTAAACGATTCATATTCATATCTAACATAAAAATAACTCATTTATTATTCGTATTCGTATCTCATATCATGTCACCCGTGAGTTACCGATTAATAACCGAGTTATATTCAAATTGAGTCTCATTAATATCAATAATAAATAGATCATATTTAGATTTAGTATAAACTAATCTTTATATGATATGAATACGATCGCGAGCCCGAATTCTTACTCGCAGACAGAAGCAATAACAAGATTACTTTATGGATTTAAGGAGAGGTAGAGAGGAAAATTTAGATATTTGAATTTTTAATTTACGAAAGGTTCAAGTTGATTTGACTGCCCCTGAAAATCCATCCAGGGCACGCCGAAGTTGAAACAACCGCGCAATCCTCCATCCACGGCGATGGTAGAGAGCTTCTTCTTGGGTAAGGAAATGGGCATTCACCAAACCAAGTCCGACCGAATTATGCTTCTCTCGGGCCCTCCTTCCTGGTAATCAAAACTCCCTCTCTCTTCGATTCACTTTTCCCTCTACTTACCATCATATTATATGTGCATACCCATCAAAATCAATCAGCACTTTTTTCTTCAAACTTGTTATAGTGGGAAGACGTCTCTGCTATTCCAGTTTGCATTTAACTGCGCACTGGACTTGGAGAGCCACTGTACAAATACAAATGGCAAAGTGATGTTCATATGTAACCGCCGCAGACTTGAAAGCAAGCCCCCCTATCTCTCGCAGGGCATTGATCCTTCGTCCCAAGTATTTAAGCGGATACAAATGAAGTAAGAAACTTTTCTCTGAATATTAGTAAAGTTAGTAACTTGAAGCATAAAATTTGCAAGTTTTCTATTCGATATTGGAGTTGGTTAGTTGTACCCCAGCTTGAAATTGTGTTTGCGACTGCTAATTCTGTATTTTTTTTTTTCTTGAAGATATGTGGATCATGATGAAGGAATTAAGAAGTACTTTGCTGCTTTTCACATGCATGATACATTTCCAGCTGCAGTGATTGTTGATGATTTTGGAGATTTCTTTAATGAAAGGTGGTTTTTCTTCTGTTTTTTTTTTTTTTTTTTAAAAAGAGTTTTCCCGTCTGACCACCTCAATTTGAATGAATCTGAGATCATAGAAGATCACTATACATCTTACTTTACCTTTAATTATTAGGAGTTGCCAAGAGAGATATGCTACTCCTCGCGGTCGAGACTTGGCAATGATTAGGACACTTGCTTTGTGTCACAGTGCCATAACTCATGCAAAGTAAGCCATTTTTACTCCTTTGCCTGTCCTACCTGTTCAAATTATTCTTCAATGATATCTGTTTTTCCACTTCAATTTGTAGTGAAAAACGACCTTGTAAGCTTCTATTATCTGATACACACAATGGGAACACCCCAAGGTTGCTATTTATTTATAAGAGATGGATCTCAAGCATCTTCACAATTAAAGGTGGGTTATAGAATAAATGTATATTATATTAAAGGTGGATTTTTATGACTGTCTATAGCACAGATCTTAGTGATAGATGATCGCCTTTGCTTTGAATTTTCATCTTAATTTATACCCTTATTTGATTCTTGTTCTTGATGGATCACAATGGCAGATGATGTGAATTTTTTCTTAATGTTTATTCACTTTGTGTTCTTTTGCCTATGGATCGCCCTTTCTATGCTACAAAATGATTAGATTTGGTGTTTATGTTTAAGGTGATGGCTCTGGATCATTTCTATTGAGAAATTACGACTATTCAGGAATTGGTACCTCACGGAGGACAAGAACAGCCAAGTACTCCATAGCACTCCAATATCTATTCTTGGAAGGTATCACCGAAGACAGTGAATAGCAACTTGCTAAAATTTTGTAGGAGCTGTTGTTCAATTGAACTGCAAAATAGTCTATGGCTCTTAATCAGTATCAAATTTTGAAGGGAATGACGGAACAGTGAAGATGATGAATAGCAATTTTCTTGTTTGATTCATATGTGCACTTAAATCTGGTTAACTTCAAGTATAATGTTTCTATGGTTCCTTATTTTTCAGCAAACTGACAATAATTTGTTGCACCATATATTTCATCCTAATTTTCCCTACTGGGTCTATAACCAGTGATGGAAAAGCCATTCCAATTTCATCATCAGGGTATGAAGGAAATACTAAATTCATATTTAAGTTCAAAGCTTAGATATTCATTCTAGAACGTTGTTAGATTACACTATCAAGTAGCAAGATATTCACAGAAACAAAAGATAGATCTTCATTTATTGGTAAGAGTTATCTATGAGCAGTTCTAGTATACTCCTGCCTGATACTCAGGTTCGCAGAATTCACCTCCAAGATCATCACAAGCCTCTCCTGGAAACACTCTGCAAAAATTATCAACCAAAAGATACTTTTTCAAACGCCGTAGTTGCTCTAAATATCTTGAAACTGTGAACAGGATCGAGAGATCTTACGTTTTGGGACTGTTTTACTGCAGATATTCTCTATCAATCGGCTCTGAACGAGTCTCAGCCTTGTTGTTCTTGATCTCAGGTTTGAGCTTGACTTCAGGGTACATTTCAGCATCACAAGCTTCTCCTCCAATAGTCTCACAAGCCTCAGCTGGAAATACCCTGGAAGATTTAAACTTGATCTCAGTCAAAGTATTATTAGCATGTTAAATTATCAACAAAAAGTTTTGAATCCCAATTTACTAAGCTTATGCTACTGATGAACAGACTTACGAGTTCATGGAGCTATAATCAACTGTTGAACTGTCATTAGCCACGGGAATTGCTTTGATGGAGGGGCATCGGGCAGTCTGCTGTCTGGGCATGGCTCTGCCCGGCAAAGCTAAGGTTTTTGTAGGTGTAACATTGGAGAGGAATGGTGGTGGAAAGCTCAAAGCAGCCTGCATTTTGATGTTTTTTGAGATGTATGAAGTTTGTTCTCAGAGGCTCTGGGAGAAGAATAGTTTCCAAAGTTCTAATATATAAACCTGAGCTATGAATATGAGTAGAATAGATAAGGTAGCAACTAGCAAAGATTTTTTTTTTTAAGTGGATAAGGGATGCATATCTCTTGATAGAGGCCCATGGGCTGGGGCTTTAATCAAATTATTGAGTGCTTCCAAACTTGACGTTGAGGAATTATGATTTGTGACTTGCGTTCTCCCTTTCGCCGTGAAATATTTCCTAATTTTCTTACCATCAAAATCTGTGGTTGATATTATTTCTCAAAATTAGACTTACAAATGATTTAGAAACAACACCGTTATTATTGACGTTTGAAACCCATTCTTAGATGGATGTTTCAATTTTTATCTTATATATATACAACCTTAAAAAGAATTTACATCAAAATACTTGAAGGTGGTATTGTGGTAGCCTAATCCTTTAGACTGAAGTTGAACCCAAATAAGAGTTTCAATTGGCCCTCAACCCTATTGAAATTTTTAAACGATAAACAAAAATCTTTTTGAAGTTTTAAAAATTGTTACAAACTATTTGCATTCCAGAATTATATCTCACAAATTTTCATAGAATTCGGTAAGAAAATAAAAAGAATGTACGAATAAAAGGAACCACAACTCTCAAATCGATTAAATTTAATCTATATGTTAACAGTATCTTATTATCTTTTCAAACCATTTAGACTGGCTATATTTGATCCACCGCCATCTTGGGGCTAAAGAAGAGAGCATGAAAGTTTTGGATAAGCCTGAGTTGGGCTAATCAAGTAGCATGCATTGGAGTCTGGTCTGAGTTTTAATACAAATGTTTTATATGACAACTAGATGGGCTCATAGGGCATGGGAGTTTGGATGAATTTAAGAAAGACATATAATGAAATTTACAACTGACAAAGATTTTCTATATTTGCCTTATAAATTTGTATCGCGATTGGTTATTGACCAAAAACTCAATGGTCATTAATCTGACCATAACATAGCGCTTCTCATTAAGTTCTACATGAAACCTATGTAAAGTTCTTTAGGTGAGACTAGAAGACTAGAGTACAATTTCGACAAAAAAATAGACCTAAAGTCAAACTTGACTTGGACTAATAATGAGCAGATTTCTAAAGTTGTGTGTGATCTTTTTGACTAATCTCACTAACAATGAAGCATTTATTTCAAGTTTGAAGTGAGAATTAAAGAGAAATGAACGTTTCTCCTGAGTTATGCATGGGTGAGACTAACAAGAAAAAGATGGCAACAGGAGGCAAGAACAGCTGTGGGTGAGTGTGATTGTGAGTTAGCTTTTGGAAGGTGGGATTGGGTTGGATATGGCCCCAGGCCTCAGCAGAGGCAAGAGGCAGAAGCAACATCCCCACCACATGCTTTTCCCAGACTTTTCATGCCCCCTATGCACATATGCAACGAATCAGGATTTATTTTGTCACCACAGTTTACCAAAGACAAACTAATTTAATGTCAACCTTCATCTCTTCCCCTCTTTCCTTCAACACCTCCACAAAGGACACAACACCATCACCTGCACATCCAATCTTAGCTCTTTCATGTTATAGAATAATATTATTTTTCTAAAAATTGGGAAGAAATTGCTGCTCTGCTGCTGCTCCTCTTTTATCCAGATTTTGAGCCTCACTTGAGATTTTCTTCAATTTAAGCTATTTCTTAACTGAACACACAATGAAACCACAGAAGTCATCATAAACCCTTGACTTCCCTTCAAGTTTACTGAAATTTATTAGAAACCTTTCTTCCACCAAAATGGATAAGTCTGGTCGTAAATAAACCTAAGCCAACAATGAAGAAAAAGAAACTTATTCATGTTGTGGACTTTACAAGCTAAATGTTACTCAAGGGTCAATCCTTTGCTAGCAGACAGGAAATCACATGAAAGCAAGACTATATAATATAGGAAAACTTACTTCGGAATTACACTATCCAGAAAGGAAAAATGAAAAAAAAAAAAAAAGGTATAATACAATGATCTCATATTCAAGAGCTGTCCCGACTAGATTGGCATCCACAATAAAGATAAGACGTTGTAAGATGTAGCAATCTTGATTTCAATAAAGTTCTGTCCAAATAAAGATAAGCCATCAAAACCCCACCACTATCAGATGTTTGAGAACACAATAAAGTGGCTGAGACATTGTTATATGATCAAAACGGTCTATCTGTTTGGGTTAGAAAGCTACTAGCTTGTTCATCAGTCTTCAGTTACAACATTTGTCATGTACATCAACAGAAGATCGTACAATATGGTTCCGGAAACATATAGATGTCCACCATGCTGGAAAACGCCATGACCTCTTTAAAATTGAACTTAACATGGATTGCAGACCTATGTGACTCAACGCAGAAGGTCAAAAACATCCAATTCCCAAAAACGGCAGGACTGAAGTTTCAATAAACTACTTAAATTTCCATCAAAAACTATGCAGTTGGGTCAGCATTGAAACAAGCTCATTGCTGCAAGGCCTGTCTGCAGGCGAATCTGATAGGCAGACAACAGCAATTCTCACTGCCATCGACATCTCATCTTCCTCTACTTCTTCTCCTAGAATACTTTTATCTAATGCTTCCCGTGCCTCCCCTGCTTCCTGTAAATGCCGAAGCCACCGACCTAAACTTCCACGACTGGCTGCTTCTCCAAAGAATGGGTCAGTGGGGTCTCTACCAGTTAACAGAACCGCCAATATCATTCCAAAGCTGAAGACGTCACTCTTATCTGTGTAACTATTTAAAAATAAAAAAAGAAAGAAAAGAAACTCTCCATTTATTATAGCAGTACAATAATTTTTTATTTCAAACAAGTCTTCCACAAAAGAAAAGATAAAATGCATAAAAAAAGATGTTAAAGCCAAAATTCATTGTTCGCAAAAAGATGCTTGTTTCAGATGGACTATAACAATCTTCAATTAACAAAAACGCTGTTAATTTTCCCAGACGAAGCAGAGACTGAACAAGAAAGATCGAAACTAAAATGATGCTTAAAAGTGATCCAAAAGTGCTTATTATTCAGCTAAGAAAACAGATCTACTATTACGGCAAAATTTGTTCTTAATATAGGCCGCTACAATCAAATACTTCAAAACCTTATACAGTTTGCATTTTCTCGCTGCCAAAGTAACAAAATCAAAACTTCATTATCAGATTAAACAAGAAGATAAGAATGTTGCTGTTACCAACTAATGCATACCTCAAGTTCCAGTTAATACCAGAAACATCACGAGCAATAACAAGCTCCATACAAGTGGAAATTTGTAAAAATTATCAGAGATCTAAGTTGTTAATTCCAACAGCAACCACTATATCCAAATTCAATAGATGTGTGGAGTATTAAGAGAAAAATGAGGTGAAAGCAAACGCAAGAGCCATTAATTCTAGTAGCGAACTTCATTCTTATTGACAGCTTGAGGTGCAAAAAGTAATTGAGTTCCTATACACTGCTATCATCGAAGGGAGACTATCTATGCATAGATTTCGAAAGAGAGCTAATTATAGCATCCCAATCACGAGACCTACTGAAGATTCAATAAAGCTCTCAATATGTATGGAACTACCAGTATGAAAAGTAGAAATATCAAGTTCGAATATCATAGTTGTACCTGAGATTCTGGAAACATTCTGGAGCACTATAAGCAGAAGTTGGTGCATCACAATCTGGCATTAGCTTAGCCAATCCATAATCAGCCAACCTAGGCTCAAATTCAGCATCCAACATCACGTTTGCAGGCTTCAAGTTGTAATGCAAAATCTGAGGATCACAAGTAAAATGAAGATAGTGCAGCCCCTTAATCACTCCAACCGCAATTCGAAGCCGAGCTTCCCATCCAAGCTGCAACTGATTTTCCCTAACTCTATTCACAGCATCCTCCAGACTCCCAGTTGGCATATAATCGTAAACCAAATAAAACCTATTGGATTCACGAACATAAGCCCTTAAACTCATCAAATTTCTGTGTCTCAAACTAGCAAGGATTTCCAGCTGTTGTTGTATGCGTCTCTTCACTGACTTGCTCTGTTTCTCTGGGGAACCACCCTCAAAAGGTTCAAGCATTCTGACGGCAATTGCGAGCCCATTATCAAGAACTGTTCTATAGTACTTTCCATGAGGACTTGAGCCTAGCAACTGGTTTTCATTTGCTAGAGCTGCTTGGAGTGTCTTCGGAGCAATTTTCGGAGAAAATATAACAGGCCCTTTGAGAATTGGAGTTTGGTTCATGTAGGCAACGAAGCACCTGACTACACAAGCAAAGAGAATGGCTGCAATCAATCCACTTAACATTCCCAACAAAATGCTAAGAATGATTCGTTTAATCCCATTCCCACCTTTCGGTGGCCTAGAAGGTGACGGAGGTTCACCGGAGAGTTGCCTGATAGGAGTAATTCTCTCTTGGCATTGCACACTTGTGTACCAAAAGCAAAGAATGACTAAGAGCAAAAGCAAAGTTGAAGTTTTTTCCATAACAAAAAGTAATCCAAGAACCACAAACTCATACAAAAGAAAGCAAAAATAAAACTATTGATGTTCTTGGAGCTTCAAACTTTAACCACTTGTACGAAACACAGAACCCATCGACGAAACTCCATCTTTTTCAATCATCGTTGACAAAGAACTGATTTTTAAAGCTCCAACCTACAAGAAAAACAAATAAAGGTCCAAACTTTTTGCATTTTCAGCTTCAAAACAAGAACCCCAGATAAGAACCTTTTGGTTTCTTCATGTACTCCCAACTGACAAGTGTTTATCAGTTAGAAAAAACGAATTTTTGGCCCAAAATCTTGAGAAGAAAGACACAAAGAATCCTTCCCACTAACTCTTATCTCTTACTTTGACCCGAAAATCATCACCTTCTCAAACGAATATGAACCTGTAGTTTATTCTGCATAATGTTTACACTCACTCTCAGGCACCCAACAGGCCAACACCACCATCCCAAAATACAACAGTTTCAGCATTGCTAAACTCCAAAACTACTTGCTGCAGATTCGAAGTCAGAGACCAAACCTACTAAGACCAAAGTCGTTTTCTGAGCCAATAGTTACTGTTATAATATAAATAAACTGTTTCTTGCCTACCATTATTAGAGAAGAAACGGAAACACCACAACAAAAACACCAGTATTATAAAAGGGGTTTTGTGTGCCTCACTCGATGAACGTGTTGGAGTGTGGGCTCGGTACCACTTTTGTTAACAGCGTTATGAAAGTAATTAGGCTTCGTTTGTTTCGATCATTAACATTTTAAATCCGAATATTTTTTAGGATTTAATTTATATTATTTAATAAAATATTTATTTATTTTTAAATAATATTTAAAAAAATAATAAAAAATATTTTATTTTTAATATAATTTTTTTATTTTTATTAAAATATAATATATTTGTGTTATATTTATATAATTTTTTAAAAATTAAGTAGTTAATAAAATTAAATTAAATTTTGTTATTTAAATAATTAGTATAATATTTTTTTATAAATTTTTAAAAAATAAATATTAACTAAAATAAAATAAAATTATTTTAAATTTAAATAATTAATATTATATTTTTATTGTATTTTAAAAATTAAATATTTAATAAAATTAAATTATAATTATAAATAATTATAAATTTAATATTTATTAATTATATGTTAATTAATAATTTTTTTTAATTTTTAATTGATTATATTTTTTTAAATTTATTCTTATCAATTATTAATCAAATTTTTTTAATTAATTATTTTAACTAAAGTACTCTAATAAAAATAACAAAACAATGTAGCTGCCTAATCATCATGAAAGGTGCGCGTCATTTTCTCGTCGCATTTGCGCTAGTGGCATTGGCCTTCATCTAACCCTCTTCAAGACTTCTGCGTTGCCATCAACGACACGGGAATAGAAACTGAGAACGCAGCCAAGTGAGAAAGAGAGGAGGAAAAAAATAATTGTAACCGTGTTTATATAGGAGGGTATTTTTGATATTTTATATATTCAGATGTTTTGAATTGCAAAAGTGATAATTTTTCACTTTTTTGATTCAGACAAATATAACTTAAAATAAGTGATTAGATATTAAAACAAACAAGAAAAAATTTTTAAACCACTTAAATCTATTTAGATTCAGATTTAAGTAATTATAACAAAAAAACTCTATACTCTTTCCCTTTTCTTAAGTTATCGGAATAGTTTTGTATATTTATTTGTTTTCAAATTTGAACTATTTAAACCAGTATACAATACAAATACCGTTTTAAAGGTACATCCAATTCAATTGTACTGCTAGACGTGACACTGTAACATTACCAAGCACATACAGGGACAGCAAAGCCATTGCATAAAATAACATTTAACGATTCTAAGATATTTTATGTAATTAGAATTTAATTGGATTAAAGCAAGAAAATAAAAAATGAAGAGGGAATAGTATGGATTCCTTTGGCTGGGTTGCCTTCCCGCCCTTTGTAAACAGAGAGTGTGGGGGGCCCACAACACGTTGGCAGTGAGTATTGGTGGAGTCACTATCACGAGGCCGAAAGCGTACATCGTATTGTGTGTGATAGGGATGAGCTGGAAGATCCTAGCCGTTGGTTTCAATGGAAATGAGTTGTGGAGCGTCCATATGGAACCACGGGAATTTGTGCTAACTGGCTTTTAGTGATTGATTTTATATAAAAAGAAATTGTAACGTCTTATCGCGAGGGCGAGGGGGATTAGCACAAGCAGTAAAGTTTTTTTTTTACTTTTATTATTATTATTATTTTAATTTGATTTGATTTGAGAAGAATCATTTTGCTTTAACATCATATCATATCATCCATTTTTTATAACAATATTATTTATTTGTTTCTTTTTTTTAGGCACTGTTATTTCTTCCAGACAGCTCATCTGAAATTTTATTCTGTTAAACAAAAAAATAATAATTAAATTTAGGCCATTTTTACAAACATGGTCCCTCACATAAAGCTAATTTGGTTTGATGCATGGTTTAAACCATTGAATTCTATCGAAATTTCCATCTACAATTTAAACAAGTATAAGAGACTGATGGATGGGATCATTGCTTCTTTTACTATATCATGGTACTAAGGTGACAATTTTTTTTTAACATAAAATTTAAATTTAACTCATCCTTAAACTTTTTAGATCTTTTTATTATTATCTTTATTTAACTTTATTTAAGACATTTTTATTTGAAAAAATTAAATTTTTTAAATTTTTATTTAACTATAAATATAAATATCTGAATCATTTATTATTCTTCTAATTATCTTAAATGTTTTTATAAAATTCATTTATGATCAATTCGTACGTAATCTAATATTTTAATTTTTAAATATTATTATTTATTTTTATTTTTATATTATAATTCTCAACATATTTTTAAAATATTTTAAATTAATTTAATTTATTTATATATCAAATTCTTTAAAAAATGTTTACATAATTATACATATTTAAATAAATTAAAATCATAATAATTTTATTACATGAATATTTTTACTATATAAAATAAAATCATCAAGTAAAAATAATATATATTATTAATTTCCAAGCATTTTAATTTAGATATTTAAATAAAAAATATCACTTAAATTTTTATATTTAAATTTATTCATATTTTAATTAAATTTAAACCCATATTTAGATTTAAAAAAAATCGCCCTGTAACGTTAAAACATAAAATGTCAATTTTAGAGGGAAAAATTACGGGTATAAATAATTAATTAGCACGTGTTAATAAAGGGATTTAAAATTGAAAATGAAGGCGGAATGTTGAACGGTGATGTTGCATTCATGCATGGGGAGGTGTGAGCAAGCCAGTGACAGCGAGGGGAGAAGAGAGGAGAGGAGAAGACGTGCATACAAACGTGGGGCTTAAGAGTAACTTTATTTGTATCGTTACAGGCAAACGTGGGGCAGGGGCAGTTGCAGCAGTCACACTACCTGCGGACTGCAGACTGTAGTCTTCCCCTCCCTTCCCTACTCCAAAATGCTTTTTTAACCAATTACCATCATCGCTGTGGGCCCCTCCCTTTCCATCTTCACATCAATCGTCTCACTCCTACACTTTCCTCTCACAATTCCAATGAAGATATTTCACACTCCACTCCCATCCAATGCCTCCATGTTTCATCTGAATTTCTTAACTCGCTTATTAACCATACAACTCACGACCTCACCCACATTTTATCCTAATATTTCTTATCCATTACCCAAAAACACTACCAACCAGTCAATCAACTAAACTAACCTAAACCAACCTCTAATTTTAACAAGTCTTCAATTGTCTGATTTTAAGAGAAGGGGGGCTCCTAATGATCAACACTTGGATCTTTTAAACAGCTAAAAATCTAAAATTTATATCTAAATAACTTCATCTATCGATTTGATATCGCTGTAACGCATACGTATCATCTTATCATTTACACGAGTATGCTCAACGAAGTAGCTACCATCCAATACTAAGATTTTCAACCGTTAAACGTCTTTTTTTATAATATTAGACATTCAACCTATAACCTTAATTTTTTTTAACAAACTAACAATTAAAAAGAAACCAATTAAGGAATAAAAAAAATGAAAGATACCCCTGAATCCACTAAAAAGCCTGCAATAATCCCAGAAAACTGCATACACTCCAACTCTTTTGTTTTTTTTTTCTTTTTTTTTAATAATATAATTTCAAACAAAAATGTCAAAGGACCTTCCCTAGGTAGTGCGTAATTTGACATCCAGGACACCAACATGAAGGAAAACCAAGAAGAATTCAACGGAATTACAGCCACAAAAACATCAATTTACTAGAATTACCAATGTACAACAACAATACACAATACCCTAAATTATCCTCCTCACATCTCCACCGGTAAAAAGGGGAAAGGAAATGAGAAAAAGAAGAAAGAATCAAACAGATTAAAACACATCACAGTAACAGAGCCCCGGCGCTGAATCTGAAAGCTCACTGCAGCTCTCAGCCCAGCAGGCACAACTGAGGCCATATTAAATTATAAACCTGATGAGTGATGATTTTGCACAGACGCCCGTGGGGGGCAGGCACGCCAACCTACCACTCGCTTTCACAATCACTCTCCGTTCTCTAGAACAACCTCCAAAACACTTTGTGACATCTTCTCTAACGGAAACTAGCTCTCAAATTCATTAAATATAACTATACAAAAAGCAATTTGATTTTTTTTTTCTTTAATAATATCAAGCTTCAATGCAGATGATACCTAAAACTGTCTTTTTGTGAATTTTACCCATTCCAATCAGATAATATAGCAAGGACGTCATTGTCAGTGAAGTTTGAATCTATTGCCAGTTCAAAAGGAGTTTTACCTTCCCCATTTACAGCCCGTGGATCAGCTCCCCTGTGTAGTAAATTGTAATGAGACGTAAAACACTATGTTATCACAACGCAACAAGGCAATATTCTAGAAAGAATGATTCTGAACTCACCTCATAAGAAGCAGTTTAGCAAAAGTGGCTCTGCCTCGGACGATGCAGCGGTGCAGTGGCATCTGACCTCTCGAATCAGTTGCATTTATATTTGCACCATACTGTAAGAGGAGTTCTAGCATGCCAATGTCAGCAGTTTCACAAGCAAGATGGAGCAGAGTGCAACCGTCTAGATCATCCACCATCTGGCCTTCACTTGCACCAGCCAAGTTCAAAGAGCCTGAGGAAGATCTGTCAGATGAATTCCCTGTTAAGCAGTTGGAGCTGTGGTCAAGGCTTGTCTGCTCATTTAGTAGCATTGCTTTGGCAAGGGTTAAGGAAGAACTGGATGATGCTTGCTCATACACAGCATTCACGTCTGCTTCACTATTTACAATGTGACGATATACAGCTTTCTTGTCATTAGCACGAACACCCTCCCATATCTGTTGGGCCACAGAATGGGAATATTGATTGTCTTTCGGCTTGCGAACAAAAAGCTTTTCTGCATACTGCAAGCAAAAGAAAACTTCAAAACTTCAGCAATCAGCAGGTAACCGGTATCATAGAAATATAATTATTAATAGATATGGAAGCTATAAAAATTTCACAAATGCATTTTGAAAGCTATCTATCTAATAAAAGAGGAAATAATGCCATATGTATAGATTTCATGCTTCTAATACTAGGACTTCCAATCAAATCTCGAACAAAAAGCTTTTTTGCATACTGCAAGCAAAAGAAAACTTCAAAACTTCAGCAATCAGCAGGTAACCGGCATCATAGAAATATAATTATTAATAGATATAGAAGCTATAAAAATTTCACAAACGAATTTTGAAAGCTATCTATCTAATTAAAGAGGAAATAATGCCATATGTATAGATTTCATGCTTCTAATACTGGGACTTCCAATCAAATCTCTTTTCCTTGTACATATATTTGAACACCTTTTGATACAATCTTCCATCATTCTGGCAGGAAAAATAGGGCTATTTGGGAGAGCTACGGCGGGTAAAACAGTGTCGAACCCTTTAAAGTATTAATTATAACTTGAGAAGCCAGAATGCACAAAATTTCAAATCCATAAATATTTTAGACTTACTGCCCGTTTGTTTTAACCACTTATTCAGACTTCAGTGATTAGAATAATTTTTATTATTTGTTCTTATCACTAAACACTTGTTTTCAGATCCAAATGTCTGAATTAAAAAAGTGAAAAATTTTCACCTTTTTAAGTTGAAACATCTGAATCATTAAAATATCAAACTACCCTTCTTTATGTTAAGAAAAAGAAGCCATCATTTCAGCCTTTATCTTCTCCATTCACCTTAATCTTACATCTGGCAGCTTCCAGCCACTTCCGGCACCACCGAGGGAAGCAATACATGGAAGGTTAGCTTGTCTTGAATGTGTTTCCACGAGGTCAGGTGTATTGTATCCTTATTGCAGTCCCTCTAGACAAAGCGACACGATTTCATGACAGCTCTCGGCATGGTGGTGCAGATCTCAGGTCGAGCAGTGAGATGTTGCTCTAAAATCATGTCGTCGTCAATTCGCCATCGTTACAGCATCACCGTTCCTGGAGGAAGAGTGGCTGGTGGAGTATCAATGGAGGTTTGACAGTGAACGATTTGGGGTACAGAAGAGAAATGGGGGTTCATCAATCATGATTGGGGTTATGAATGGACAGTCGAGAATCATTGATGATTAGAGGAGGCGGCCCCGGTCATGATGCTGTGATGATGGGAAGAGATTGTGCTCAGCTTCGCATGGACTTATGAGGGAAGTAATTATTGAAAGTAGAAGAGAAGGGTAAATATGTCATATTATAAACTGAGAGGGCTCTTTAGTATTTTTTCAGATGTATGGAAAACAGGAAAACAAACATTCTATTTAGATAAATAAAATTAAGTGCTATTAAGTGATAAGTTTGATTAATTGCTGTTAAGATTTCCGTGAATAAAAACAAACAGACCCTTAAATTGTAAATCAACTCCACTGAACCAGATATAAATTATTCAGCACCAACAGACAGACGATCCTCTGCCATTCTCTGCCATTCCACATTATCCATCAGAGATGGATGGCTGGTATGGCAAAATTGACTATTTCCCAGAAGCAGCAAATAGAGCATCATGAATATGTCCAGAAGCCAAAGCAGGAACTTCAACTACAAAAGACCTAACTAAACATATTCTGACAAAATGCTGCTGTGAAACTGTTATTCTGAAATCAATGAGACACCAAGAAAATTCTTTGAATCACAGGGGAAAAAAGAAGAGCAATTCAGATTATTCTTAAGAATGACACCACAGAGAAAGGTAAATACCGGATGTCAACTGAAAGCATAAGCAAGAGCAGCTGATACATATTTTTTAGGTTATCTATATACAACTAGGTAAGAAAACAAATTAATTAGAAAGAATAACAGAGATGGTAATTTGTCACACCTTTGCATGAATGAATTTCTCCTTTACTGAAATAGAATCAGAGTGACTTGGTTTTCCAGTAAGAAGCAATGGCGGTTTATCGGACCTGTATGAGCTTCACCAGCAGAATAATAATTGACTGTTAGTGACTGTTAGTTAAAATATCAAAACTTTACAATGTTGTGGGTGAAAAGTTTCTTAGTTCATGGAATGAGAAAATTCTTTACCTTGTGGGGGCAAGGTCAATATGGAAGGCACTTCTTGATTGCAATAATTCCTCCCAAACAGAGTTTGCAAAGGCATTGCCTAGAGACTGAAATAAACTTATAACAGAAGGCTCCCAAACTTTTACATCAAGGGTAAGTGACCTTACCTGCAACATAGTCAACGCAAGAGCAATGGTTCATGAATGAAGATGCAGTACTAGTATCTTCACCAAATAGAAGTTTTTACCAAACCATAAACAAAAATATATCAAGCATCATATTGTTCCTCCACTGATATTATAAAAACCTTTCCAAGCAACATTAAAAACGGCTCACTTTATCATCAAATTTTACTTATACTCAATTTGATATTGATCAGAGCCTATGCTCTTTCTTATGGTTTTACACATTCAAATCATTGAGCATTTACATATGATCAATAAAACATGTGTTTATATTTAAAGGCCATGCAATCAAAATTAAATCTACCTTTGATATGTGTACACCAAGATTTCGGTGAACACCAGAGCACTCAATACAAACAAGAACACCAAGATTTAGAGATGCCCAGTCCGGTTCAGGGGCACAACAATCAGCACATTTATCATTTCCGCATACTCTTCGCAATACATCAATTGGCTTCTCATTCTTTACAGAGGATCGCTGGTGTTGTGGACATCTTGGATGTCTCTCATGATGGCCACCCGCAAGGCTTCTCTCAGATGTATATTCTTCAATGGCAGCATGATCAAAGTCGGAGCTCTCAAACGAACTACTCTCACTGGCAGACCGGTGATGGCCACTTCCCATAGGACTAGTGGGCAGACACTGACATATTAAACTACAATCATCAAATTGATTTTTTAAAGCAATGGCCAGCAATCATGCCAAACTTCTTAACAATTACCCTTTCAGGAGCCTGAGAACTAAGTAATGAAGCAATAACCCCAGTTATCTTTTCAATCCAATCCATCTGATCCAGTGCACTCTCTGCCTGCACTGACAAGGACAAATGAATATTATTGAGGACCTATCTTCAAACAATAACTCTTAACTTATACACCATCCCACCAGTTTTTTAAGAGTCATATAGAGACTAAAACACACATGTGCAAGCTGCATCTTAAGTTATACCTGCAAAGTGTAGTTCTTAGTCGGTGAAATTATTCTGAAACAGAACCTCAGATCTGATTGGTCAGCGTCAACTTTGATTGTTGAAGTAAGCAGGTTCACTGTGTGATGAGCAACAGATTTCTCATCATGTACCCCACCATGGTAATGAGAAGAAAGCCACCGACTCAGCAATCCAGAACCAAGCTCAGAACTATTTCTCTGACCAGAAAGTTGACTGCCAGAACCCTAAAAAATGCAGAAGCTAAAGATAAGGGCATGATGAACTTCAAACCATCCACATCCTAACTAATTTTCCAAATAAATTGCTTACAGATGATTTGGTACACTGTTTGCGATAGTAATACAGCATTCCTCGGCTATCAAGAACAAAAAATCTTCTTTTCCAGTCTCCCCTCAAATTTGATGAACGTTTTGAGAGATAACCTTGGCGGATGGTTTGAACCTAAAAGATACTTAATAGTTTCAGAAGGACCTGGAAAGACAATTGGGAGGACAGAATACACACACACACACATACCCACCCACACACACACAAAAACACACACATAAAGGTTGAAAGCTTCTTTAGTACCTTTCCCTTTGCAGCAGATTGCATAACTGCTTCAATCATCTTATGTGAACTTCTACCAATTGCTTGTATACCATCTCCATTCGGCGATCCATTAGAACCATTGGAAGACCACCTACTCTCTCGGTCAATCTGCCTTTTGTACTCTTGCATCCTTTCATTAAGAGCTGCTTGTTCATAATTGGACCTTTCCCTAGATTGTTGAGCATAAGTCAACACCTGTAGAACAATGACAGACCTGTTATTTAGAAAACTTTTCTAAGTAATAGTAATTAGAAAAATACATATGGATCATCAACTCTTCAGTCCAATTAAGCCCTGTCCCCTCTATTTTGGGTTAGCCACAAAACTAATCTTGCTATTCTGCACAGTTTGTTTATCAACTTTTAGGTTACCAAAAGCAAAATAAAAAAAATAATAATAATAACAAAAAAAGTGGAAAGGGTAAAAGAATCGAATATTATAAGTCAAGGGGAAAGGGAGTTTCAGGACAAAACCTAGAAACCATACAGGTAACCAACTGCTGTTCAAGGAGCAGTTTCACCTTTAAAGTATATGATTGTTTTACCAACATCATTTCTCTGTTTTCCTTTCCCTTTGCCACAAACCCACCACCAACGCGCCTGCACCAACCGCCGCCGCAAAACCCACCCCCCAACCCCCCCAAAAAAAAAAAATCCCAAAGGAAAAAAAAAAAGAAATCAAAGCATAACAGATTCTGTGACATCATCCCTTATGGGTGGATTGATGTGCCGATTTTATGAAATAAATTAAAGAAAAAAAAAAGTAATCTTGGTTCTTGGGAAAGAGTTCTGTTTCTTTTTCTCTTTTGTAGGAAAAACAATCCAAGTAATATCAAAAGAAAATGAACACCCAGTTAGAGACGAGGAAATGACAAACCTGATTGATGTATGGCTCCATCTGATGCAATAACTCATAACCCTACATAACATATGACAACTATTCACAGTAAGCTTACCTAAGACAAAGAACAAGAAGAGAGTAGATAAA
Organism: Boswellia sacra; assembly: GCA_013180625.2. Taxonomy (NCBI): domain Eukaryota; kingdom Viridiplantae; phylum Streptophyta; class Magnoliopsida; order Sapindales; family Burseraceae; genus Boswellia; species Boswellia sacra. Next base: position 425,618 of record SNVD02013580.1, on the reverse strand, counting down.
CTACAACATATCACATACCTGTTTGAAGTAACGAAGATGTGCATCCATTGTCCCACTGACTGCTTCCAGAAATTCAAACCTCTTCTTTGCTTCAACATTAGAAAGGGCAGTTACCTAGACAAAAAGTGATCACGATTATTGAAACTTAAAATGGCAATTAGAATAAAAATAGCAGAATCTGAAATCTAATGGCAAATATCAACAGAATATTAAGAGAAAGAATTTCACATACCAGACTAAATCGAGCTTGCTCAAATGTAGACCTTGCACTATGAAGCTCCTAAAAGCATCCAAACAAATATTAGAATTAAAAAATGGAGGTCAATAATATGACAAGCACATCAAAAAAATAAGCAAAAACATGGTCTCAGAAATCATATTGCATAATACCTCCTCTAAAGCAGAAGCCACATCATTTTTTGTGCCTTTTCTTAGCGACAAAAATTTCTCACGAGCCTGAGGCATCAATTAAAATAAAGCTAACATAAATAATGATAAGTTATAGCAACTCTGTAAATAAGTTCACATCAATTCCTTCTCAAAATAAATAAATAAATAAATAATAATAATAATAATAATAATAAGAAAGTTCTCATCAATTCAAAACATTAGCTCAGAATTGCATCCAAGTAACATTTTATTGACAGACAACCACAACCCAGTTAAATAAGTATGTTGAACTTCATTCTACATCAATATGCATGTGCTTCTTAATAATACATAAGAGAGGAAAACACACGGCAGACTGCAGAGAATTTAAAATTCAATGACAAAAGAGAAAAATACATTCAAAAATCAAATTGAATTATTAGAAATGAAATTAATCCACTTCCACATTTAGGAACAACAATTTTCTCAAAGTTGTCACTCGTTGCAGAAGGTTTTACTTGGCTTACTCTCTTGTAGCTTGAAGTTACCCTCCTATATAAGCCACACAACAAGACCAATTTGTCCACTGAGATTCTCATATATTGCTTCCAAGTTCCAACAAATTTAGAAGAATCATAAATAACTTAGCACGATTACAAGTCATTCTTGACATCACTTAGCAAGAAAATAGTGAAAGAAGATACCGCCCAGAAATTCATTCCAGTAAATCTACTAAGAAAAAATTATTTATTTATTGCGACCTAGGAAGAAAGTTTCTTTTCAATGAATGCAAATAACCTTGACAACAGAGCAAAATAATTATGAATATGAGGGATGCACCTGGTCATAAAGAAGGCTAGCCTTGTCAAAACGCTTCCTCGCTTCCTGTACTGAGAAAAAATCTTTTAGAAATACAAATTAAAAACACAAATGAATAGGAAAACTCAAATTCATACACATTTGAATCAACCACCCTCAAATTAACTTTCAAGCCAAAAACTGGCAAATGAAAACCAAATCTGTGACAATTAAGATTAAAACAATGCAAAATCTACACTCAACAATATCCACATTGAAGAAAACTAACATAGTTGAAAAATAAGTTACCTACAAAATAAGGGAAAACCAGCAACTCAAAACTATATTTGAAAATGCATTTCCATGCAACTTTTGCTTGAAATTAGCTGTAAAAGAGTTGATCAAAGGTAAAGAATATCTATTCATCCTTACCAGTGGCACATCAGAAACGCACCAAAATGCTTGAAAAAGAAATCATTTAAATCAAAAGGTCATTAAAACTCAAAATGCTTGAGTTCTTTGTTTCTACACAATCTTATATCATATGAAACAAGTAGGACTGAATATATTAAAAATCAGTAACCTACTGTACCTTGACCTCATGCAGATCAATATTGACAAATTGTAGTAATCTGTCATTTAGCATGTGCTCAACCTGAGAAGAATCAGTCAAGCAGTCAAACAAAAAAATAACTGGGTCGACAGAATAAATAACCAATCAACATATGGACATAATTAGCAACATCCAAAGCAAGAAAAGCATTAAAAGAATTTTACTTGAGATCGAAGAACTTCCTTGTATGTCCCAATTTCTCTCAACGCAATAGTAAATTTGGTCATAACAGGACCTATATAACCAAATAAAAGATTGATAGTCACAATAAACATTGTGCTGTTTATTTTGCTACACATTGCACATGATACAAATATCAGACAATAATAATCTTTATATAATTTCAAAGAGAAGAAATGAAAATAAATAGTGATCATTAAACATTTCAATAACACATGAAAATTAAGCGGGTGACTACAATTAAATCATAAGCAAACAAAAAGGAAAGCATTAGTGACAATTCAATGACAGCGTGGAGAGTACTTATCCGTTAATGTCTTAAAATATAACTATTAAATTAATTGTAAATAAAATTTAAACAAAAGACAAACCTCCAAAAGCAACACTAATAGGATCATTATGCCCTCCACCAAAAGTTTCTAGGGCACTTGCAAAAGCAATGTCCCCATCATAACCTTCCCCAAGTCCTTCACTACAACATGGAAACATAAATGCAAAATCAAAAGTCTAGTTTACACAATTGCTTAATGTTTACTTTTTAATTTTTAAATAGGAAATTAAAAAAAAATTGTTATGCAGGCAAACATACGTGTATTTTCGACATCCTTTGTAAAACCTTAAACTTCTCTCCCTTAATGATTCAGCACTTTCCTCCAAGCCTTGTATCTGTTTCACCAAAGAAATAGTTAATGATTCGTTTCTCTTCAGCACATATTCACAATATCAATGTTCTCTTCTGGAGGGGCATGAGACCACTTCATTCATTACTTATAATCTCGTTGACATCAAAATAAATTTGTTTCTTACCAAAAATAGACATAAGTAACTTTCTGCAGCAAAAGTGAACACTTCATTCCAGTATGCAAAGAAGTGATGAAAACACTAGAAAGATATGACTAGTACAAAAAATAAATCACCAAAAGGCAATTCACATTCACTATTCGTTCACTGCACATTTGGTGGCACATATTACACTTCATAAGAGAAGCGTATTCTATAGCATACTTCAAAATTATTAAACCCTGAACCAACTTTAAAATGTTTCACTTACTCGCGAAAATAAGAGCATAATTTTAAATTATTTTAAACATTATTAGAGTTCAGTATCATCCAATGCACAGTAACCGTAGAACAAGCCGTCGCATCCAACCGAATACTGTTTGATATGATCCATGATCCACAAGTGCCCTAAAGAGTCTTAATTTAAGTCAAGTAAGGCCTCAAACAAAAAAAAAAAAAAAAATCAATCACCATACCTATGTTCTCTAAAATTTATCAATTATGGAATTGATAGTCAAGCAAGGTTCAAAGACTAATCAGTAAAAATCCACAGATGCTCATATCTATTCAATAGATAAGCCCAAAGGACAAAAAAAGGCTACTAAATTTTCCAAAATACACACAGATACTCGCTGCTTCAGCCTTTTCCGGTTTATATTAAATTACTATAATGCCACTCTAAATTCCAATTAGCTACAAAATTTTCGTTTATCGGCTAAATTTTCTCACTTACCAAACAGAGATCGAACACTACAAGAAGCACAAAAAGGAAATAAAAAAATAATGACAACGAAGCAGCGAAGCTAAAGTAAGTTAAAGAAAAAAATAAAAGAGAGGGAGGAAGAGAGTAACCAGCCTCTAACCTGCTTACGAAACATCGGAGAGTCATCGAGCTTAGTGAAATGCATTTTGGAAACCACGATTTCAGCTCCTCTTAACGAGAATCTCAATTAGCATTACATGAATGGCACAATCATCTTGAACAGAAGTCAATCTAATCTCATTATGCAAGATCTCGCATTTGATCAAGCTTCACAAACTAGAAAATGAAAATCAGCTCGATTTGCTGGGATTTCTAAGCTGGAGCTGCAGCTACTACAGACAGCTGAGTTCAGCGAGGTACAAATTCCTACTTGTTCTTTCTAATTATTATAAATTATAATTGTTTGTTTGTTTGGTTTCAGAGAAAGAGAAGGGAAAAATCATAAACCCTAGAAGAGGCAAGAAAACATGAGGATTGATTAGTCTCGGAAATTGAGAGATTAATGTGAAAATGTCGAAACGACATACACACTCATAGAAAAACGCGAAAAGAGAACACGAACGCAACCTTTTTCCGTGCAGAAGAAAGGAGGTGTTAGTGTTAACTGCTAACAGTGAAGGCGAAAGATACGGTGTCGTTTCGAGAATCGAGCGCGTTTACGTTGCTAAACGCTGTCGTTTAACGTGGGGCTTGAAAGAGAAGAGAGCAGAGTACAGTCAGTGTGTGAGGAGAGTCTGACAGTGGTAACCTTTACACGGTGATGAGAAACGAGGAAGGATGTACGGACGACGCGCTACATGGAGCGTGTGATGACTGTCGATGAGGTGGTGACTGATTTAGTGGGGGAAAAAGGTGGAGCGCGTGGGCGTGAAGATCGAATTGTGAGAGATGCTTCTGTCACGCAGACTCAGCACTTGGAGTAGTGGGACCCAAAGAAACAAAACTTGAACTTCTTTTGTATTGGCTTGGCCAACACGGGACAGTGAAGTCACTTGCTCACCCCTCGGGAGTGAAAAATTATGGGAACGATTTCTTAGTAGATATGATAATATTTTAGAGACAGCATATTTTGTACTAATATTAATTATTTTAATGTTCTCCAAGGATCAGTATCATTTTAAATTAGACCACTAATGTAACCAAATCTATTATATGATCACAATAATATATCAAATATTGTAAATATTGTTATCTATTAAACAAAGAAGCTTTATTCTTTATCACATCATCATTTAATGTTATTAAACATGTTTCTACTAAAACTATTTAGTGGTAGGTATCTGTTTCTTCTTTATTAAATACAAAAAGAGTAGAAATATTTTTTCATAATTCAATCTGAAGGTAACGTCATGTCTATGTATATTCAAATAATTTTAATACTTAATTCAATGAAAATTTTAAAAAATGAAAAGTCTACATGACTGATCATTGGAAAAATTACTCATAATTTTCATTTAATTGTTCATTGATCTCTGATCTTTTTTACTATATATGTTTTTTGTTAAATTAAATGCTATTTAATTTTGAAAAAAATATTAATAATGAGTATACTCAAGAGAATTAATTTATAGGTTGCTTAGGGGTATATATGGATATATTATAAAAGAGAGATAGTCAAAGATGCGATCTTTGTATTTTCTCAATTGGCCTTACGTATAATCAGATCAACCCTTAAAAGTGTTTAATCAAATTTATCCCTGAAGGACCAACGTTTGTATTTATTCTTCATGTACTGTTTTTTTGAAATGTCTTTTTAAAAGAATTCTGAAAAACAAATATAAGAAAACAAATTTAATATTGTTGATATCAAAGAATACTTACGGTAACTCATTTTAGATAAAATATATATGTCCTTAGAAATAATTAAATTAAAAAGGAAAACAAGGAAACATTAAACATGTTTTCTTATTATTTTTGTATTTGAGAGAGAAAATGAAAGGAAAACCAATCAATTTTTGGAAAAAATCGTCTCCAGTCGACAAGAACTTTGAAATAAAAACTCAACAATCAAAATCAATAAATATCTGACAACGAAATCGCTCATATTTTTGACAAAAATGTCCTTGACGTGGGACCTGCACCCATGCCTCGTAGGTACTCTTGAGTTCCGGTGGTAACATGTAGAGCAAGAGCAAACGCCAAAATATCAAGATCCAGTGGCCATTGACCAGGATTCGATGACTTACGACCGTCGGATTCAAATAAAATTTTCCGCCACGATCGTCTGAAAGTCCAACTTACCGTGACTCTGTCTCCTTCTCTAGCTTCTGAAAAAAGGAAACTTCTGCAGGTCTCCCGCTTTGAATTTCCCTTGACCTCATTTGCCCGATCACAACTCACAAACGGCTCTGTTCTTTTTGTTTTCAAATCCTGTTTTCTATTCTACATAATTTTCAATACAATTTATATTAAATCTCAATCACATATTCTTTTTAAAATTTAAAATAATTCAAAATCAACCACATATTTCTCAAATCATTTTAAAAACAAAAATACATAAAACAAAAAAGAACACAACCTATCTTTCTCTAATATCTCAACTTTAATGAGAGTCATATACCAAATCATCTGGGTTTTTTTAAAAAATAGCTAAAAATGGAGAAGTTTTTTAAAAAAAATAATCATTTTTTTAAAAATTTTAAATAGTGACATACTTATAATTGTATTTTTGTTGTGAATTTCTGGTGTTCGACGGCACTTCCTGGGTCTCAGAGCCATTGATTTTTAACACTCAACAAAAAAATATATACTCGTTTGGATATGTCAGTTTGTAGTCATGCAACCTCACGGAACAATTGATTTGCTACTCTACTTACTTGATTTTGTAATAGTTTTGTCGCTTTGCTTAACAATTGAAACAATCTACCAATTGTTTCAAAAAGTCTTTTGTGGGGAGTAGCTGCGATCCTTGTCATGCTTCCAAAATGATGGAAGGTGGTATCCAACATATATACTTTTTTTTAAACATATGTATAACTCTAATCATATATACATCTAAAAAAAAAAGAAACATATACTATTAGTTTGATAACATTATTAAATCTATTGTAAGATACAATATAAACAAAAGATTAGAAGATAAGATGCAGGACTAACAATAGAATATGTAAAACTAGTAACATACCAAATATTAAAGTGAATCATCAAAATTTTGACATTAAATAAAAGATTTCATATAATTATTACTTGTTTCTTGTTACTTTCACATTCTATGCTATAGTTAAACCACAGAGAAAGTAAATTAATGATGTAACCTCCCCCATAGGTAGCTAAAACGCCAAAAACAAAAAAAATTAAACATGTGAACATAGCCATGGATATAGTGTATATGCTTTACGTGATAGGGCAGCGAATTGTCTTCAAAGAAAGAAGAAAGAATGGATTAGAAATAATCAAAGTGAGGGAGAGAAATTGTGTGGATCAATGAAAAGTGAAGAGGGTGAGATGAGAAGGGTAACTTTAGAATGACAAGTATGACCTATATGGTTTACTTTTTTGACTACTTGCATTTCTTTAGGCAATTGCATATTGAGGCTTAAACTTTTTGTTAAAAGAAAAAAAATTTGTTAGTGACTAAACATGAATTGGCTTCATTCATTTAACTCTACATTTGTGGCACCAATAAGTCAATAACCACAGTAATTGTTGAACCTAAAGATGATTGAATCCATTCAAATGACTTAGAAAAAGGGGATTTGCAATTGTAGGCATGATGGTCGCCTAAAAATTACGGTACTCAAGTTCATAAATTGAAAGAGAATAAAGAGATTGAGGGTTTATGGTTAGGATTTTTTAAATTATTATTATCATCCTTCAAAAAAAAAAATCATCTCTCACTCAAAGAATCCATTATGTATAATCGATTTCTTGACATACTCATGATAAAGAAAAAAAAAAAAATCAAATCGATTGATTTATCTATAAGTAGGCATAGAATATTGACATATACTTTAATTTAGGAATATTAATCTTCGAGACATCTATAGAGGGATATTTAACCAAGAGCATTTTTCTCACACGTAAACAAATGATCCATTAGTCCATTTTGGAGCTAGAGATGAATAAATGTGACTTAATTTTATTTTATTTTTTTAAGGTATCGTTTATTGAAAATGGAAATCATATTTGAATTCTAATTAAACCATGTGAAATTACAAGTTTGTGAAGATACATAATAATATTATCATTGGAAATTATATTGTAAATCTTTTTTCCCTTTTAATGAAGAAACTGCTAAGAACCCTATAACTATAAAGTAAGGTCTATGATGATTGAGAGGCAATGAAAGCATTTAGGTTCATGGCATTGCACTTGGGCAAATGAAGGCACAAATGAATTGAATCAACAACACATGGAGTGTATCAAGTGCCAACCCAACACAAACTCAAAAGGCAAATGAAACAAGAAATCGTATTATAATAAACAAAAGTTGGAAAGGGATGGAAGAAAAATTAAGAAATTGAAAAAAGAATGTGAAAGGAGAAAGCAAGGACCGACAGAAAAGGACACCACATATGAAGAGGAGCTAATAAAGCAATGGATTCATATTTCATTTGTCTTTGCTTTTGTTTTGCAATCGAGAACTTGCTTTTAAAGTAATCTTTCATCGCCCGCTTAATCAGCCAAATGGGTCAGTCTCAATTCTACTCTCTTTTTGCTTGTGTTGCTTCTCCATTAATTTATAGGAAGAGCCACAATATAGTCTGAAGTGTTCTTCATTGCGACAGGGTTTTATATGATGCCAAGACAGCGAGTTCTACGTGAGATGAAGTTACAATCTAATCCAATAAAATTATACTCATAAGCTCGAACAACTTTGATTAAAAAAGATAAATCTACTCGATTGTATTTATTTTAAAAATCATCAATTGTATTAATAGTAATGTCAAAAAAAAATTACATATTCACGGTTTATGTGATTAAAAATGTATAAATAATGTGATATGTTCGTCTTACTTAAGGCATATTATTGAATTTTTTAGTGACATTCCTTGAAATTGATAATTAGAATCATTGAAATGCATGTTTCCACTTATTTCTAAAAATTACTGGGATAAGAGTCCAAGTTGTTTGATGATTTATATTCAAGATTTTACTACCATATCTGTTAACAAAAAAATTAGAGAAATTTATTTTCGCTTTCCCGAAGCCAAACGGCCCTCTTAGTCAACTTTCGAACCTTCTTATGGATTGAATCGGCGTAGTGGTTTTTGGGCTTCATCCACTCTCTGTACGAGCCCATCGTCTTAATCCTTATAAATATTAAATTTGAATTACCAGAAATTCTTTAAGAAATTCGTTGGATGGTGCTCTGAAACAATGGGTGGTGACAAGTGTGCAAGAAAGATTGAAATAACCTGCGTTATTTTTTTTTTAATTTTTTTAAAACTATTTAAGAATTGAACTTTTTTTTTTTAAAATTCTTTCTTTAGTAAATATACACATGTTCCAATTCTGTGGAAAATATTTGTAGTAGAGTTGGAAAAAGATTCTATGAGTAGAAGTTACAAGTTTAGTTTGAAGAGAATGAGATAAAGAATATATATATATATATTTTTTTATCGTGTGGACTATATGGGCCCGTTTGGAAGACGGGCTTAGCATGGGATTGGATAAAAGATTAGTATTATTTATCCTGAATCCATGTTTGGCAATCTATATGGATTTGGCTTAATAATCTAAACAGTAAAATAAGACTCACTTTTCAGGACTATGTAGTCCCCTTCAAAACCATGGGACAGCTTGGGACGGGGACTAAGGCACACGGGTCTGGAGGTTCTCTCTCCCCTCCTCTCCTCAACTTCTTCTAAGCCAGAAATTTAACTCTCTTTTTTTTGTCTCAATTTTCTTTCACCCACTAGATGCTAGTTTAAAAAAGTTAGATTTTGCAATTTTTAATTCTTCTTTTATGTAAGTAGAAAATATCAATACATATATTTTAATTGATTTTGAATCAAAATATGAAATGTAACCGGATAGTTTTGTTTTTATTGATTTTGTATCAAAATATATGTATATAAATTTCATAACTGAAAGCTAATTTTCTAACTGGAATTTTATTAAAATTAATTAATAAGGTGAAAATATTCCTACCGGTATTTGTGTATAAAAAAATTAAATTATATTAATATCATAAAGTTCAAATATAGGCTTGACATGGCAACAAATTTGATATAAATTTTATATAACTACAATTAACTATCCAGTAACACGAAAGATCTCCAAACCTTACAAAATATTTGATATGGTGTAAGATTCATGGTGCTTGGAGCAAGAACCACGTAGTAGTCAATAAATCACTTGATCTTAAATAAAATTCTCCCATAATCTTGTCTATTTATTTATTTATATATTTTTAAAGTAGATATAAATATATTTTGTTTTAAATTTATATTTTAAAAATTGAGTTTGTATGTGTTTTATTTTATTTGTATAATTTTATATATATATAATAAAGAAAAAGGAAAAAAATTTAAATTGTCAATAATAAAAGTTTTATTATTTGAATATAAATTCATTCAATAACATAATCCAGTCCCAAATTATACCAAACATAGGATAGGATTACAAATAGTCCAATCCCTGTTGCACCAAACAAAAGATAACATCATATATACTCCAGTCCAGTCCAATCCCAATCCCAATCCTAATCCCACTCTCACTCCAGTCCAATCCAGTCCAGACTTCCAAACGGACCCTATGAACCCCCATTTATACTTTATACTCGATAAACTCCAATTTCAAAATCAAATTAAAACACTAGATCACCTATAAATCAAATTACGAATAAAGACATAATAATATAATAAATTTTTATTAAAATAAAAAACAAGTATAATCATCAATTTTTTTTATACATTTTATATATTCTTATTTTTCTAATCTTTTTCTTTTTTAGTATTAATCAAATACAAAATGGTTGTTTGAGATAAACTCCTCTAATTTAAGTATTGTTTATCTTTGCAACTGCAGCAAATAGTAGTTAACACCGATTATAATTTTGTGTTGTGAATAAAGCAAGCGTCACACCACTCGAGTTGATGGAATTCAATATTTGAGCTCTTCACCACACGTTAACTAGTTTGTGCACTGAAGAACATGATGCCACATTTTATTCAATAATGAAGACAAAATATTCTAATCATTTCCAAGGCTTTTTTTTTTGGGCATTTTAGGAGGTATTATCCACTATTATCTCGGATGGGCGGTTCTGCATAGAGAACTAATTCTCAGGGTCCTCAAAGTGGTAGGGGGCAATATCAGAGACAGATGTGTTCTCAATTTGAGGGAGAATCTTCATCTGCTAGTAGAGGTCAGACAGTTAGACCACCAGTTTCACGTATATATGCTATGCTCTTGCACAGCATGAGGCACGTTCTACCCCAAATGTTGTTACTGGTATGTTGACTATCTTTGATCATGATCCTTATATTTTGATTGATCCTGGTTCTACCCATTCATTTAGTTCATATACCTTTGCTACACATGCCAATACTGAGTTGAAACCACCAGAGTGTCGGTTGATAATAGCCACACTTATAGGAGAGACATTATTGGCTAGAGAGATAACGTCCCAAAACCGGTATATAAATATTGCTTATAGACTAGGGAGATACTAAGAATAAATCTCTAGAACAAAACTTCAATAATTCATCTTATTAGGAAAAAGTAAACATAACAATAACATAAAGCGACATCTAGTTAAATATCTCTCTAGTCAAAACAAAATCTAACAATCTAAAATTCCAAACACAATTACAGTAACAAAAGTCTTCTCATTACATAACTCCAAAAAATAAAATAAATCTTCGAAACCAACTAGCAAGCTCAACTAAAATCTTTAAAACTAATCTGCAAGATGTTGGAGATAAATGGTGAGCTGTCAACTCGATAAGTCAAATCATATACTACTTTTAGTATCTTAAAACAATTATAAAAGAATCATAAAATTCACAATTTAGTACTTCATATTCAAAATCATACTTTAATGAAAACAAAGTCTTAAACATTCATAATATTAAAGATCGAAGGAAACATTCAATAGAATTAAAGATCAAAGGAAAACATTTAACAACTCATGTCATATAGTGTTGCCTGTAATCCCAGTGACCCGATCAGAATTCGGACAATAATGTCACCTTTAATCCCGGTGGCCCAGCCAGAAAGTCATGTACATACTAATACCATAACTGGGTTCAGAGTTTATAATAGTACTAAGAAATTATGGACAATGAGTCAAAAACATTCAAAAACCATGGCAAGTAACACAATACTCAAAGTACTTATTTTAATAACTTTTTATAGATAATAATAAGTTCATCAAAATATTAAAGTTTCTAAGAGTGTCAAGGAAAGGTTTAATAAATATTCTGATTTTTGTAAAAATAGTTTGTTAAAATTTCCTTTCACTAAAATGGTTTTTAACATAAAACTGGTATTTGAGAATCAATTAAAGGTGTTGCTAAAACTCTAATTTAATAATTTTATTCTAAAACAAAAAGTAAATCATATATATCACATAAAAATATTTCATAACATATAAAATTATTCATTAAGAACATGTTAACTTTAATCAGAATACATGTATGATGTCACTTACCTCGATCAATATAAAGGGGAAATATCCTAGCTCCTACCTATCCTACGAATGTCCTAAGTCAAAAACAAAAGACATTTCAATAAAGTCATAAACTCAGCACCTAAAATGTGCTAAAAAATTCTTATAGAAATTCATAACCAAACCGTTCTGCATAAGTCTCATTCACTGAACAGAAATGATTAAAGAAATTTTAGAAATTTTAATCTTAATCCAATTAGCTTAGGATTTTTTAGAGGTAAACTAGACACAAACATTATTCTATAGAAAAATTTTCAAAACAATTTATAATCTGAAACTATTTTTTAAAGATTTTCGTTTCCTTCTAGTAAGTTCTGTCCAGAATTTTCAGATTAACATGTTTCAGTTTTAAAATTTCAGAACAATTAATCTATAAGTCAAAAAATCCTAAAAACGTATAAATCATCTTTGAAAGACAACATATAAAATTGGAGAAATTTTTGACTCTTCTAGCGAAATTTTCGTAATTAGTAGAGTATAGAATCTACAATGTTTTCCAAAATTTCAACATAGAGTTCAAAAATTCCTAATAAATTGAATTGTTAACCTTTTGTTGTGAAATAAAATTCTACAAATTATTGTTTTTGTCTAGAATAACATATAAAAAATATATACTAAAATTCGATCTTTAAGGCTATAAATAAATTCGAAAGTACTAAACTGTTTCTTAAACCTCTGCAAAAATCTTAATGTAAATCTAATATGCAATAATTCTTAGTATATAATTATTACATCAAACTAAAGAAAACATGAACTTACCTTCAAATTCTCTAAGTTTCAATGTCTCCACTTAGCCTCCACATCTAAAACCCTAACTACAGGGTTACATATTTGTTTATATACGCTAGATGAGGATAATGTATCTTACTAATGTGATATCAAGAGTTATAAAAGTTAACCACTTCTTATCTCTTCCTAATTGAAAACCAATTGAAACTCCCTTTCACTAATTATCTTTGAATAACTTTTAAAATGACTTATATAACCCTATAATTATTATAATTAGACCACTAGGAGAACACTTATTTAACTTTACATAAAAACCCAATTTGCAGATGTTGCAGGAGATGTATATAGAGGTAGTACTGTTTTGGTGGGTGATCATGAGTTAGAGATAGATCTGATTCCTCTTGACATATATGATTTTGATGTTATACGAGGTATGGATTGGCTTACAAATCATCATGCTATAGTTGACTGCTTTCGCAAGGAAGTGACATTTAGAAAACCTGGTGAAACTGAGTTTGTTTTCTATGGTGACCATCGTATCCTTCCTTCTTGTGTGATATCTGCTATTACTGCTAAATGGTTACTTAGAAAATAATGGCTAGCTTATCTTGCTTATATCATTGATACTTGAGTCAGTTAAGCCAAGTTAGAAGATATTTTAGTTGTGAGAGATTTTGCAGATGTGTTTCCTGATGATCTTCCAGGATTGCCACTTAGTACAGAGATTGAGTTTGTTATAAATTTGATTCCAGGGACAGCTTTTATATCCGTTGTAACATACAGAATGGCTCCATCAAAGTTAAAAGAGTTGAAGGTTCAGTCGCAAGAATTACTAGAAAAATGTTTTATTGGAACTAGTGTGTCACCTTGGAGAGCACCGACATTGTTTGTGAAGAAGAAGGATGGGACTCTGAGATTATGCATTGATTACAAACAGTCGAATAGGGTTACTATACGTAACAAGTATCCACTTCCATGCATTGAAGATTTATTTGATCAGTTATAAGGTGGCAGGGTGTTCTCTAAAATTGATCTGCATTCAGGTTACCATCAGTTGACAATCAAAGATGTAGATGTTCCTAAAACAGCGTTCAGAACTCATTATTTACATTACGAGTTCTTAGTGATGCCATTTGGGTTAACTAATGCTTAACTACATTATTGACCTCATGAATAGAGGTTTTCACCCTTACCTGGATCAGTTTGTTGCTGTGTTTATTGATGATATTTTGATATAGTCCCAGAGTGAGATAGATCATGTAGAGCATATCATATTTGTTTTACAGACTTTGAGGGAAAAATAGTTGTATGCTAAATTTAGTAAATGTCAGTTTTGGCAGGATAGAGTTAATTTTTAGGGCATATGATTTCAGCTGAAGGAGTATGTGTTGATCCTTAGAAAGTGGAAGCAGTGGTAAATTGGGAACATCCTTCCAATGTGATAGAAATTAGGAGTTTTCTTGGTTTGGCTGGGTGATATAGAAGATTTGTTTAAGGGATTTTCTAAAATAGCGGCACCACTTACCTGGTTGACTTAGAAGAATGTGAAATTTCAGTGGACAGATGTGTGGAGTTTCAAAAGAAAATTAATATATATGCATTTATATATTACAAAATTTAGAAATTATGTCTAAAGGATTGAGTGGGTTGGAAGTTGATGGACCTAGGCCCATGAACCAAGGCCTTATATTTATATAAGAGAGGGTTTTTCTAAAATTAAGGAGAAGAAAAAAAAGGAAAAAGAGAGAAGAGTTTCACAGTTCCAGGAAGAGAAGAAGGAGAAGAAGAAAAGAGAGGGAAGAAAAGAGAGGAAAAATTTTAAAGAAGTGTATAAGCTCGGAAAACAAGTAGGGATTTCTAACACTATGCTTTCTCATGTCATGTATTATGTTGTTTAATTGATATTGGTTTGTTACTCATGTGATCTATTCTAAATTGATTGTTTTGTTGCTTGGATGATGAACTATGAGTGAAACTACTTATTGTAAGTTGATTGTTTGTGGTTTGAATGAGGAATTATGTGTGAAAACTAAGTGTTGATGAAGTGAAGTAGAGATGGTTTTGAGAGGAGTTGTAGTTCATGTGATTGTCTTGGGTTGTTTGAGCTGATGCATTTTTCTGGATTTAGAATTGTATGATTTTTCATTTTTTTAGGAAAATAGACATATGAAGCTTTAATTAGCCACTGATTTCGTTGAATTTGGAGTTAAAATGGATTTTTGGTGAATTTTTGAAGTTGGGAGTCGAAATCTGGAAATGGAGTGCTTTAACCGGCTCTGGATTTCGATTCTGATGTTTCCCTCGACAGCACTCGACATTCGTCGAGTGTCGAGTGAAAAAAGTCGAGTGTCGAGTGTCCAGGGTCGAGTGTCGAGCGGCATATGTTTAATGTCGAGAGGCATATGTTGAGTGTCGGGTGTGAACGGGTCGAGTGTCGAGTGTTTGTCGTCTAGTGTCGAGAGGAGTGTCGAGTGAGAGGTGTCGGGTGTCAAATGTCTATAACCGCGTGTCGAGTAAACAATGTCGCGCGTTGCGTGCACGACTCGACGTGCGGGTTCGAGTGTCGAGAGGCACTTTGTCGAGTGTCTAGCGCCGAGTGTCGAGTGAATAGTGTCACGTATTGCATGTGCGACTCAACGTGCGGGTTCGAGTGTCGAGTGTCTAGCACCGAGTGTCGAGCAAACAGTGTCGCGCATTGCGTGACGCGCATGTCGAGTGTCGAGTGTCGAACGAAATTACAGAACCACCCCAAATCGACTGTACACTTCCCAAAAAGTCCTGGATTTTGCATAAAAATTGTATTTTCTTGAGATTTATTGTAACATTCCGGCCCGCATGTGGCACTTTGCACTTGTGTGTGGCATTTCGTGGTCTCGCATGTGGCACTTTGCACTATGTGTGGCACTTCGCGGTCTCCATAAACCCTCAAGCGGTGGCCCCTACACAGTCTTAAGCGGTGGCCCCCATGTGCGCTTTCGAGAGGTGGCCCCCACGCGTGCGCAAAGCCCAATACCTCAGCCCACTGTTGGATATTGTCTGCTTTGAACATACAGTCCGTCACGATTTTGCTTTCGGGCTTTGCAACCTAAAAGGCCTCCAACAGCTTAAGGAGCTCCCAAGGTATTTAAGCACATATCACATCATATCTCCAAGCGATGTGGGATGTTACATTTATCATAGTGATGATATTGAAAGGTTGTTAATGTATGCATTGGACCTTGGATGGGCCATTTTGTATACGGATCCAAGGAGAATACGGAGATAAAATTCTTATTGTTGGACCTTGGATGGGCCGTTTTGTATACGGATCTAAGGGGAACACGAGTACTATAAACATCATGTGTTGGACCTTGGATGGGTCGTTTTGTATACGGATCCAAGGGGAACATAAGTACTATAAACATGATGTGTTGGACCTTGGATGGGCCGTTTTGTATACGGATCCAAGGGGAACACGACTATAAATTTGACGTGCAAATGAACATAATCGTTGGATTTATTATTATTGAGTGTGTAATTTTGTACTTGAGTAATTGTTGAATGCGTGTGATTTAGTATAATGTTAGAATTTTTCCTACTGGGCTTTATGCTCACCCCCTCCCTCTACAGGTACACAGAAGGATGTTCATACTAATGATGTTCGAGAGCTTTCCTAGGGAGTCTGGATTCTGCATGCATAGAATGATTTTTGGGGACGATCTTGTTTCTCCTAGCTTATGATGCGAGATTTTGTTATGTGACTAGCAATTTATGTATTGAATTTAATCACCAGTGTATGTAGAGTTATTTTGAAAAAAAAAATGGTCATTTGTTATAATGAATGAAAATGATGCATATAAGAAATAAAAAATTTTTGATGATGTCATTTTATTAATTTCTTATTCACTCACCCCTAAAGTCTCTAAATAAGAGATGTGAGGGCGTGACAAGATGACTGTGAACAGAGTTTCCAAGAACTTAAAACCAGATTAACTTTCACACTTGTACTTACTTTGCCATCTGGTTTTGATGGGTTTGTGGTCTATAGTGATACATCTAGACAAAGGTTAGGTTGTGTGTTAATGCAGCATGGTAAGGTAATAGCTTATGCTTCTAGACAGTTGAAGAAACTTAAGTTAAATTACCCGACTCATGATTTAAAGCTTGTAGCAGTGGTTTTTGAAATTAAAATTTGGAGACATTATTTGTATGGGGCTACTTGTCAAATTTACAGTGATCATAAGAGTTTGAAGTATTTGTTCACTTAGAAAAAATTCAATCTTAGACAGAGGAGATGGCTAGGGCTGATTGAAGACTATGATTGCATGATTGATTATCATCTGAGTAAGGCTAATATGGTGGGGGATGCACTCAGCAGGAAATATTATAGTTCAGTGGCTTATATGACAGTGATACATCTTCCATTATTTACTGAGTTGAGATCCTTGAATGCTAATTTAGCAGTGTGCGATTCAGGTGTATTACTTGCTAGTTTTCAAGTCCGACATGTTTTGATTGATCAGATACGAGAAATGTAGTCACAAGATCCTTATTTAATAAAGTTGAAGAATGAAGTACAGAGTGAACTACATGCTGACTTCTTATTGAGAGATGATGGGACTTTAGTTATGGGAAATAAACTTTATGTACTAGATAATAGAGAGTTAAAAAAGGAGATTTTAGAATAAGCACACAGTTTAGCCTACATTATGCATCCAGGTAGCACAAAAATGTATCGTACTTTGAAAGAATATTATTAGTGGCAAGGTATGAAAAAAGAGATTGTAGAATTTGTATCTAGATGCTTGGTTTGTCAACAGATTAAAGTTGAACATCATAGACCACCTAGACTTACTCAGCCCATTCCTATTCTAGAATAGAAATTGGAATATATTACGATGGATTTTGCTACTGGACTTCCTCATACTTAGAGTAGACATGACAACATTTGGGTAATTATTGATCGGCTTACTAAATCTTCATATTTCTTGCCTGTTAAAGCTACATATTCTTTAGACAGATTAGCTAATTTATATGTTGGGGAGATAGTACGACTTCATAGGGCACCGGTATCTATAGTGTTAGACAGAGATCCTCGGTTTACATCTAGATTTTGGCCTAGTTCACAGAAGGCTATGGGTACTAGATTGAATTTTAATACGGCTTTTCATCCACAGACAGATGGACAATCAAAGAGAACTATACAGATTTTAGAGGATATGTTACGGCATGTGTAATGAAGTTTAAAGGAAATTGGGATGTGCATATACCTCTTATGGAATTTACTTATAATAATAGTTATCAGTCTCGTGTTGAGATTGCACCATATGAAACACTCTATGATAGGAAATATAGAACTCCAGTATGTTGGGATGAGGTAGGTGAGAGAAAGCTATTGGGTCCAAAAATTATACAAGACACTAATGAGAAGATTTGTGTTATCAGAGATAGATTGAAGGCAGCCCAAGATAGACAAAAAAATCTTTGCAGATATGTGCAAGAGAGAACTTGATTTTCAGGTGGGTGATAGAGTTTTCTTACGGATTTCACCTTGGAAGGGTGCACTTCGATTCAGGAAGCGAAGGAAATTCACTCCACGATATATTGGGCCATATGAGATCATTGAGAGAGTTGGTTCTGTTGCATGTTAGTTAGCACTACCACCAAAGTTATGCATAATTCATGATATTTTTCATGTTTATATGCTTCGTGAATATATACCGGATTCATCTATGTATTGGAACAACAACCAATGTAGTTAAAAGAATACTTGTTTTATAAAGAGCAACCAGTTGATATTATTGATCAAAACCAGCAGGTACTCCGTATTAAGACCATCTCACTAGTTAAGGTATTATGGAGGAATTATAGAGTTGAGGAAGCCACTTGGGAATGTAAGAATTAGATGAGAGCTCAGTATCCATTTCTTTTTCAGTTGGGTATAAGGATTTCGAGGACAAAATTTTTTTTAGGGGGGAGGAATTTTCATGCATGTGTTTATATAAACTAAGCAACCATAATTGGTTCAGTTTTAAATTTACACCTGGCAATTCTTGCTTTATTAACTTTAATTAAACAGTTTGTAAGTTGTTAGCTAGAGGTGATGAAAGTTGTTTATAACATTTTCACTTGGTTGCTTGCTTATCTCTCCAGAACGAGAGTAAAAATTGAGTGAAAAGGGAGAAAACAAGAGAGAAAAGTTCTAACTTCAAAGAAAAGAAATCTCTTGAAATAAAACATCTTGATTAGCTCTACCGTAAATGGAGCATCCTGAGAAAAGATTGTTATCTTAACAAAGATAGAAGATCTCTTTCTCTTGTTTGTAGAGACAAAATATTTTAGTACCAAAGAAATTTTAATCGTAGACTCGACCAAATACGTAAACATGAGATTGCCTTTGCATGCCTGTAGAGATAAAAGTTTTTTGAAAAGAAATCTTGATCTAGAGAGTGCCGGCTAAATACTTCTCCAGATTTATGTTCAATTAGGCCTTAATTTTTAAGAATTATTCTTATTAAATAAATATTAATATTATATTTATTAAATTTAATAAGAACATACGTGATATTTGAAGGGGTGTGTAAAATTAAATTTAAATTTTAAAATTGGGATAAGAGGCATTTTAGAAATGGGGTTTATAGAGTATATCGGGAGGTTCACAAAGCCTTACCATTTTTTTATTAGCAATGCTATCTATATGTACAAACTTTGTATCCCAACTTTGTATCTCAAGTGGGATGATTGCTGACATGTCAATACAAGTAACTTGTCACATCACACCTCTTTTAATCAATTAATTAATTGCGTTTTATTGCCTTCATTTTACACCTTCCGTCAGGGTAACCCATCTTATTCTCAAATTCTACACTTCCCCTACAACTCAATTTAGCGATTTCCCTAAATTCGGTGCTTTCCTTGCAACTCAATTTTGTGATTTCATGTAACTTATCATCTAATTCTATTAGGCGTATAACCAAAGTCCCACATTGGTTACATATGGGAAGGATCGTGGGTATATAAGTATGGACAAAATCTCCATTGGTATTAGGCCTTTTGGGTAGAATTCAAAAGCAAATCCATGAGGGCTTAGGCGCAAAGTAGACAATATCATACAAATATGGAGTTTTGGAGGTCCATAGTCCCAACAAGTGGTGTTAGAGCCATGCCCTAGACTTAGCCATGTGGAGGAAAATTCTTGGATTACCAAACAAAGGTGGTGGGCTTTAGTAAAACCCGGTGGGCCTTTGTAAACCTAGTTAAGCTTGCGATTGGATCTGTGGTTGAGTTCTAGTGAGCAGCGGTGTGCTCTTTTTACGGAAGAGGAGTTGACCTGGATAGAGTGAACGAATGGATGATCGTTTGAGGGGAGGCCCAGACAATGCAGAAAAAGGTGCGGATGCAAAATAGTGTGTGGTACTTTGTTTGAGGGAAGGATTTGCTAGGTGTGCAACCAAAGTCCCAAATTGATTACATATGGGGGGGATCATGGGTATACAAGTATGAACAAAATCTTGATTAGTATGATACCTTTTGGGTAGAATCCAAAAGCAAATCCATAAAAGTTGAGACCCAAAATGGATAATATCATACTAATATGGAGTTTTGGAGGTCCATAGTCCTAACAAATTCAAATCGCCAGAAAGTCCTCTCAATCTCTTCTACTCTTGTAGTTTTAGCCTACCTAAATCTTGATTTAATTATTATCATTGTCTTTTTCATTTTAATTAAGATCTTCAAAATTATGCGAATAAACACTTAATATTGTTTTCATAGCTTTTATGTCTAAATCAATTAAACTAACTTATTATTATTTTTAACTGATTCAAAGCAAGAGGTAATAGGAAAAAGCATTAGTTTCGTGAGGCCAAAGGAGACAATCAGATATGAGTGCTTTAATTGCTTATTAAATTTTGTGACTCCTGATTTTTCTTTTGTTTTATTTTTTATGTGCTTGCGATGATAATTCTTCTTGTTTGTGCAAAAACAAATGGCACAAGCTATTGTACTGTTAAATAAAACTTTAACAATTATGTATTTTTATCGTACTGATTTGTAAATTTGGATGTTTTTTATATTAATAAAATTGTTTATTAATACAAGACTTACTAGAAAAAAAAATATAAAACGTGTGTAAGTAACTTTCCTACTGTTTTGTTTTTTGCTCCTCTATTGGAATAGAAAAGCTATTTCTTTGTCAAGAAATAATTTGTATGTCCAGACGCACCGAATTAAATAGATGATGAGTTTTAAGAAAATCGCTAAATTGAGTTGCAAGAGAAGTGCAGAACTTGAGAAGAAGATGAGTTGCGTTAACGAAAGGTGTAAAAAGTAAGTAATAAACACAGTTAAACAATTGATTAAAAGAGGTGTGATGTAACAAGTTACTTGTATTGATATATCAGTAACCACCTCACTTGAGATACAAAGTTGAAATACTAACTTTGTACATATAGTATTACCGTTTTTTATATTATTAAAAATACAATTAAATCATGATTTTGGACAAAATATCAAACTAGTTTTTTTTTGGGTAAAATTTAGTTCAAAACCTAAATCCAAATCTGGATTATTATTTTCCCATGAATTACAGGCAACTTTACCCAAAAATAAGACTGGGATCATACCTAAAAAATGATAATAACTGAACTTTACACTTTACCTAAAGTTTGTCAAAAAATGCTGACAACTGAAGTATGTCAAGAAATATAAAGTTCAGTTATCCTGGTTAATAACAATGCAGATTGATTTAGTTTTATTTGTGATTTTAAACTAAATTTTAGCTAATAACTAGTTTGATATTTGTTAACGTAACCCTTTTTTTTTTAAAGAAATGATATGCTTCTAAGACTTCTTCTAAAATGGCTGATACTACTCAACCGGGGTATTTCAAGCATCATTCACTCCTTTTGTTTCCAGGTGAGGATCGAAGAAATTGCATTACATCACATGCCCGTTGGAAATTGTCAACAATTATCTCCACTCTTACAATTTTCTACATTGTCAAACCACCTTGGACCGAATTAGTTGTAAAAGTGAAAAACATACCACCAAGAGCCTTGCAAGAAGGTAACAGAACTCAGATATTTTACAAATTACACGAACTGTTAAAACCGCTCAGGTAGCTAGTTATCACTTAAACCAAGTGTGAATTAAATTACAAAACAAACTTCATACTAATTAAATACATCACGGATGGTGACACAGAAGAATAGTTGGAGCCCATAATAACTAGTCCAGTCAAAACACGCGTAAATCAGAGTCGTTCTACTTGTTCCTTTAGCCCTAGTGTTCACTCCAAGAAATTTGTTCCATAGTGGCTATGTCATGATAACCTCCTCCATCATTCCAAAATTGTGCCAAACCTTTAAAATAATTAAAACATAAAGAAGCAATAAGTGAGAAAAGATTATGAAAGGATTTGCAAAATTTGGACTTATTAAGTAATTATAAAACAAAAATCATATTGAACAATATTGCATTTTATGTTTATTGAATTCAACAAAATTTTCGATATTCTGAAGAGAGAAGGGGAAAAATAGTTTTTAACTAAAGAGTCAAGTGAGGAAACTTATTGGATCATTGTTTATCTTACTTAGAAGGGGTTAAAGGACATTTCTAGTGTTAAGATCATCCCACTCTAGTGAATCCCATCATTCTCTTGGCCAAACAAAATGTTCTTGGAGGGAGGGTGATAAACCGCCACTCAAGTTCACCTATAATAGACACCACCAAAATATGAAGTGAAGGGCAAAGTTGTGAATTTAGAAGATTTAGGGGAATTCTTTTTTCTTTTCTTTTATTTTTCCAGTTATTGTTGTGTTGTTTTGGAGCTGTGGGAGTTAGTTACTTTTTGGTCTAAGGAAAGGTGAAGTTTGTTACAAAATATAGGGTAGGAAGGGAAAGAAATAAGGCATTCAGTCATGAGATACACATGGGTGTGAATTTTTCCCTAAGGAGAGCTTGCAGGACTCTCGAATTTCCTGCTAAATATCGTTATAAAAACTTTTTTCCCTCTGCCTATGGCATCTAATCTATTAGATTCTACATTTTTGTTCAAGCTTTGGTGATAGAGTGTGTGAGTGGAGCCTGAATCTATTAATCTGGTATTAGAGCACCTACCTAGGCATGGCGAAGAAGGGTGATGGGAGGGTGGATACGATAGAGGAGAAGGTCTAGATGTTGTAGAGCGATATCAGGGCTGTCAAAGAAGAAATGACGAAGGTGTAGTTCTTGGAGTAGAGCATAGCGACGATTCTGGATAAACTGGAGGCCTTGACAAGGGAGAGCAAGGAGGGTACTCACCACTCTGTATCATCGTCAAAGCAAAAAGCACCGATGGGAAAAAACAGAGGAGGATCGAATTTGTACGCCATTGAAGGAGGGAAAATCTACTGTTTAGGGAGAGGTGAGATCAGAACCCGACGAGTTAAGATGTCGGTGTTCCAGGGTGGAGATCCTAATAAGTGGGTTTACCGGACTAAACATTTTTTCTTGCTGAATCGCATGAGTGAGACTAAGAAGCTGATGGCAGCGGTAATTTCCATGGAGGGAGAGGCATTTGCTTGGCATCAGTGGGAGGAGTCTCGGAAGGCTTTCCGATCATGGACAGAATTAAAGGAGATGCTACTGGAGCAATTCAGAGAGAGCCATGAAGGACTATCAGAGCAGTTCCTCGCTCTTTGACAAGAAGGAATTGTGAGCTAATATCTACGACAATTCGAGCTGATATCGTCGTCGATGCTGGACTTACTAGAGCACATGTTGGAGAATCAATTTATCAATGGGGTAGACATCAAGGTTGAGTTAAAGGCCTTTAGGCCCGTGGGCTTAAATAAAATAATGGTATTGGCCCAAAAATTGGAACACAAGAATTTGGCCTTCAGAAATTATAGGCCTAGGATCGTTTCAACTGAAAAAAAGTTCAGCGTATACGCCAACAGCTACAACTAAAAGCTCTGAAAATGTTAGTCAGCGATCAACCTCAGTGATGGAGAGAAGTGACGGGAATAAGGCAGAGACACAAATCAGGAGGCCGTCTGATGTAGAACTTCAAGCCAAGAGAGAGAAAGGGCTTTGTTACCGTTGTGATGAGAAGTTTTCCCTGGACATAGATGTCGATCCAGAGAGCTCCAAGTTATGGCTGTATAGGAAGCTGAGGAATGTTAGTTGGAGGAAGAAGAGAACACAAAAGGGGACAGTAGAGGAAACGTGGTTAAATCGAAAGTGGTGGAACTCTCCATGAATTCGGTGGTGGGGCTCACATTTCTTAAAACTATTAAGTCGATGGGCAGTATCGGAGAAGAAGAAGTTGTTGTTTTAATTGACCCAAGAGCCACCCATAACTTTATTTTCAAGAACTTGGTTAAGAAAATAGGACTATCAGTAAAGAATACTGAAGGTTATGAGGTACTACTAGGTACCGATAATCCAATTAAGGGTGAGGGCATTTGTAAGGGTGTGGTGTTGACTTACAGGGAATACAAATCAGGGAGGAATATCTTCCTTTGGATCTTCAGGGGTCTAATGTTGTGTTAGGAATGATGAGGTTAGAGACTTTGGGAGTAATTAAGTTTGATTGCAGGGCCCTAACAATGAAGTTCAAGGTGAATGGGAGCAAGTTGTTGTTACAGGGTGATCTTGGATTAAGCAAATTTTAGGTCAAGTTAAAAAGTTTTTTAAAAGCAGTGAAAGGAGGGGATCAAGGAATGATGTTGGAGTTGAGTGCAATCTCTATATCCACAAATTGTAATGACCAGGAGATTTCTAAGGCAGTGGAAAACCCACTAAATAGATTTCAATCTGTGTTTAGACCATCTTCAGGATTACCTTTTAGCAGAGGGAGGGAACATGCTATTACACTCAAACCAGGAAGCCAGCCGATTAGGGTCTGACCTTACCATTACCCTCAAATACAGAAAGATGAGATTGAGAGCTTGGTCTAGGAAATGCTAGCTACGGGCATAATCTAAGCAAAAAACAGCCTATACTCT
Source organism: Boswellia sacra (assembly GCA_013180625.2). NCBI lineage: Eukaryota > Viridiplantae > Streptophyta > Magnoliopsida > Sapindales > Burseraceae > Boswellia > Boswellia sacra. Next base: position 400,800 of record SNVD02013580.1, on the reverse strand, counting down.
AGCTCGATCTTGTTGGTGAAGAAAAAATATGGTAGTTGGAGGTTTTGTGTCGACTATAGGGCATTGAATCAAGCAACGGTACCATATAAGTATCTCATCCTGATAATAGATGAACTTCTTGATGAATTGCATGGAGCTTGTGTTTTTTCTAAGTTGAATCTTAAGTCAGGTTATCATCAAATAAGGATTAGGCCTGCAAATATTCGTAAAAGAGCATTTCGTACACATGATGGGCATTATGAGTTCATGGTGATGCCCGTTGAACTCACCAATGCTCCATCAACTTTCCAAGCTCTAATGAATGATATTTTCAGGAAATATTTGAGAAAGTTTGTTTTGGTCTTTTTTTACGACATATTGGTATATAGCAGAAGCTTGAAAGACCACATACAACATTTGACGATGGTGTTGGAGGTCCTTAGAGAACAACAATTATTTGTTAATTTTAAAAAAATGTCTATTTGCACAAAAAGTCTAGAGTATCTTGGCCATATAATCTTGGAGTAAGGGGTATCGATGGATAATTCTAAAATCGAAGTGATGTTACAGTGGCCTATACCCGAACTTAAAGGAATTAAGAGGTTTCCCTGGGCTGACCAGATGCTACATGAAATTTGTTACAGGATATAGCAGTATGACTTTCCCTTTGACAGAGCAACTGAAGAAGGACAATTTTGGGTGGAATGAGGCTCCTGAAAAGGCCTTTAATAACCTTAAAAAGGCAATGACTACAGTACCTGTTTTGGCCCTTCCAGATTTTAGCCAACCTTTCCTCAACGACACTGATGTGTCAGGTATGGGTGTTGGGGCTGTGTTGATTTAGGGAAAACGTCCTATAGCTTTTTATAGCCACATGCTTCCTCCAAGTTAGTGTTTAAAATTAGTTTATGAAAGAGAATTAATGGCAATTGTGTTAGCAATACAAAAATGGAGGCCTTATCTTCTAGGTCAAAAATTTATGGTTAGGACTGATTTAAGGAGTTTGAAATACCTGCTGTAACAGAGGTTGGTCAGTGTTGAACACCAAAAATGGTTATCTAAGTTATTGGGATATGACTTTAAAATTCATTATAATCCTAGGTTGGAGAATAAAGCTGCTGACATTTTATCTAGACACCTAGAATTTTTTTCTGTTTTACTCTCTCATTCTTTTAATTTCGAAGAAATACAACAGAAGGTTAATAAGGATGAAGAATTGAGAAGTATTAAAGAGTCTTTACTGGCTCGAAATCCCACTTAGGTTGGATACATAATTGCTCAAGGGAGGTTAATGTATAAGAGAAATATTATTCTCAGTAGAAAATCTACTTTAATTCCTATGTTGCTTAAGGAAATCCATAATAGCCCCTTAGGAGGACATTCAGCATTACTCAAAACGACTCAGAGAGTGGGAAATGAGTTCTATTGAACTGGAATGAAGATAGATATCAAAGGATATGTTGAATCTTATGAAGTTTGTCAACAAAATAAATACCTGGCCCTACCCCAGCTGGTCTATTGCAGCCTATACTAATCCCCAATTAAGTGTGGGAGGATTTAACTATCGATTTCATTGAGGGACTGCCCAAATCTGCGGGACATGACATTATCCCAGTGATGGTGGACCGATTAAGTAAATATGGGCATTTTATAGCTCTAAGAGATCATTTTAGTGCACAAATAGTGGCTGACGCTTTTACTAAGGGAATAGTGAGGCTTCATGGATTTCCTAGGTCCATAATTATGAATTGGCACTACTAAAAAAAATAGGCTTTTACTACAACCATTTAATGCGGTTTTGACAAAGTGAAGTAAGAGTTGAAATTCTACGGCGAGAAACCACACCTGCTGTAGAATTATATAAAATCTACGGCTACTTTGACAAACGCAGTAAAAACTTATTGACCTTTTTATTCCATAATTTCGTCTTTTCTCATTGTCATTCCATGCCTTCATCATCTCTCTATTCTCCAAATACCTAATTTCATGCCACATCCCGTACACCCAACCATCTAAAAAAGAAACTTCGCTACCCCCAAATTTGATTTTTATTCTTCAATTTGTAACTATTGGCTTTAATGAACAAGGAACTAGTAAATCTGGATCTGATTGTTATTGGCGGGATGGTTGTGGGATGTGCTTCGGAAGTTATGTCTAGTGGGATTGCTGGCAGCGCCTCGATATGTAAATGATAGAGGGGAAAAAAGAAAAGGTTATGGAGGGCATGCAAGAGCTTCAAATTAGGGTTTCAGTGAGGTTTGTTGGTATAGCCGCGCTTCAGGTTCTGACTTATCGGTTTCAGATTCTTAAATTTCTTTTTCTTTTTCACACCCACAAAGCAAAAAAAGGTGAATGTTCTTCTCTTGGATATGAGAAATCAAACCATTTCATGATTTGTATATTTTCTAGTATTTTTATTCTTAATGATTAATATGCTTTTACGGTGCTTCTGAAGATTTCCTTGTGAGAAGATTTGTGAAGCTATAGATAAAATTCCTCTGAACTGCCTTATTATTGATATTAGCTTCTGCAGTGGATGATATTAGCTTTTGCAGTGGAAGCTTTGATGTGGATGAGAAGCTGCAACACCATAAAGATCCTCCCGACCACCTTATCTCTTCTTGTGCTGGCTATGATAGTTTGACAGGTGATGTCCATGAGCAACAATGTCAAAGTCTTAAAGCTAAATATGAAGCTTATGAACGGTCTTTGCTGGTAAGATGAATTCTTCTTTAATCCCTTGATTAAGTAAGAATATCAATTAGATGGAGTTTAAGTGGTAATTAATTTTTTTTTTGGTTATGTGCACATGAGAATTTAAGATAATTTCGAGAATTGGATTTGAATAGTCATATATCCTAGCTCGCAGATCTAATTATTTGTTATATATTAATTTTAAGATATCTACTTGTATTGATTTTGACTATTTGGCCTTTCATATGTAAAGTCAGTTTTAATGGGAATTATTGAGAGTTTAATTTAATTTGTTTTTATTTTTATGGTTTTAATTCTCATAGTTAGCAAACTGTGAAAGCTTGAACTATTTCTCTGTAATTTTCCACTTATAATATGTGAGTGAATATCATTTTTCCTTTCATTGATTTAATTTGTTTTGTGGATTTGAATTACGAATTCTTAATTTTGATCTGTGATTTATATACGGCGTCGCTTTCGTCATCTCTATGTTGATTTTGGTGGTGTGCATTGATTTTCTTGATACGTTAAAGACGAAATTACGATTTTAGTGGTTGATTTGTGATTTGTTTGTATCAGTGCAAGCTGTGGTTAGACGCTTATGTTGTGGTTCCATATTTGAAAATCGTTTGACTTAGTAGAAACTCTGGATGCTGATGTTAAGAGGTGGTCAAGTGGAAAAGAAGGCAACCTTCGTGCTTTGCTTTCAACATTGCAATATGTATGTGTTATATCCTACCAATGTTCTATCCTCTAGCTTGTATATGGTTTTCTTTGGTGCCACTATGATATGAAACGGATGTTTAAACTGTTTTAAGTATTTGCTGTTTATGTGTGGTTAGATATGATATGTACTTTTGATTGAAGACCTAGACTAAAATGCATGTTTAAAGAATTGAAGTGTCTTAAGTAATTGCTGCTTTGCCTTATGCATGGTTAGATGTGAAATGTACTTTCAATTGAAGACTATCTAGATTACAATGAGACAAACGTAGCGCTCTTTTGAGTTCAAGGTGTATGGATGCAAGATGGTATGCGAAGGTGCCATTGGTGTAGGTGGCTAGGTGAATTTGCCTATGCATAAACGGTTTTCGGAGATAATTGATTCTTCGTAGCTTCTGAACATTGAAATTCTTACATCTTCTGCTTGTCCATTGACAAATTAGTTTGGTTAATGCTTGGGCTAAAAGTTTAAGAATGGATTTAACTTGACAGCTTTACTCTTCTTTTATATTGTTGTCATGTTCTTAAATATGACATGACATAAATGAGTAAGTAAAATTATCCTCAACCTCTGTTTTCGATTTTCATTCAATCTGTGCTAGCATTTACTGAACTAAGTTTCATGTATTGGCAGATTCTTGGGCCTAACAGTGGTTGGCATCCAATTCCATTAACAGAAGTTATAACTTCGGCTACTGTAAAGAAAGCTTACAGGAAAGCTACTCTCTGTGTTCATCCAGACAAATTACAACAAAGAGGTGCAAGTATCCAGCAGAAGTACATTTGCGAGAATGTCTTTGATCTTCTTAAGGTCTGTCGATAGCATCCTTGATTAGTCATTGGTTATACTGCTGCAATTTGGTCGTATTCTGTATAACTGTTTCTTTTCTTCTTTTATCACTGTCTTAAGTTCCTAGTATTTGTTAATTTTTCAGACTATTAGACTTTGATAATAAAGTGAGGACAGAGGCGGTGATCATTGCCTGTGATCTTGCCAGGTCTAACCTGGAATTTATTCCACCAAAACTATTATCTGAAGCTATTGAAAGACTTCGGGATAAATTACTTTAAAGATTTCAGAATTGGCTCATGGTTTGAGCAGTTCAGCTGTCAATAAGCTCGTGACGTTGAGGGATACACATATGCTGGGTCTGAGTGCTGGTCCCATGGCTGGGGCTACAATTTTATGTGTGCTTTAGGCATTTAGCTCACTCATGTCTTCCAGTGTTGGTGAGAGTGCAGTTCAGGTGAATGATCCAGCAAGATCTTGCAAATGTAACTGTAAGAGAAGTCAAAGAATCTGGTGGGAGCTCATCATCCTTAACCACAAAATGTAGTGACGATTCTCAGAGAAAGCTTGATGGTGCTGTCACCTTTGCAAGGTTTGCTAAAAAGCATCACCGACTTTTGAATGCTTTTATCTGACAGAATTCTAGTTTGCTGGAGAAATCACTTTCTATGATGCTGAAGGCACCCAAGCTGATTGACTTTGACAACAAGAAAGCATATTTTTGCTCAAGAATAAGGCAGCAGCATGAACAACACCTCTCAGGCCCTCTGCAAATTAGTATTCGGCGGGTACATGTTTTAGAGGATTCATACAATCAATTGCGGATGAGGTCAACTCAAGATTTGAAGAGAAGATTGAATGTTTGTTTTCAAGGTGAAGAGGGTATTGAAGCTGGGGGTCTTACGAGGGAATGGTATCAGTTGCTGTCAAGAGTCATATTTGACAAAGGAGCATTACTTTTCACCACTGTAGGAAACAATGCATCTTTTCAACCAAACCCCAATTTTGTCTGTCAGACTGAGCATCTTTCCTATTTCACATTTGTTGGCCGCGTGGTAATCCTCTTGAATTGATGAAGTTTTGAGCTAGATGTTCTTTGTGTTGATTATCAAGTCAGATTGATGATTTTTGCCATGATTTTTTTTAATTCTTTAAATTTTTTCGCAGGTTGCCAAATCTCTCTTTGATAGCCAACTTTTGGACGTTCATTTCACTAGGTCCTTCTACAAGCACATTCTTGGTGTGAAGTTGACTTACCATGACATAGAGGCTGTTGACCCTGATTATTACAAGAATTTGAAGTGGATGCTGGAGGTTAGTGGACATAATTTCCCAGTCTAGTGTTTTCTTGAAAAATTCATATGTGGTTTTTTTTGGGTCAGCCTTTTGTCTGTGGAGCAAGAATAATAACTGTAAGAATGACATTTTGTTGCCTCTTTTCTATATTTCAGAATGATGTAAGTGATATTCCTGACTTGACATTCAGTATGGATGCGGATGAAGAAAAGCATATCTTTTATGAGAAAACTAAGGTATAGAAATGTGTTTGTATTTTTTTTTCCAAATTTTTTTAATAAATTAGTTCATCTAAGCTGCTTTGTTTTTAACCATTCTGCTGAGATTTTCTAGCTGATATTTTAGTGAGCTATTTTGTTATTTTTGTAAATTTTTTAAGACATCTTTAATTTCATACTAAGTTTTTGTTTTTGATGTTTTGCTTTTAACAGGTTACTGATTATGAGCTTGAACCTGGAGGAAGAAATATAAGGGTTATTGAAGAAACAAAGCAGTTTCGAGTGCAGAGTCAGTATCAGAGTTTGATTCTCCATCTCCTTTTGCGACTGACGAGGGTAGGCTTTTGGGCACTATCAAATGTTCTACAAATCGTGAGGCATCTATTTCCTCAGGGCGGATTCCTCCTGAGTTTTTTGCTGCTCGTTTTGAGCCTTTGAATGGGCTTAGTGATGATGATCAATCTGATAGGATTGATCATATTCATTCGGACACCCCAGCTACCCCAGTAAAGAAGGGTAAGAAGAAGAAAAACAAGAAGGGTTAAAGCTCTTGCATTTTTTTTTTAATTAGACCGTTTGTGGTCATTTCTCATTTATGTTGTTAAGGCCATTTGTGGCCTTTTTACTTTGATTTAGGCCACTTGTGGCCTTTAGTTTCTATCTTATGTTGGATTGTATGTTTGGACTTTACGTCCTTATTATAATTCTTGGGGTATGCCCCTCGGATTTTTGTACATTATAACTTTTTCAGATTTATATTACTAAGTAACATTTCAAAAAAAAAAAAGAAGAAACAAAGCATGAGTATGTAGACCTTGTGGGTGATCATATCTTAACAAATGCCATTCATCCTCAGATCAATTCCTTCTTGGAAGGTTTCAATGAATTGGTTCCGCGAGAACTTATTTCAATTTTTAATGATAAAGAGTTAGAGCTACTGATCAGCGGACTTCCTAAAATAGATTGTGAGTTGGATTGTCTATATTTCTACTAAATTTGCGTGATTTACTTGCAATTCTTTTTAGAATTCAAGTGATATTTCTGTCCTTTCAGTGGATGATCTGAAGGCCAATACGGAGTACACTGGCTACATAGCAGCATCAAATGTTGTTCGGTGGTTTTGGGAGGTTGTTAAATCTTTCAACAAGGAAGACATGGCTAGATTGCTGCACTGTATAACTTATTAATTTATATGTTTGTGATAATATACTCTTATGTTGTACTCTTATTTTTTATTGAAATATCATTTTATTGGTTCATGTTTTCATATGATGAATTATTGGAATTAATTAGAAAAAAATAGATTAAAAAAATGTTTACAGGCTTGGATTTCATATAAATTGCAAAAAGGGTTCTAGGAGTTGAGCTTTTTTTTACTGCGGGCTTAATGACTGCGGTTAATGACACAACAAGCACTTTTTACGGCGGGCACACACCTGCGGTAAAAGTAGGACTACGATTTTTTATAATCATTTACGGCGGGCAGCGAAGCCCGCAGTAGACTTTTTACGGCAGGCCGAGCGCCCGCAGTAAATAATTTTCCCAGACCATGAATTTTTACAGCGGGATGAGCGCCCATGGTAAAAGGCCTTTTACCGCGAGCCAAAACTGCGATAAAAAGTAAAATGAGTTTTTACGGCGTCATTTTATACGGCGGGCTTAAACTTCCGTATGCCCGCCGTGAAAGGCTTTTTACCGCGGTTTCAGCCCGTGGTAAAAGGCTCATTTTCTTGTAATGTGGGATAGAGTTTTTCTTAGCCTATTTTGGTCAAAACTCTTTAAATTATAAGGCACTACCCTTAAACGTAGCACGACCTATCATCCACAAACCAATGGCTAATCAGAGGTAGTTAATCGTTGTTTGGAGACCTACCTAAGGTGTTTTGTTGCTGGAAAGCCAAAGCAGTGGGTGAAATGACTACTTGGACAGAATTTTGGTATAATACTTCTTATCACACTTTAACTAAATCTACTCCCTTTAAAGCACTCTATAGTCGTGATTCTGCTCCCTTGATTCGCTATAGCCATATCTCCATAGCTGTATCTACAATCGAGCAATTACTAGAGGAGAGGAATGCTATTTTAGATGAGCTAAAGAAGAATCTGCAAATAGCCCAGGAAAAGATGAAGGATGTTGCAGATGGCAAACGCAGAGAAGTTCATTTCCAGGTAGGAGATTTGGTTTACCTAAAATTGCAACCTGACAGGCAGCAATCGTTAGCTAGATGCAGGAATGAAATGCTTAGCCCACGATATTTCAGAACCTATCTAGTGAAAGCAAAAGTGGGACAGGTTGCCTACAAGTTGAAACTACCAAAAGGGTCTTCAATACACCCAGTTTTCCATGTTTCTCAGCTAAGACGTGCAGTTAGCATTGCCCCTGTTTCACTCACTATTCCCTCTCAACTTAAGGCTTCAATGGAGTTTGTATTGGAACCTGAAAGTGTTCTACGTGTGTGCAAAAACCGGGAAGGAGATGGGGACCATACAGAGGTGTTAATTAAATGGAAAGGGTTACCAGATTTTGAAGCAACTTGGGAGAAGGTGGAGTTGATTAAAGGACAGTTTCCTGATTTCCACCTTGAGGATAAGGTGTCTTTTAGGGCGGGAGGTAATGATAAACCTCCAATCAAGTTCACCTATACTAGACGTCACCAAAATATGAAGTGAAGAGCAAAGCTACGAATTCAGAAGATTTGGGGGAGATTTTTTTTTCTTTTCTTTTATTTTTTTGTCATTGTTGTGTTGTTTTGGAGCTGTGGGAGTTAGTTACTTTTTGGTCTAGGGAAAGATGAAGTTAGTTATAGAATATAGGAGAGGAAGAGAAAGAAAGAAAGCATTCAGCCATGAGATAAACATGGGTGTGAATTATTTCCCTAGGGAGAGCTTGCAGGCCTCTCGAATTTCCTGCTAAATATCCTAATAAAAACTCTTTTCCCTATGCCTACGGCATCTAGTCCAGTTAAATTCTACATTTTTGCTCAAGCTTTGGTGACAGAGTGTGTGAGTGGAGCCTGAATCTATCAGAGGGAGGAGGCAGAAGTTGCCTATTGTCAAGCTGGGAAGCAAGAGAGGGATCCTGATCTTTAGCTTTGGACAATTGACTACTGCAACGACTTCAAGAGAATAACAGTCCATTGATGAATTATTACAGCAGATGCTTTTCAATTATGGAAGGTTGTACAAACATAACACTTTTAGTTTGGGAAGAGCGACTGTGATGGAATTCTTTCTTGCTTCTTTGTTTCCTTCTTCATTATCTGATGCTACTATCTCCATGATTTATGAACAATTCATAACAAAGAGTGCTTCCAAGTTTTGAAGGAGACGTAGCACCTCAAGCGAGAATAGTTCCTCTAACTCGGGACAAATCTCTATGTCAAAAATTTTGAGACGAGAAGATTACTGGTAGTGTGGACAATGATTTGTCGCTAATTTCTTCTCCAAACACAGCACATAAATTTTCCAAATTTTCAAGGCACATCAACTCAATGCGTTGACATATGTTGCGGCAAGATGACAAGGAAAGCGACAACTCCATCTGGTTGCAGTGCCCAATATAGCAGTTCTTCAAGTAAGTTGAATCTTTTAAGGAAGAGATATCACCTAAACTTCTCAAATCATTGCAATTGCTGATTTCCAGCTCCTTAATGTCAGCTGGAAACATAATAGAGTCACCATAAATACTACATCCTTCAGAGCCTACAGAGTTGAAGTAAGTTTTTCGAAATATACCGTGTAGGAATGCCATACAACAGATGAAACCTCTGAATTTTCCGTTAACATCTAAAGAGACATCGATAGCCCCACATGACTGTTGCTTCTTACATAAAAACAATATTTGTTGAGTCCCTTCAGTACCTGCATAAGGTGGGAGACATATTTATTGTAGTCTTGCACATTGTAGAACTGCAAAACCAAAAATTCCAACTTCCTCAATCTTGAGATCTCTTCCACTTTTACATACACTCCTCTTGCCTGGAAGTGCTGAAGACGGGATAATTTTGGTAATTCTCCACTAGGAATCTCTTTTAGATTTGTATGACTTAGATCAAGGTATTTGAGATGTATCAACGTTTCTATTCCCTGAGGAACAACTTCAATACCCGTCGATCTAAGATCTAACTTCTTCAAAGCCCACAGTTTTGCCACAGGAGGCACATATTTCAGATTTTTACAAAAATAAAGAATCATTGCAGTTAGGTTTACCTAGTCAGAGATGGAATCTGGCAGATCTTTGATTCCAGCAAAAGAAAGGTCGAGAATCTTGCGCCTGATCATGAGTGTAAAGAACGATTCATGAATCTTTTTCAAACGATGATTGTTTCGTAACAGCAAGGTTGAGAGTGTTCTACAATGTGGAAGTACAATGTCTGAGGGAATTTCTGATATGTCGTTTCGCATTAGGGAAATCTTTTTCAGATCCTCAGACCATTCGTGCTCTGGAAGCTCTTTCAATTGCATGCCAGCTTTTACCAAATATCTAGAAGCTACTTCTGAAATATGCAATGCCATGCTTCTCACAAGATCATGCATCTTCACATATGATTCCAATCTACCATGGTCTAACAAACAATTGTATTCAAGTCTATTTAAAATAGCATGACCTTTCCAATACATTTGTTGCCTAGTCTCCATTTCATCTATCAGTCCCTCAAGGATCCAATATTCTATTAATTCCTCTCTCCGAATTTCAAGGTCTTCAGGAAAAAATGCAAAATATAAGGAAGTGATGTTGGATTTTCTCATCTCTTAAACAATCATAACTGAATTTCAATTTCTCAATTATCTTGTTTGCTATACCATCTACACTTTGTATGCGTCCTTTGAGTTCATTCAGCGCATTCTTCCACACATCAACGTTGTCCTCTCCCTTCATGCTACTAGCTATTGTAACAATTGCCAGAGGCAAACCTCCGCATTGCTCCACGACTAGCTTCAAAACCGATTCTAAGTTTGGAACTTTTAGAACGTCGTGTCCAATTTTATTCGAGCCTAATTTTCAGCAAGTGGCTCAAGTTTTATCATCTCACAATCCATAGATCGTCCCACTTCTACCGAACAACTTGTTAAACTTAGTTTGAACCCATTATCTACAGTTGGCTCTGGAATTCCAACATCCTCAAGAGAAAATCGGTTCCACACATCATCTAAAATTAGCACATATCTCTTTGTTTCTTGAACATTCCTGATATTATTGCTGCCCGTCTGGTTTGATCCTCGACTTTGGCTAGCTGTCCCTCTAGGTCGAATGCTGATGCAATGTCATTCTGCAGATTAATAACATCAAACTCTTCGGAAACAGTTACCCAAATTACTCTATTGGATCGAGTTTGTTTCAAGAGTGGATTATGGATGTGCTTGATGATCGATGTCCTCCCCATTCCTCCCATCCCACATACCGCACTCTTGCATACACGATCATCCATCAAACACGCCCAAATATCTCCTTCAACATCGGTTCTGCCTACCAGTTCTGATGTTGGCAATGTCATCCCGTTTTTTGAAGGGGCATCATTTTCCAAAACGTCAAGAAAGCTACCTTCATTATACACTTGAATCAGGTTGCTTGTTTTTTAATCGATACGTTTCGATAGGCAAGCACGTGAAAGATATAGCAGCCCCTGCTGATTTCATCTTCAATACTTTGTGCCTCGTCAATCATCCGTTTTGTTTTCTTCAACCAGTTCTCGACTTCTTTCTTCCGTATTTTCATAAAACGAAGCTCTGCATTTAATCTTTAGTTCTATGTCTTGCACGCAGCTATTCAAGTCTTCCCTCTTGCTCACAAGAGGATCAAAATAGTCATCAAGTTTCCGATGGTACTTTCAATATCTACAAATTGGAGTACCTATCCACTTTACAATTCCAAGGATGGACACTGGGTCCATTCTCAATTCCCTGCATGGTATTGGAAAATTAACGAGCACAAGACCATTACTTGCTTGGTTATGTTGGTGTAATTACAATATAACAGCTTAAGTAGATGAGTAGATAAATTCTAGAGATTTTATTGCGGAGACAAGGTTAAACACAAAATCTTTTAACAAATATATGAAATATAAATAAAAATTTATCATAATAACCTTATTAATAAGTGCATTTTCAAAGATAATCCCGTCTTCAAAAAATTTCAAAAATAGCCCTATTCTTTTTGTCGCTTTTACTAAGTATTTTTGAGCCTATATAGGCAATGGTTACTGGTTAAAAATCTCTTAAAAATTTTGTAGAAAATTGAAAAAAATCTAAAATTTAAGTGTGAATTACAAAAATATCATAGTCCTCTGTTGAGTAACATAAATTGTCAGACACTATCAAATACTATTAGTCACTGTTAAACGTCGAACGAATAAGATCATAATATACAAATTTTTCGAGGAAATATCATTTTTTAAAGACCCCTAAAATAAGGGTATTTTTTTTAATTTTTCTAAAAACTTATATCTTTTAACTTTATATGGTACTAGAAACATAAATTTCCAACAAATTATTCTCTTAATCATATAAGTAAGATCTAAAATCAAAGATTAATTTTAATGTTGTCAACTGAACTGTTTACACTATTCTTCATGGTTTTTTAATGAGAACTGAAATAAATGAACAATTAAATGCCTAGTGTAATTTTGCTAAAAAATTTAATCTAGAAAACATGCAACTTTTTATTACCGTACAATTTGGTAAGAGAAGAAAGGGTACCTGAAAAGGCTAATGCTTGCTTTTCGGTACAACTAATCAGAAGAAAGTTTTCTCGGATATCACAACTCTAATTATTGAGCGCGTGTTTGACAATTCGTACAATATAATATAAAAAGTGTTGTTTATATAAAATTATTTTAAAGCGTGTTTACTTCAGAAGAATGGTAGATAACGTAATAAAAAATTATATAAAATTCGTATAAGATTTGTACAGGAAGAGATAAAATAATGATATCTCCTATATGTGTTAAAGTCAGATAAAGGTATGAGAGGTTGTTAAATATAATTTTTAATTCATAAGTTTTATATATATAATATAATATAATATTATTTAAATATTTAAATTATATAATTTTATTTTTTATTCTAATTTTTGACAATAAATATCGTAAATATATATAAATAAATAAATATTTAAATTATTAGTTTATTGAATATTTAAATGAATTATTTTAATAAATAAATATAATTTATTAAATATTTAAATAAAAAATTAATTATCTAAAAAATTAATTTAATATAAATAACTTTTAAAATTATTATATTTTAAAATATTTTATTAATTTTAAACCATTTTTATTATTGTAAAAAATTTAATATAGTTAAATATAACATTTTATCAAGCACAGTATTGTGTGATATTTATACAATACAGTTAGTATAGAGTTTACTCATTCCTATATTATATAATTTTATACAATGTTATCCGTTATAGTAATAATTATACAATCTTATAGATGCATTAAACGTAGTTTAAGAATTTTAGATATTTTAAGCCCTTCCGGATAACTATGAGAATGTACATTTACATAATTCTCGTTCCCTATTCTTTTTTAATCTCTCTAATGATTGAATAAACATAACATGTTAATATGACATTAGCTTTTAACACGTGGGTACATTATGATATCGTTTTGTTATCAGTAACGTCCAACCCACCTTAACTCTCTTTTCTATTTCATATTATTATTTTTTAAAATCCTATTCCTACGGACTCGCTACAAGATTAACATATCAACAATAAAACAGTTAAAACAAAAAATTCATGAAATGTCAAATCTAACATGGTCTAAGATGGCTCCTAGCTGCATTTACTTATTCATTTATTTATTAACAGTGTGTATTAGACTATCAACTGATAACTACTTTGTCTTCTAAAGTTTCTTTTCGTGGATTAATTCCTTCAATTTCTTTCTATAGTTCAAGTTGGCCGCTCTATCAACCCATTTCGCACGTTATTCTGCACAAATATTTTATGATTTATTTGTTTATGTATTCAAAAAAAATATTTTTAAAAAATACATATTTAATAATACATTTAAAATAATATCAATTACATATCATTTTTTAAATTTAAAAATATTAATAATTAAAAATATATTTTTATCATATTTTAAAAATAAAAACTCAAAATGCATATACAAACTCGTACCAACTATCTCCCCCTCTACACCTTTTTAGAAGAGATATCAACTTTGAACCTCTCGACAACTTTTTAAAAGTGATCAACATCATACTTAATCAAAAACTATTTTGAACCCCAAAAGTCAACTGATGCTAAATATAGACAGATTTTAACAAACAAAATACCAATTTTACCAATATATATTAATCTATAAATTACAAAAATTAATGATATTTAAAAAAGGTACGTCTACTTGATTGTATAAATTTTAAAAATCATCAATTGTGTTAATAGTAAAGTAAAAAAAAAAACATATCCACGATTTTTTTGTGATTAAAAGCATATAAATAATGTAATATGTTCATCTTACTTTAAGCATATTATTAAATTTACGAGTAACAACGCTGAAATTGATCATGAGAATCATTGAAAGTCATCTTTCCACTTGTTTCTAAAAATTTCTAGGATAAGAAAGCTAATTATTTGATGATTTCTTTTCAAGATTTTGCTACCTAATTTGTTAACAAAAATATTAGAAAATTTTATTTTTATTATAAATAAAGCATGAACATAATTGTAAAATGAAAGTAAACAAAGAATCAAAACGGAAAGCAAAGGAGAAAAATAAGTGGAGTGTGAAGAAATTTCATTCGGCTTTCACATACATGTTACAATGACAATGGGGGCTATTTTATAGAAGTTTTGAAGCCTAATTTAACCAATGGAAATTTGCCACTCAAAGGACCAATTAAATATTGCCAAAATCAGAACCAATTAAACGTGTGCTTCCATTATTAAATCAATAACTTGCCGCCATTTCTTCCTGCTTTGTAATATAATAATCAACTTTAATCTTCTCTTCCTCAAACAAACGGGCATAGCTAGAGTGCAGCGGTTGTACGAGTACAGCCGCTGCTTTTAAGGCACGGGGTGTGCAAACAGTTGGAAAGACAACTATTACAGCCCCCTAAAAATTGTAAAAGCACTGTAGTGAGACCCCAAACATCAGCTTGCCTAATCTTTAGCCAATTGAATTGCACCAACGTTAGAGCCAATAGGAATCGCCTTGAGCACATCCATCAAGGCTCAGCCATCTAAGTATACATGTATACATGTATCTTATTTAATACCTAGTGGTGGAAAATCCCTAATAAGTTTGCAACAATTTTAGCTTTCTCGAAGCCAAACGGGCCTCTTGTTCAACTGTCGAACCTTCTTATGAATTGAATCGGCAAAATGGATTTTGAGCCTCAGCCATTCTCTTTATGTTATGAGCCCATCTTCGTAATTCTTTTGCATCACTACAAGAAATGTTATTATTTAATACGCCCTTTCACGGCAGTTTTTAAAAACCGCCTTAAAAATTTTGTGAGTATCACTTTTTACTTCAATCTAATGAACCGCCGTAGAAGGGAGGAAAAAATCCCAAATTGGTTTCGCCCTAATCTAGGCTTATTATCTCCAATAACCCTCTCACTACTTTTCTCGCAAGTCTCTCTGCATTTTGGGAGCAAAGCATGCAAAATCGAGCGCAATGGATCTTAGAAGAATTCGACTTTGAACGACACGACACTTTCTATTTTTGCGGTGGCCTTTGAGTTATCTCCCCTCCTCTTTCCATCGGCACACTCGACTCGATGCAGATAGCTTCGGTGGCCCCGGCTTCGGCCTTTATCAGGCGGCTACAGCCCGTACCCCCACGATCTTGCCTCTTATTGCTTCTCAATCCCTAATCTGGTCTTAATTGCTCCATTCGCTCCATCGATCCGCTTCTCAATCACTTCTCTATCGCTTGTTTATCGGCTTTCACTCTCTCACTCTGACTTTGTCGGCCTCAGGTATGTTTCTTGCTTGCTGATTATTGTGGGTTGATGATTTATGTTTGTGTTTGATTGGGTCTTGTGGGTTGATGATTTCGTGTTTGTGTTTTGCGGCACTGGTGTTTATCAGTATTGGGTTGGTGTCTAAACATTTAATTAGTGTTAGTACAATCAGCATGGTGCTCCAAAAACCCCACAAGAGCATCTGAAATCCTTCAAGTAAATAATAACCTCAAAGCAATGAACATAGAAACAAAATGTGAACAACCCACCTGCAACTTTTTCCCGAAATCACCAAATCTCCAACCAAAAAAAGCCGACACCTTGCAGATCTGGGAACAAAATAAAAAATCCAGAGAATTACAAGAAAATGATGACAAGGGTTATCTATAGAACATGGGTTATGGAATGAAATAGATTGGAAAAGCTCATTACAACATGAGAAATGCTTGTTGTTTGTAAGTTATTTATCTTTCTTTCTTCACTTTACAGTTTACACGAAATCAGCCAAAAGAATATGAAATAATTAATTAAAGTCCCTTCCTACCTCTCTCTCTCTCTCTCGTCTTCCACTTTATTACAAAAGCTCTTTCTGTAACTGTTTTTTGTTTGTTTGTTGCAAGCTACCTCTGCTACTCCTAGTAAAAAGTTTGACACTAAAATACTATTTTATCAGCTGTTGTTTTGTTGGTCACCAGTGATGGGGCGCCATTATTTGCTATGTGTCATATGCATTTGTCTAAAAGGTGATCAAACACTTCGTAATTATTTTCCGAAACCACCCTTACCATTCAATTGAAATTCAGATTAAATAAACCATTCCATATCGTGCTCCTGCGTGCATGTAAATATACTATAATATAGAATTGTAAAATTGCAATGCACTTGTGTTGGTTGCATTTATTAATTAATTCTTCTCCAACACTAACACTTCATCCTCCTCCAGTAAATATATTATAATATAGAATTGTAAAATTGCAATGCACTTGTGTTCGTTGCACTTTATTTTTATTTTTATTTTTATTTTTTGGTTGGATTTGTTTATAGTTTCTTACATGCAGTGAATGGAACCAATAATTTATGTTAGTGGACATGACACTTTATACAAAAATAAAAAGATTTCTTGTGTTGAAAATTGTAAAAAATTCGATGCCCAATTCAGTCAAATTCTTTGAGTTATTCGACACTCTTATTGAACTTTATCTCATCAAATTATTGTTATTATTATTACGATTATTTTATAATTATCTTACGGAGGAAAGGCAAGTTTAGTGAATAAGTAAGCAAACCTGAGAGTTGGTGGGAGAAGAGGGAGCAAATCAGAGAAGGTGAAGAGAATTTTTCAACAATTCGACGCAAGCCGCAATAGTGGAAGAGTTGGGACATGATTACGCAGTTTTCATGAAGGAATTGGGAACTTTGAGAAACAGAGTAAATGGGGTAGGATTAGAGATCGAGGAAGCTTTTGATGGGCACATGGCGATTGGTAGGGTTTTGTACAAGCATCAGTTGTTTAAAGAGGCGTTGGTGAGTTTTAAAAGGGCTTGTGAGTTGCAATCTTTAGATGTTAGGCCACGTTTTAAAGTTGGGAATTGCTTGTATGTTCTTGGTAGGTATAGATAGGCTAACGATAAGTTTCTCTTGGCATTAGAGGCTGCTGAGTCGGGAATCAATGGGCTTGCTTGCTTCGACAGATCTATGTCAATCATGGAATTGCAATTAAAGGTGAAAGTAAGATTTAAAGTGCTTATTAAACAACAAAAAGGGGGGGAAAATAGTTGTTTATTCAAATATAACTGAACCATGATTGATAAACAATAGGCTTCCTTGTTGCATAAATTTTTATAATTAATGAATTGTTTTGTTAATGATTGATAAATATTCAATAAACTGTTTTAATTCATATTTTTTTAATTATAGAGAAGCACAGGTTCTGTCTTTGTCATTGGCTTCATTTTAGGTTCAAATCTTTGTCCAATTAGTGGTGATTGGAGGGTAAGAAATTGATCAATTTTGAAGTTCTTTTTTCTGGATTTTTATGCACTTGAAGAATCAAGAGCTTTAGCAGTTAGAACTTTAATTCAATTTAATTTCTTCTTTCTTTAAAATTCTATTAGTAGTCCATGTTAGAAAGAGAATGGTTTTTAATTCTCATGAATTATTTCAGGATTCAGAATATAATTTCTCCCTTTTAAATTTGTTCGGGTTTCGATGGATTCAACAACAATATGTGACAAGAGAAAGTCCAGGTAATCCATTGGTTCTTAATTTCCTACATTTTGTTAAGGCATAAAAATACCTTTTTACCCAACTTTTTTAGTAGAGAATTACTACTTTACAAATAGTAGTTTGACTTTGTTGACTAACAAAGGTGGGAACCACAAAGAAGAGTATCAAAATTTTTAATCTGCTGGTGAAGTGATAATTGGAAAGTCGAAGCAGGCGGTGGAAGATGGACCCAGGGCCTTCACTTAAAATTTTTGTATACTATCAATTTTTTGTAAGTAAGATATGTTAGCCCTAAGGCTACATGATAATTTTGATGATAACAATACACATTGATTAATTGAGATTTACTAACATGTTTATTTATGTGCAAGAGTAAGATCATTGAAATAATTTTAAAATCAAGAAGAGGCTTATTAAAATGAAGTGTTGAAGCTAAGGAGAAGACTACATGTTAAAGGCACCAAAGTTTAAGAACAAGGATTGACTCAAGGAATGTGACACATGAGCAATGTTCAATCAATTGGTCATATATATCTCTACAAATATCCAAATGACGTGATTCTTGAGCCTTTGGAAAGCTTACTCAATTTATAACATTTCATATGTTTTAATGAAATTCAAATTTCAAGTGCAAGGTTGTCCAAATCATCATGCAAGTTGAAAGACAAATGGAAGCAGCTGACATGAGCACCGAATACTCCTTTGGACATATCTTGAGCTAGAAAAATCAAAATGACTTGATTCTTGTGGCATTAGAAAGATGACTTAATGGGGAACATTTCATATGTTTTGAAGAAATTCAAATTTCAAATGGAAGGCCGACATAATTGACATGCAATTCGGTGGACTGACACAGAGAAGAAAAATCAACTCACATGAGCACCGAATGGTGTTTTGGCCATATCTTAAGATAGAGATATCCAAATGCTTTGATTCTTAATGTTTTGGAAAGCTTATTCAAATATGCAAGATCTTTTATGTTTTGAAGAAATTCAAATTTCAAACGGAAGGCTGACAGAATTATCATTCAAGGTGGACTGACACATGGAAGAAAAATCAAGTCACATGAGCACCGAATGGTGTTTTGGCCATATCTTGAGCTACAGATATCCAAATGACTTGATTCTTGATGCGTTGGAAAGCTTATTCAAATGTGCAGATCTTTTATGTTTTGCAGATTTTCAAATTTCAAACAGAACATTGAACAAAAATGGCAGACAAATTACGGTTTTTATGGTGGGCAGAAAATTTGGAGATGGTGTCTTCACTTGATTAAGTTCATCTCATTTGCCTATAAAAGGAGCCATTCTCCCATGCATTCAAGTAGAGCAAGAGAAGCATCTATCAAGCAACAAACAAGAGAAATATCAAGTCTAGAGAGCTTTTATATTATTTATCTACTCTTTGAAGAGAGTTATACTTTTGTTGTAAAAATTATCTTTGTTCTTGTATTGTGGTGAGAGTGAGATATTATTGTAAAGGATAATAGTTATCCTTGAGAGAACTCTTGTTGTGTGTTAGCAAGAGTTGAAGGAAGTTGCCTTGGTGAGGTTGTTCATCAAGAAGAACTCTTGGTGTGGTGTTATCAAGGGTTGAAGGAAAGTTGCCTTGGTGAGGTTGTTCATCAAGAAGAACTCTTGGTGTGGTGTTATCAAGGGTTGAAGGAAGTTGCCTTGGTGAGGTTGTTCATCAAGAAGAACTCTTGGTGTGGTGTTATCAAGAGTTGGAAGAAAAAGTCTTGGTGAGGTTGTTCATCAAGCAAGTTGTAAAGATTTCTACAACTTAGTTGAAAGCTTAGCTCGTGGAGCTAGGAGCCCGTGGACGTAGGCAAGGTTTGCCGAACCACGTAAATTGAGTTTGCACTCTCTCTATCCCTATGCTCTTTACATTTACTTGCACTTGTGATTGTTCTTTATTGCTATTCTATTGATTGCATTCTATTTTCATCTTCTTCACCTTTATTCTCAAAGAAAGGGTTAAATAATTTTGATCTTTCAAGAAAAGTTTTCTAATTCCGTATTGATAAATAAAAACCCAATTCACCCCCCCTCTTGGGTTGCCATACCTGGGTCAACAAGTGGTATCAGAGCAAGGTTGCTCAATTTTTTTAAATCTTAATCGATTTTTGAGCTATGGCAACTTTTAATTTAACTTCATATGTTGAGGGACTTTCTATCTCTAGACCTCCATTTTTAATGGAAGTGATTACTCCTATTGGAAAACTAGAATGAGTATTTTCTTGAAATCTTTTGATTATGATTTGTGGTCTATTGTTTTGGAAGGACCTTTTGTTCCTACCAAAATTGAAAATGGGGAATGCATGCTTAAAGAACCTAAAGAGTTTAGTGAAGATGATAAAAAGAAATTGAATTTGAATGCTAAAGCTATGAATGTGTTATATTGTGCTCTAGATAGAAATGAGTTTAATAGAATATCTACTTGTTCTACGGCACAAGAAATATGGCACACACTTGAAGTAACTCATGAAGGAACTAGTCAAGTTAAAGAATCTAAAATTAGTATGCTAGTTCATAGTTATGAGCTTTTTAAGATGAAATCGGATGAATCAATTTCTGAAATGTTTACTAGATTTACGGATATTGTCAATGGTTTGAAATCTCTTGGTAAATCTTATTCTAATGTTGAAATGGTAAGAAAGATTCTTAGGTGTCTACCAAAATCTTGGAAGCCAAAGGTGACGGCAATTCAAGAAGCAAAGGACCTCACCAAACAACCATTAGAAGAACTTATGGGTTCTCTCATTACTCATGAAATCATCTTGAAGGAGAATGAAGAAGAAGATTGCGATGTGGAAAACATGTGCTTCATGGCTTTAAGAGAAAATGAGATAAGTATTCTAAACCATGATCCTAAGCTTTCATATGATAAATTACTTGAAGCATTCCAAAATTTACATGTGCAAGTTGATAAACAAAATTCAAAAATCAATGCTTTCAAAAAGAAGTCAAAAGTCATGTTATCTCAATTAGAAGAGTTGGTGGAAATAAATGAAGCTTTAGAAAATGAAAATGAAATTTTAAAGCAAAAAGATTTTGAAAGTTTGGAAAGTCAAATACATTTATTAAAAACTGAAAATGAGATTTTAAAACAAAAGGATTTTGATAAATTGGAGAAAGAAAATGTTATTTTGAAAAAGGAAAATAATGACTTAAGAAATATTGTTGATAGTTTTACAAAAAGTACAAAAAATTTGAATTCTATGTTACAAAACAAAAGGTGTGTTTTTTATAAAAGAGGTTTAGGATATAAAACTCATAAAAATCAAAAGTATTTTAAAAACTATTTTGTTCATGCATCTTCTAGGAATAATCCTAATCATTCATGTACTTATTGTGGAAGAAAAAGGACACAAAGTGTATTCCTGCTATATTAAGAGAAATCCTAATTTGAAACAAATATGGGTTCCAAAAAGTACCATAACTAACCCCCAAGGACCCAAGAACTTTTGGGTACCAAAAAGTTACTCCTTGAATGTTAATTGTAGAGACAAAGTGGCAAACACAAGTGGTACTTAGATAGTGGATGCTCAAGGCATATGACCGGAGATGCCTCCAAGTTCTCAAGATTAATCATGAAGAAAGGAGGATATGTGACCTTCGGTGATAATGCCAAAGGAAGGGTAATCGGACATGGTGATATTGGTAACCCTTCTTCACCTATTATTAAAGATGTTTTGCTTGTTATGGTTTAAAACATGATTTGATTAGCATTAGTCAATTGTGTGATAAGGGATATTTTGTTACTTTTGAGCCTAATAGATGTGTGATTAAGGATGTTAGTAACAATAAGACATTATTTGTTGGTAATAGATATGGTAATATTTATACAATTGATATTGATGTTAATGATCATGTAGAAAATTGTTTCATTGTTAATCATGATGCTTGGTTATGGCATAGAAGGTTAGGTCATGCTAGCATGGACACAATTTCAAAAATTTCTAATAAGATTTAGTTGATGGTCTTCCAAAAATAAAATTTGAAAAGGATAAGAGTTGTGATGCTTGTCAATTTGGAAAACAAGTGAGAACTTCTTTTAAACATAAGAAATTTATTTCAACAAATAAACATCTACAATTACTTCATTTGGATTTATTTGGACCATCAAGAACTCAAAGCCTTGGTGGAAAGTATTATGTTTTTGTTATTGTGGATGATTATTCAAGATTCACTTGGGTATTATTCTTGAAAACTAAAAATGAGGCCATACAAGCTTTTTCAAAATTTGCAAAAAGAGTCCAAAATAAAAAAGGGTATTCTATTGTATCCATTAGAAGTGATCATGGTGGTGAAGTTGACAATGTTACATTTGAAAATCTTTGTGATGAAAATGGTTTTGAGCATAATTTTTCCTCACCTAGAACTCCATAACAAAATGGTGTTGTTGAAAGGAAAAATAGGACTATCCAAGAAATGGCTAGGACCATGTTGCTTGAAAATAATTTGCCAAAATATTTTTGGGCCGAAGCCGTTAATACCGCATGCTTTATAATCAATAGAGTACATATTAGAGCTTTAATAAAGAAAACTCCTTATGAACTTTGGAAAGGAAGAAAACCCAACATTGGATTTTTTTAAAGTTTTTGGATGTAAATGTTTTATTTTAAACACTAAGGATAACCTTGAAAAATTTGATGCAAAAGCCGATGTTGAAATTTTTGTTAGCTACTCCAACCATAGTAAAGCATATAGAGTTTTTAACAAAAAGACTCTTACAATTGAAGAATCTATGCATGTTGAATTTGATGAAACTAATGTGATTTCTTCAAAGAATTTAGATGATAATATTGTTGAGGTAGAAAAGCAAATCAAGGGATCAAGGCTTGATGAAAAGAGCCAAGATGAATTACAACTTCAACAAGAAAAGCTTGAGGAAGTAAATGATTCTTTCCAAGAATTACCAAAGGAATGAAGGTACGCAAAAGCTCACCCTAAAGATCTCATTATTGGTGAACCGTCACAAGGTATGAGAATTAGATCTTCTTTTAGGAACTTTTGTAATCATTTTGCATTTGTCTCTCAATTTGAACCAAAATCTTTTAAAGAAGCCAAAAATGAGAAAAGTTGGATTTTGGCTATGCAAGAAGAATTGAACCAATTTGAGAGAAATCAAGTTTGGGAATTAGTCTCTAGACCTAAATATGACTAAACCCCTTAGTCAAGATATATTTTGCATAATTAGAAGAGAATTAGGCATCTTGGATATGTCTTAATTTTGTTTTTCTATGATTATCTTTAAATGGTAGCATATGTTAAGGGGGAGAATATATTTAGGGGGAGTAGTTAACTTGATTACATTTTTTTTGATGATAACAAAAGGGGGAGAAATAGTTGGATTGCTTATATTCATAACAAGTGCTATTCTTTTTGCTTAGTGTTGATTTTATTTTCATTCTTGATTTTAGATTATATTTTAAAGCAATCAATGGTTTGTCATCATCAAAAAGGGGGAGATTGTTAGCCCTAAGGCTACATGATAATTTTGATGATAACAATACACATTGATTAATTGAGATTTACTAACCATGTTTATTTATGTGCAAGAGTAAGATCATTGAAATAATTTTAAAATCAAGAAGAGGCTTATTAAAATGAAGTGTTGAAGTTAAGGAGAAGACTACATGTTAAAGGCACCAAAGCTTAAGAACAAGGATTGACTCAAGGAATGTGACATATGAGCAATGTTCAATCAATTGGTCATATATATCCCTACAAATATCTAAATGACATGATTCTTGAGCCTTTGGAAAGCTTACTCAATTTATAACATTTCATATGTTTTAATGAAATTCAAATTTCAAGTGCAAGGTTGTCCAAATCATCATGCAAGTTGAAAGACAAATGGAAGCAGCTGACATGAGCACCGAATACTCCTTTGGACATATCTTGAGCTAGAAAAATCAAAATGACTTGATTCTTGTGGAATTAGAAAGATGACTTAATGGGCACATTTCATATTTTTTGAAGAAATTCAAATTTCAAATGGAAGGCCGACATAATTGACATGCAATTCGGTGGACTGACACAGAGAAGAAAAATCAACTCACATGAGCACCGAATGGTGTTTTGGCCATATCTTAAGATAGAGATATCCAATTGCTTTGATTCTTAATGTTTTGGAAAGCTATTCAAATATGAATATCTTTTATGTTTTGAAGAAATTCAAATTTCAAACGGAAGGCTGACAGAATTATCATTCAAGTCGGTAGACTGACACATGGAGGAAAAATCAAGTCACATGAACACCGAAATGTTTTTTGGCCATATCTTGAGCTACAGATATCCAAATGACTTGATTCTTGATGCGTTGTAAAGCTTATTCAAATGTGAAAATATTTTATGTTTTGCAGATTTTCAAATTTCAAACAGAACATTGACAAAAATGGCAAACAAAATTATGGTTTTTATGGTGGGCAGAAAATTTGGAGTTGGTGTCTTCACTTGATTAAGTTCATCTCATTTGCCTATAAAAGGAGCCATTCTCCCATGCATTCAAGTAGAGCAAGAGAAGTATTTTATCAAGCAAAAAGCAAGAGAAATATCAAGTCTAGAGAGCTTTTATATTATTTATCTACTCTTTGAAGAGAGTTATACTTTTGTTGTAAAAATTATCTTTGTTCTTGTATTGTGGTGAGAGTGAGATATTATTGTAAAGGATAATAGTTATCCTTGAGAGAACTCTTGTTGTGTGTTAGCAAGAGTTGAAGGAAGTTGCCTTGGTGAGGTTGTTCATCAAGAAGAACTCTTGGTGTGGTGTTATCAAGGTTGAAGGAAGTTGCCTTGGTGAGGTTGTTCATCAAGAAGAACTCTTGGTGTGGTGTTATCAAGGGTTGAAGGAAGTTGCCTTGGTGAGGTTGTTCATCAAGAAGAACTCTTGGTGTGGTGTTATCAAGAGTTGGAAGAAAAAGTCTTGGTGAGGTTGTTCATCAAGCAAGTTGTAAAGATTTCTACAACTTAGTTGAAAGCTTAGCTCGTGGAGCTAGGAGCCCGTGGACGTAGGCAAGGTTTGCCGAACCACGTAAATTGAGTTTGCACTCTCTCTATCCCTATGCTCTTTACATTTACTTGCACTTGTGATTGTTCTTTATTGCTATTCTATTGATTGCATTCTATTTTCATCTTCTTCACCTTTATCCTCAAAGAAAGGGTTAAATAATTTTGATCTTTCAAGAAAAGTTTTCTAATTCCGTATTGATAAATAAAAACCCAATTCACCCCCCCCTCTTGGGTTGCCATACCTGGGTCAACAAGATATATTTTCATATACTATTCACTCAGGAAAAAAAAGTTAAGTTTAGTATAATTTGTTGAAAATAATATAAAGTAGCCTGGCCCAAAATATTAAGAATATAACAAGGTATCAATTAAAAAAAAGTAAAAAATCTTTCTTCACTTAATCAATCAATGGAAGATTAATTTTAGAGTTGAGTTTTTTGTACCCAAAATATTGCCCTCAATATCCATTATGTAATCATTAAACGAATTAATTTATAATTTTCAAACCTTTTTGAATATATATAGAGATAATAAATTAGGCTAAAGTTATGTCAATTAATTGCTATAGAGAGAATTCCTTTACTAAACTCACCTAAACTAATTGCCTTCAAATTCACTTGCTTTAATTGTTTTAATGTTGATCGTTTTGGTTGCTGGGTATATGTTTTTTCAAGGAATTATTATCATACATGCAGTAGCATGTTCAATGACTAATGTTTTTGGGAGAACAAAAATGCTCTTGTTTTATTTTATTTTATTTTATCTTTTTATTCACAAATTTTTATGAATTACAGGCTAGTTTTAGGAGCTTCAATGAACCCAGTAAGAAGGTTAGGCCCAACAATCATTAAACTTGAATTCAAGGCATTATGAATATATATATTTGGACCAGTCATTGGGGCCATTGCATGAGCATTTGTGTATAACTTGATAAGAATTATAGACAAACCACTTTGTGAATTAACAAATTTCAGGTACTTTTTTTAAATTTAAGCTTTTACTGCATATTGTTTTTGGATCCCATGACAACCTTCATAATTCTTGGCTTTATTATATATTATAATATAGGTTTAGATTATATTTAAGAATTTTTGTATCTAATATTTGAAACAACTAAAGAAACCTCATGAGTATAGATCCTTTTAACTAAGTTTGCAGTCTCATGATATTTGTCGCTAGTGAATTACGAGATGAAAAGAAGAGTATCACATATGCTGTGTTCCATTAGTTGCGTATAGATTACCTCAACAAATGAACTTTCATCTTATGATCGAGAGGGAATATGTGCCTGTGTAAAACAAGGAGAGGAAAGAATATCAATATAATTGAAATTGTAATCATTTGAATGCAGGACACTAGTGGAAAAGAAGACTCTGCAAGCCCGACTTTGGTTTTGTCAGCCGAAGAATCAAAAGTTGGTGCTGAGGAAGCAATCTTTGTGGCATTTGATATGGTTTCTGAAGCCAAAGAATCAAATAATGGAATTGTTGAAGCAAGCTTGGAAAAACCTGCTCTGTTTTCTGCACCTGAAGAAAAGCACGATGACAGTAAATAGGCAAACGGGGACATGTTGTTTAACTGTTTGATTATAACATGTTGAATAGTGTGGATGATGATTGCGTTATATTTGGTATTCTTGGATTATGATTGAACCATGATATGAAATATTTTTGTATTTGATTTGATTTCATTATATTCATTTAATGAATGATTACAGAATTATATTTAATTATTTTGTAGACAGTAAATAAATATAGAATAGCACAAGTATCGAAATTGAAAAAAAAAATTTCTAACTATTTACGGCGGTTTCCTGGTCGACGTAAAAAGTTTTTTTCTAACTATTTACAGCGGTTCCTCATAAATCTACGACAGTTGCTAAAAAATTGAATAAAAACTTTTTACGACGGTTTAGTGACTTTTTACGGCGGTTTTTTGTCCGTCGTAAATACTACTTTTTACGACGGACAAAAACCGCCGTAAAAAGGTGTGGTGATTGTCAATTCTATTTCGTCGCTTGTTTTTGCGTCGAACAACCAAACTGCCGTAAATAAGTTTTTACGGCGGGCCAAAACCGCCGTAATAGCTTTTACTGCGGTTGTTTTTGTGGCGGTTGTGAATAGTCCTTCCTTTTGTAGTGATATTAAATTTCAATTACCAAAAATTATTAAGGAAATTCTCTTTAATTGTTTAGAATTGGAAAATATTTGTACTAAGTTGGAAAAGAGTACATATCTTTTAAAATAATATTTTATAAAATATTATTATTTTGTTTGACGAAATTTTATTGTGAAAATTCAAAAAATAGATAAAATTAGGGGCTTTTACTGAAATATGGATATATCCTGAAAACTTTTAATGCCATAGACACTTTGAATGTGAAATGATTAAAATGCCCTGCACTCATTAATTGTTGAAAAGAAAGAAGAAAGAAACATCCGTCACTCTTTCGTCCACTGTCTGAAACACCCTTCAACATCTTTGTTTCAACTCATTGTTTAATCTTAGTGTTTAAGCTGAGCAACAAGGTAAGATAGCTTTCTGTAATCTCTCTCTAAATGGCGTAAGAATGTTGAAGTAGGTTGTAATGTTTTCATTATTTCTTGTTTTTGTAGCTTTCAACCACATTATCTAGCCTAAAATAGGGATATATATGTGAACTAAGCTTAGACATAGTGCTATTTTTGTCAATATTTGCTGAAAATTACAAATTGTAGAGAAAATTTGGAATTGCAGGCAAGGGGGAAGAAGGCTCGACGTAGTCGAGCGAGATCGCTCAACAAATATGTCGTGTGTCAGATATATAAGATCGATGCTCGACATGTCGAGCGGTCATGTCAAGTCTCGAGGGAGTGTGTCGAGGCTATGGTCGAGTGTCGAGTTAGTGCATCGAGTGGAGTGTCGAATGTGTTGGTTGTCGGATATGTATTTTTGTCGAGTGTCGTGTGTAGTGTGTCAAGAATCGAGCATTGAGTTTGATTCAATCGAGATAAGTTGAGCATTTGGGCAGAATTGTCGTTCTTGTGACCTATTTAAGCAATTTCGTAATGATTTTTTGTCCGCGGACCTTATATGATATGTCTCTATCATGCAGGATATGAAAACTTTACGTATACTTATTCTATACAATGCTTCTTGGATTATGCAAGAGAATGACGGTTATTTGTACACTGGTGGTAGGGCAAAGCCATTGATAATTTGTAGGTGTACTACTTATAATGAGTTGGTTGACTGTATTAGTACTGAAAATGATTGGGATCTTCGTAAGCATAACATAAGTTTAGAGGTTCAATTTACTTTTAAGGGTGTTCCGCCATTGCCGACTCCTATTGAGACTGAAAAAGATGTTTTTTTTTATACAACATCTTTTGGAGGACCAACAGTCATATACACCACTAATTTTCAAAGTTGAAGATAGGGACAAGCAAAGACAGAGGTCAGGATCCGATGCAGTACGAAAGCGACAAAGTTCTTCACATCCTTCTTTTTTTCGCTCAGCAAGTGGAAGCAACCAATTAAGTAAGTCCATTCCTGTTTGTGCACAACCACAATTGAATGATGACGTTGGCATTGACTTTGAGCAATATTTAGGGCATGAGTCAGTTAGATTGTTATGTGAAAATGAAGAAGGGGTGCCCCCGTTGATGCCATTAAGATTAGTACGTCATCTCGATAGCATTAGAGAGTTTGAGAGTTTAGGCAATATTGATGTTAATAATGCTAGTGATGATGTTAATGATGATGATGGTGGTGATGAAGATTATGATGATGCTAGTGATGATGTTAGTGAGCATGGTGACGACGAGAATGATGATTGCATGATTCGTATTAAAGATTTGGGTGAGTGTTTGAATGCTTTTATTGTTGATGGACAGAATGTAGACGGTTCACATTTTGATAATGACGAATAAACGAAGATTTTGAATGATGTGAACTAGGTTGTGCCGTTTACCTTTCCTTCTCCAATTCACTCCACGCCTACTCCTTCACTATACGGACATCAAAAAGATCCGGTGTTGAATAATGAGACAGGAATGGATGCAAATTCTATACATCAAGAAGCTAATTTGGGCTTTGAAAATGACAACCGTTGGGCTCACACATTTAGGTGGATGCCGCCTGTTGTGCATTCATCATCCGCAGTTGACGATGATGCTTCATCATTTATAGTTGATGAGATTGAGGTTGCAGTTAGGCAGATGTTTAATAGCAAAACCGAGCTTCGTGAGAAGTTATCAAATTTGGCATTAAGACGCAACTTTCAATTCAAGGTGAGGAAATCCAACGTAATAAGGTTTGAGGTCTTATGTCGAGCTGAATCTTGTAAATGGCGTTTACGCGCCACAAAGGTAGTCGATTCACATTTCATCCAAGTGAAAAAGTATAAGAACCATCACACATGTTTCAGAGCCAGACTTTACCCAAATCACAAACAGGCAACTGCACATGTTATTGGCAAATATATTAAGAGCAAATTCATTTAGGCATCCTGAATATACCGTCCGAAGAATATTATGTTTGATATTCAAGAGTCATTGGGTGTTAATATCACATACAACAAGGCATGGAGGGCAAAGGAGACAGCTTTGGAAGAACTTAACGAATCTCATGAGGAATCATTCACATTACTCCCTCAGAATATGTACATGATTGAGAAAGGAAACCCGGGGACCAAAATGACTTTAGAAATTGATGACAATAACCACTTTAGATACTTTTTCATGAGTATGGGGGCCTCTATTGCCGGATTTGCATGATCAATTAGGCCAGTTATCGCAGTTGATGGATTTTTTCTGAAAGGGAAATATAGAGGTACAATGTTTTTGGCTTCTTATATGGATGAAAATAAACAAATATACCCATTGGCATTTGGAGTTGGGCATTTTAAAAATGATGACTCGTGAAACTCGTTTATGAGATAGTTCCGTGACCATGTAGTACAAAATGTCCGAGATTTTGTTTTCATTTCTGATCATCATCATAGCATTGAATGAGCTATTGTAGAAGTTTTTCCTCATGTACTGTATGGATTGTGCACTCTTCATTTGAAGGGTAACTTGAAGGCCACGTTCAAGGACAAGACTTTGTTGGATATATACTCCCGAGCTGCAAGGACATATCACAGTGCTGATTTCAACTATCATATGCAGCAAATTAAATCGTATATGCCCGCAGCCGCAATTTGTCTTCAAGAGATTGGAGTCGATAAATGGGCACATTCAAAGTTTCATGGCCAACGGTATAATATCATGACAACAAATATAGCTGAGTTGATGAACAGCTCATTGCGACATATGCGATTCCTTCCAGTTACATTGTTAGTAGATTATTACTGGACAAACTTACAACAATGGTTCTAAGAGCGTCGAGAGTTATTTCTTAACTCAGAATTACATCTCTCGCCCTGGGCTAATAAGTTGATGAAGGAGCGGTTAAAGGAGGACGAACGTATGAGAGTTACTGGTATCTCTCTTATTATGTACGAGGTGAGAGGCAATGATCGCGTCAACGTCATTGACATGCGCACTCGGACATGCACGTGCAGCATGTTTGATCTTGACCAACTTTCATGTGCACATGCATTAGCTGTTTGCAAACGTATGAACCTACTGACGTGCCATGATTATTATGCCCATTGGTATACAACTGAAACATTTCTACATGCATATGCTCTGCCAGTTGTTCCTATTGGAGTTAGTGAGGATTGAATGGTTCCTGAGGAAGTACGTAGCAGAGTAGTTCTACCGCTAGTCATGAGGAGACCAGCAGGTCATCCTCGAACAAAACGAATACCTTTCGTCGGTGAGTCTAGTTTGTCTCAAAATTACGGGCGATGTGGAAGTTTCGGGCACAATCATCAAACTTGCCGAAACCCAGTTCCACTTGATGTTGTTGCAAGGGTGCGACATGACAGGGGATGATGTCTGCCAAATGTACGCAACGGGTATTTTTCTCCATGTAATATTATTTGTTTGCTCTATGCGATGTAATGTATTTACATTATTTCATCAGATGCTATTTCAAATGACTAAACTTTCATTTATGTGCTTTGTCAATGTATAAAACATTGATGTATGAAACATGTCCTTATGTGCTTTGTCAATGAATTATACATTCATGTATGAAACACGAATTTGTATGCTTTGTCAATGTATAAAATATTCATGTATGAAACATATCTGACGAAATACATGTATGTACGAATACATCCAAAAATATATATATTTACATTTTTGCATACTGACCTTTTCAATTGATAATACAAGTATGTACCCCTATACATGGAAAAAATGTGCTAGTAGACAAAATGTATAACTATACAAAAATGTGTAAATATACAAAAAATGTGTAACATGTAGCCAAAAATCATGGGACAATACCTCTACCATGCATAACACAAAATCATGGTAGAGTCGGGCTTGGTTGCAGCTCAACATTGGCTGGCACAACATCGGTAGGCCCCATGATGTCCAAGACGGCCTTCTCTGCCTGTGGAAAAACTTGATAAGCCCAAAGATGTAATGTCATTCTTCACTGAAGTGTCTCGTTCGTGAATGCCTTAATGTTTGCCAATGGAACGCCCCTAGCTAAGAACTTCATGAACTTTAGACAATACACGCCGCATGCTCCTTCCCCAGCCTCCTGCTATGGTACCTCAGACGAATCCCCGATGCGCTCAATGTCATACGAGATTACGGGGTAGTCAGAAAGATCATAAACCTCCATTAACACCATACGTGGTATCATCTTTGTCAGGCATCGGACTGTGTCTCTTACTGTGTCGATAGACTTGTACGCAATATATGAGTCATATATGACTGTCACATGATGATTCAAATCCACCTCGGCTGCCAACCAATGTTCACTCCTGATGTTAATAGCGACATAGAGTTGAAAAGAAAGTTAACAATATGGAAATCAATCACAACATTTTGATTAAAATAGCACATACTAACACATTGAATAAATGGACTCGCCCTGTCCACATTGACCTATGGTCATCCAACGAGGGGCATCTCTCCAAGGAGAAACTGGACAATGTCTGACTCGTTCACCCAGTCAATATCATCCAATTTGTCCGAGGACCATGTCCATAACGACTGAACTTTTAACTGCAATTTCATGAGTACGGTTAGCTAACTCTCAAAACATGCGCAAGTATGGAATCACAAATATACTATAATTTCATATGTTTTACAAATACCTACCCAGAAAGTTGTGTCCAGAAAAGCAGATCTCTGGATAACACTTGCGCCCATATCTTTAGCTCTACAGCGTAACGTCGACAAGTAGTTGTCAATATGTTGCATATAGTAATAGTAATCAATAAATATTGCAATAGTATATTGGTCAGGAGGAGACAACAAGGACTGAAACAAACCCTAGATTCAATCCATTGGGTCAGCGTGGTTAACATGATGAAGAACTCACGCCTAGCAAGGTAGACGCCCAAGTCAACATTGCCCAACGCCTCACTCATCGACGTATTGAAGCTGATACAATCAGCATCTGGTGTGGGGACATGTGGGTCAAAGAGTGAAACCCGAGTCCAAGGACGTTATCAGATACATTGTCTGCATCCCGTGACACTGCCTCCCAATGCTGTAAAGTGGGCTCTTCTATAGGCTAAACAACTGGATCCTCTGCAGGCTGAACAACAGGGTCCTTTGAGGGCTGAACAACTGAGTCCTCTAACTGTACATATGGAACATCAGAGGCTATCTCATGTGGCACGACCCTCGCTCTCTTTCTACTCGGGGGACTGACGAAGGGGCTCTATTTATACTTTCCCGAAAATAGTTGTCGACCTCGAAAAGAAACGAAGCTCGTATGAGCAGCATCAACAACACGAACACTCGTGTCCACGAGTTCAGGTTCTTTTGCCTTCTGACCGTCATCGTTATCGCCCATACCATTATCCGAATCTTGTATTACAGTAAACCATTACGACGGGTTAAACGTTGTGACATCATGAAAATCATTAATTACGTTATTAATTAGTGCGATGTACCATGACAGCATATCCAAAATGGCCACCCAGTAGTACAGTAGCCTAATGCAGAAGTACTATCTTTTCCTGCATATCCTTGTTCACCCCCTGTAACATTGTTATCTCCTCTCGGAGTCCTACAAGCTCACTCAAAACTGTGCTCTTCAACCCATCATGGAACAACTGTGCCTGTATATCATTATTCACAATCAACATGAGAAACTAACCAACTAGTAATGTAAACGAAAAAGTATACGAACGTAAATTTTTAATATATACCTTCGAACTGGAAGGACCATCACGTATAGGAGGAGAAATGTCACGGTAGGTGGTCGCGTGGCCCGAAGGAGAAATCGAATCGTGTGCAGGACCATAGCTCTTGAATGCGGGAGGTGCAGGACTGATAGGGGGAGTGGCGGATGGAGATCGCACTCGATCATCTGGCGGACTAGCTGTGTCGATAACTGCCCCCGCATCAAGTCTATCGACGGAACTATGCCCAACGATGGATAAGTTTTTGATGGATCCTTACGACCATGAATCTCGAATGCGGAAGGTGTAGGACTAAGGGGGGAAGCAGGCGACGGAGACCGCACCCGACATCTGGAGGACTGGCTATGTCAACGACTGACCCCAAGTCAGGTCTAATAGGAGAACTATGACTAGGAAGAGGTGAAGCTGATGGATCCCCTGTGGGAAGTAGCTCAATCCTCTCATCGGGCAGTAAAGGAGCATCCACAAATGCCGCCCAAGCCACATGTGCACATCTTCGGATGCCAACTACTACAGCAAACCTAATGTATCAATCAGTGGTCTGCTCTGCCTCAGATGGCTCCAAAACGACGAGTGGACGAGCGTGCATCATCAAATAAGCCATCAAATTAAACAATGATTTGTTGTGACCGATAATAGAAAAAATAATCAGTGGAACCTGACATACCCTCCTCCTAACTAACATGACATCGTATTTGATGATGTCCTCTGACGGCTCTCCACAAACACCCCGTCTGCTAGCCCATATGTTGCGCCAATGTACGGCACGACCTCGTACAACCAAACATTAATAACATAATGTTTTTTAATGACAATAAGTATTTCAAAATGTAATTCAAAAAAACTAATAAACACATCTATCATTTGTTTTTTAGTATGTACCTGAATAGCGTAGGGGCACCCTTCTAAGTTATATGTCTCGGAATGTTTCCATTTCCCCATTGTCTTCTTCTTCTTCGCTTCCACTCATTTCTTATACTTTTCCAACCTCCCATCCAAAGCTTTTTTCATTCCTTTAAGTGTCTTATCATAAGACACCGAACCCTATGGACAATCGCTAAAACTATCCAATGTGTTGACAAAATTCAACCACTTACGGGAGACATATCGGCGTCGATCATGTCCCATGAAAAACTGCTCGAGAACGTAATATAAGGCCAGCTTTACAACATCCTCATCTGGCATAGCTGACACATCTAATGCCCGAAGTCTCGGATAGAAATGCATAAGTTCCATGTCCTGACCCCCAAAGTACGTATCTAACAAATGGCACCGAACTCACAAGCAGAAAAACAAATAAGTCTTCCTAGAAAGAAGAAAAAAAACATAAGAAGCCAATAATGATAAAAAAAACAAAACTACAATGATCAAATGCTAAAAAACAAAATTATTTAACTACATTATAGTTCAAACACCATATTTTTATCTTCAATAAGAAACTACATTTCTTCATCGTACCTCACTATATTAACCTTTCACTTAAGCACATTATACACCAACTGAGATTGAAAGGACAGCTCCCGAGTGTCTAAGAGAAACCCAAAACATGTATTACGAAACATGTTTTGTTGCATCTCATTCAAGTTCACACGAATCTATTCTATCCAGTCCAAACTAGCTAAGTTTGTGATAATCGCATGATATTGCTCACCATACGGAGTCTTCAGGGGTGAAGAAGAGTCCAAATTCATTTGTCATTTGCTTCAACTTGTAAAAAAAATAGTACATCATAGTTATATATGATGGAAAAAAGGCAAAAAAATAAGGCTAAAATGAGCAATCTGTCAAAACGCTCGACATAACTCGACGAAACACGACACGCTCGATAGAGCTTGAATAAAGAAATCGACGCTCGTTAAACTCCACTGAGTGTCCGAAGAAACTTATGCCGAATTCCTGGAACTGACATATGCAAGGTTGGACATCCGACTATATGACTATGTCGGATGTCGGCCTCGTCGAGTGTCGGATTCAGAATCCAACAAAGTATACTCTTCAAATTCGTATCCCTCGCTTCGAGTCACGTCAGATTTTGTATACGACACTCGACGTAAGTGTTTTCACTATCATCGATTGTCGGTTTTACCTTAACCGACAACGGCACTCGAAGCCCATGAAACCGACACTCGACGCCCCAATTACATGTCGTCGAGTGTCGGAGACATAGTTTTGGTGCACCAGATGTCGGTTTACATGAAACCGACACTCGATGTCATCTATGTAAAAGCCTTGATGGCGAGTCTCAGTTGCGGCATTTGACGGGACTCGACACATTTCGTCAACGAAACTATTTTCACTTTCATCGAGTGTCGGTTTCACATTAACCGATAACTGACTCCAGAGCCATAAAACCGAACTCAACATTCCCAATTACATCGTTATTGAGTGTTGGAGACATGGTTTCGATGCACGTAGATGTTAGTTTACACAAAATCGACACTCGATGTCTTCGTAAATACCTTGATGGCGAGTGTCGGTTGATGTATTTGATGGGACTTGACACATTTTGTCGAGTGTCGAGCGAAGACCAACACTCGCCATCGTCTACGTCGTGACGAAACGCTTCGATTTCCACTAGTTTTACACACATCCAACCAAAAAAGCATCCAAATCACACTTCATTTAGCTAACAAACACAGAATAAGCACAAAATACGATCGAAAACTCAAATCCCAAATTCAAAATCCCTAAATCTGGCCAAAATCCCTTATTAATTCAAATGCGTAAATTTCCTATATACATATCTAATCCTTTGGGTTATGCCTAATCTAAAGGTTATTTTCAATCTTTATAAGGCGAATATCACTTCAAACGATTAAGAAAATGAGCAAAAAATTTAAAAAAAAAAATACTAACTTACCCGAACAGAGTGTTCTTGCTTCTCTCCTCGTTCCTCTTGCTTCTATCGTCAAAGGTTCTAAGTAGAGTGTGATCCTTGGATGAACAGACTTACATATATATATATATATATTTCCACGGTGTTGCATTTCGGACTGCTAGCTTCGACGGTGTCAAGGGGTATTGGAAGTTCAACAACAGACAGGTATGAAATAGGAAGAGGTAAGTGAAGAGAAGAGGGAAATAAAGAGTGTTAGGAATAAATTGAATTCCTTAGGGCATTTTAGTCATTTTATATTCAAAGTGTCTATGACATCAAAAGTTTTTAGGATCAGTCTATATTTCAGTAAAGGCCCCCAATTTTGTCTATTTTTTCAATTTTTCCAATTTTATTTAGAGGAGTAGAAGAATTGACATAGTAATAGGATTAGGAAGTGGAGTGGGCGTAAAATTTAGAAAAATTGAAAAAATAGACACTATTAGGGACTTAAGTGAAGTATAGGTACTAAATGAAAACTTTTGATTCCATAGAAAATGCCCTTTAAAATTGAATTTATTCCGAAACTCTTCATTTTCCTCTTCCCTCCACTAAACTCTTCTATTTTCATAACCGTGTCTAGCCTTCAATACCACTCGACACCGTCCAAAACGTAACAACAGGAATCTGACACGACCATCCTTTGAGGATAGAAGCAAGAGGATGCAGAGAGAAACAAGAACCGACACTCGGGTAAGTTACTTCGTTGGTTTTTTTTCAAGTTTTTAATTTTTTGGTTGTTTTCTTGATCGTTTGAAGTGATATTTGTGTTATGAAGAATGAAAATGACGTTTAGATTAGGCATACTCTGAAAGAATAGAGAAGTATATATGAAATTTACACATTTGAAATGATTAGGGATTTAGGCTAGATTTTAGGGATTTTGAATTTGGGATTTGAGTTTCGGATCAATATTTGTAGTTATTCTGTGTTTGTAGGGCCAAATGAAGTGTTATTAGGTTGATTTTATGGTTTGATATGTATGAAAATGGTGAAATCCGATGCTTTTCGTCGCGAGAAAGACGATGGCGAGTGTCAGTCTTAGCTTGACACTTGACATAAAGTGTCGAATCCTATCGGATG
Organism: Boswellia sacra; assembly: GCA_013180625.2. Classification (NCBI taxonomy): domain Eukaryota; kingdom Viridiplantae; phylum Streptophyta; class Magnoliopsida; order Sapindales; family Burseraceae; genus Boswellia; species Boswellia sacra. Next base: position 363,713 of record SNVD02013580.1, on the reverse strand, counting down.
CGCGAACTGACACTCGTTATCAGGGCATTTTCGAAGATATCGAGTGTCAATTTCATGAAAACTGACATCTCAATGTCTCGGACCATGTCTCCGACACTCGACATCGTTGTAATTGGGAATGTCGAGTGTCGGTTTTATGTAAAATGACTTCATGGCGAGTGTCACTTCGTGCATCTGATAGGACTCGACACATTTCTTGTACTAACCTATTTTCACTTTCATCGAGTGTCGGTTTCTTCGACCAACCGACATTCGATGAAAGTGAAAACAATTGTGTCGAGTGTCGGATACATCAACCAAAGAGTTTACAATGTCGGATTCTGAATCCGACACTCGACTAGGCCGACATCCGATCCGACACAGTCGTATTGTCGGATGTCCGACCTAGCGTATGCTGTTGAAGGAATCCGACAAAAGTTTAATAGGACAAAAGTTTCGTCGATTTTTTTATCAAGCTTTATCGAGCGCGTCGTGTGCCATTGAGTTGTGCCAAGCGTTTTGACAGTTTGCTTGTTTTAGCCTTATTTTTTGCCTTTGTCCATGAAATTTAACTATAATAGACTTTTTTTGTGGGTTGAAGCAAATGACAAATGAATTTGGACTGTCCTTCACCCTCAAGACACCGTATGGTGAGCACTACCATGCGGTTATCACAAATTTAACAAGTTTAGACTGTATAGAATGGATTTGCGTAAAATTTAGTGAGAGGCAACGAAACATGTTTCGTAATACATGTTTTGGGTTTCTCCTAGACATTCAGGAGCTGTCTTTTCCATCTTAGTTGGTGTACAATATGCTTCAGTGGGAGGTTAATACAGTGGGGTACGATGACGAGATGTGGTTCCTTATTGAAGGTAAAAATATGGTGTTTGAACTACAATGTACTTAAATAATTTTATTTTTTAGCATTTGATGGTTGTAGTTATGTTTTTTGTTACCGTTACTGGTATCTTATATTTTTTTTTCCTTCTTTCCAGGAAGACTAATTCATTTTTCTGCCCATGAGTTCGGTTTGGTTACCGATTTAAGATTTGCTACCCCCGTGCCACCAATACCGAATGTCTTGAATCTGTGCCCTTTGTTGGATACGTACTTCGAGGGCGAGGACATGGAGCTCATAGATTTCTATTCGAGACTTCACGCATTAAATATGTCAGCTATGCCAGACGAGGATGTTGTAAAGCTGGCCTTGTACTACAAGCTAGAGCATTTTTACATGGGACAAGATCGACGCCGACATGTCCCCATGTGTGGTTGAATTTTGTCAACACATTGGATAATTTTAACAATTATCTATGGGGTTTGGTGTCTTATGATAAGACACTTAAAGGAATGAAAAACGCTTTGAATGGGAGGTTAGAAAGGTATAAGAAGCGAGCCGAAGCCAAGAAGAAGAAAACGACGACGGGGAAAGGGAAGCACGTTGAGAGATATAACTTTGAAGGGTGCCCCTACGCTATTCAGGTACATACTAAAAAACAAATATGTTGACGTGTTTATTAGTTTCTTTGAGTTACAAATTTAAATACATAGTGTCACTAAAAAACTCTTATGTTATTAAGGTTTGGTTGTACGAGGCTGTGCCATACATTGGCGCGACATATGAGCGAGTAGGCAAGGACTTTGCGGGAAGGATACCGCGCTTGTTGAAGTGGGAGACAAAGAAGACCCCCTCGGAGGACATCGTCAAACGTAATGTCATATTGGTTAGGAGGCAGGTATTTAAGGTTCCCCTGTTTTTGTTTTTCCTGTTTTTATCACAGCAAAGTAATGTTTAATTTGACAGCTTATTTGTTGATGCAGGCTCGTCCACCCGTCATTTTAGAGCCATCTGAGGCGGAGCAAATGACAAATTGGTATATTAGACTTGCTGTAGTAGTTAGCATCTGGAGAGGTGCACATGTAGCATGGGTGACATCTGTGGATACTCCTTTATTACCCGATAAGAGGATTGAGCCACTTCCAACAGGGGATCCATCAGCTCCACTTCCTGTTGGTCAGAGTTCCCCAATTAGACCTAAGGTGGGGCCAGTCAGAGACACAGCCAATCCTGCAGATGAACGTGTGCGATCTCCGTCGCCTACTTCCCCCGTTAGTCTTACACCTCCAACATTCGAGAGTCACGGTCATGAGGATCTATCCGGAACTCATCCCACTAGACATAGTTCGATCGATAGACCTGATGTGGGGGCAGACATGGACACAGCCAGTCCCCCCATCAGTCCTACGCCTACTATGTTCGACAGCTATGGTCCTGCAGGCGATTCAATTTCTCCGTCGGGTCGCGTAACCACCCACCGTGACACTTTCCCTCCTGTACACGATGTCCGTTCAAGCTCGAAGGTAAGTATTGAGAATTTACATTCGTATACTTATCCGTTTACATTGCTGGTTGGTTGGTTTATCATGGTGATTGTAAATAATGGCATATAGGCGCAGTCGTTCCATGATGGGTTCGAGAGCACAATTTTGCATAAGCTTGTAGGACTCTGAGAGGAGATCACAATGTTACGGGCGAAGAACAAGGACATACAAAAGGAGATAGTTCTTCTGCGTGAGGTTGTTGTTCTACTGGATGGCCATTTCGGATATGCTGCCACGGTACGTTGCATAAGTTAGTACATGAATTTAGTGCTTTCCATGATGTCACACTGCTTAACCTGACATTATGGTTTGCTTTAATACAAGATTCGAATGGTGGTTCGAACGATGACGTTAAAGGTCAGGAGCCAACAGAACCTGAACCCATGGACACGAGTGTTCGTGCCACCGATGCTCCTCCCATGGGCATTGTTTCGCTCTGAGGTCACCGTCTATTTTTGAGAAAGTATAAACGGAGCCTCTTTGTCAGTCCACTAGATAGAAAGCGAGTGAGGGTTGAGCCACATGAGAAAGCCTCTGACGATCAACATGTACAGCTAAAGGCCCGATTGTTCGGCCTGCAAAGGGACCAGATCTTCAACCTGCCGAGGAGCCCTCCGTACAGCCTTGCGAGTCTGCGACACAGGATGTAGAGAATATATCCTGTGGCGTCCTGTGGACTCGGGTTCCATTATTTGACCTACATGCCCCCATACCAGCTGATGATTGCATCAGCTTTGATGTGTGAAAGGAGAAGGAGTCAGGTGATATTGATTTAGGCATCTGCATCACTGGTCATGAGTTCTTCAACACGTTGATGACACCGACACAGTGGCTTGCATCTGAGGTTTGTTTAACTCCTTCCCGTCTTTGACAAACTGGACCATATACTATTGCAATATTTATTGACTACTATTACTATATGTAACATATTGATAGCCACTTGTGGATGTTACGTTGTAGAGCTCGCGATACGGGCGCAGCTGGTGTCCAGAGGTCTGTTTTCCTGGACACCATTTTTTAGGTAGGTATTTGCAAAACATCTGAATTTATGGTTAATTTCTGATTCCTTCAATATGCTGACTGTACTCATGAAATTACAGTTAAAAGTGTAGTCGTTATGGACACTATACTCGAACAGACTGGATGAGATTAACTGGGTGAACGAGGCTGATATGGTCCAGTTTGTCCTTGGGGAGATACCCCTCGTTAGGCGACCATGGGTCAATGTGGACAGGGTGAGTACATTTATATTCAATGTGTTAGTATGTGCTGTTTTAATTAGAATTGTGTCATTGATTTTCATATTCTCAATTTCCTTTTCAGCTCTACGTCCCTGTTAACATCGGCGATGAACATTGGGTGGCAGCCGAGGTGGATTTGAATCGCCGTGTCATAGTCATATATGACTCATATTTTGCATACAATTTCACTGACACCATCAAAGATGCAGTCTGGTGCCTGGCAAAGTTGATACCCCATATGGTGTCAATGGATGTTAACGGTCTTCCTGACTACCCTACAACCCTATACGACATTAAGCGCATCGAGGATTCGGTCAAGGTGCCATAGCATGAGGCTAGGGGAAGAGCATGCGGCATGTACTATTTGAAGTACATGGAGTTCTTAGTGGGGAGCGTTCCACTGGAAGCCATGAAGGCGTTACAGCTTTAGGTGGATCGCGTTCTTCCACAGACAGAATAGGCTATCTCGGCCACCACAGGGCTTGCCGATGCTGCGGCCATCACAAGGCCTGCTTATGTTGAGCCGCAGCCCAACACGACTCTACCATAATTTTGTGCCATGCATGATAGACGTGTTGTCCCATTATTTTGCCCTACATGTCACACATTTTTTTTAGTGATTCACTTTTTTGTATATTTACAAATTTTTGTAGAGTTACACGTTTGTGTATATTTACACATTTTTGTATAGTTACATATTTTGTATACTAGCATATTTTTTCAATGTACACGGGTACGTACTTGTTATATACATTGACGAAGCACATAAATGAATGTCTAATACATTAATGTTTTATACATTGACGAAGCACATAAATGAATGTTTCATGCATGAATATTTTATACATTGACAAGAGCACATTTATTAAAGTTTATTCATTTGAACTAGCCTCTGATGGAATAAAATAAATACACTACATCGCTTAGAACAAACAAATAATATTACATAGATAATATACCCTCTATGTATACGACTTTGTCGAATCAAGTTTTGAGGTCGACATTAAAGCAGATGAAAATGCTAGTTGGATTTCGACAAAGTCAACCTCAAAACTTGATTCGACAAAGTCGTATACATAGACAAAAGCACATAATTGAAAGTTATTCATTTGAACTAGCCTCCGACGGAATAAAATAAATAGACTACATCAGTTAAAGCAAAGAAATAAATTTACATACGAAAAAAACCCATTGCGTACATTTGGTAGACATCATCCCCTGTCATGAAGTGGAATTGGGTTTCGACAAATCTGACGATTGTGCCCAACACTTCCATACTGCCCGCAATTTCGAGACGAGCTAGACTCACCGACGGAAGGGATTCGATTCCTCCGAGGACAACCGGCTGATCTCCTCATGACTGGTGGTAGAACAACTCTGTTGCGTACCTCCTCAGGAACAATCCAATCCTCACTAACTCCAACAGGAACAACTGGCATAGCATATGCATGTAGTAATGTTTCAATTGTATACCAATGGGCACAATCCTCATGGCACGTCAGAAGGTTTATACGTTTGCAAATAGCTAATACATGTGCACACGAAAGCTGGTCAAGATCAAACACCCTGCACGTGCATGTCTAAGCATGCATGTCAATGACGTTGACACAGTCGTTGCCTCTCACCTCGCACATAGTAAAAGAGATACCACCAACCCTCATACATTCGCCCTCCTTCAAACGCTCCTCCATCAACTTGATAGCCCACAGCGAGAGATGTAATTATGAGTTAGCAAATAACTCTCGACGCTCATAGAACCATTGCTGCAAGTTCGCCCGATAATAATCTGGTAAAAATGTAACCGGAAGGAATCTCGCATGCTGTAAGCAGCTATTCATTGACTCAGCAATATTTGTTGTCATTATGCTATACCGTCTGTCATGAAATTGTGAACGTGCCCATTTATTGACTCTGATTTCTCGAAGATAAATTGCAGCTGTATGCATATAAGATTCAATTTGCCGCATATGATAGTTGAAACTAGCACAGTGATATGTCCTTATAGCTCGGGAGTATATATCCAACAAAGTGTTGTCCTTGAACGTTACCTTTAAGTTACCCTTCAGATGATGAGTGCACAATCCATACAGTGCATGAGGAAAAACTTCTACAACAGCTCGTTCGATGCTACGATAATGGTCAGAAATGAAAACAAAATCTCGGACATTTCGTACTACATGATCACGCAACTGTCTCATGAACCAGTTCCACGACTCATCATTTTCAGAATGCCCAATTCCAAATGCCAATGGGTATATTTGTATATTTCCATCCATACAAGAAGCCAAAAACAATGTACCTCTATATTTCCCTTTCAGAAAAGATCCATCAACTGCGATAACTGGCCTAATTGATGATGCAAATCCAGCAATAAAGGTCCCCATACTCATGAAAAAGTATCTGAAATGGTTGTTTTCATCAGTTTCTAAAGTCGTTTTGGTCCTCGAGTTTGCTTTCTCAATCATGTACATGTATTGGGGGAGTAGTATGAATGATTCCTCATGAGATCCGTGAAGTTCTTGCAAATCTGCCTCCTTTGCCCTCCATGCCTTAACACCCAATGACTCCTAAACATCAAAAATAATATCCTTGGACGATATATTCTCGATGCCTCAACAAATTTGCTCTTAATATGCTTGCCAATGACAAGTGTAGTTGCCTGTTTGTGATTTGGGTGAAGTTTGGCTCTGGAACAAGTGTGATGGTTCTTATACTTTTTCACTTGGAAGAAATTTGAATCGGTTACCTTTGTGGCACGTAAACACCATTTACAAGATTTGGCACAACAAACTCAAACCTTGTCGCGTTGGAGTTCCTCACCTTGAATTGAAAGTTGCGTCCTAATGCCAAATTTGATAACTTCTCACGAAGCTCGATTTTGCTGTTAAACACCTGCCCAACTGCAACCTCAATCCCATCAGCTACAAACGATGAAGCATCATCGCCAACTGCTAATGATGAATGCACAATAGGCGACATCCACCTAAATGTGTTAGCTCGACGGTTGTCATTTTCAGAGCCCAAATTAGCTTCTTCATGTATAGAATTTGCATCCATTCTTGGCTCATTATTTGACACCAGATCTTGTTGATGTTCGTATAGTGGAGGCATAGGTGTGGAGTGATTTGGAGAAGGAATGGTAAACGGCAAATCTTGGTTCACACCATTCAAGATCTCCGTCTGTTCATCATTATCAAAATGTGAACCGTCTACATCTTGCCCATCAATAATAAAATCATTCAAACACTCTCCCAAATCTTCAATACGAACAGTACAATCATCATTCTTATCGTCGCCATTCTCACTACCATCATCATAATCTTCATCACCACCATCGTCATCATTAACATCATCACTAGCATTATTAACAGCAATATTACCTAAACTCTCAATCTCTCTAATGCTAGCGAGATGACATACTAATCTCGATGGCATCGACGGGGTCACCCTTTCCTCATTTTCATCTAACACCCCAATTGACTCATGCCTTACATGTCCTAAATATTGCTCAAACTTAATGCCAACGTCATCATTGAATTATGGTTGTGTATAAACAGGAGTGGACTCACTTAATTGGTTGCTTCCACTTGCTGAGCGAAACATAGAGGGATGAGAAGAACTTTGTCACCTTCGTACTACATCGGATCCTGACATCTGTCTTTGCTTCTCCCTATCTTCAACTTTGACAATTAATGGTGTATATGACTATTGGTCCTCCAAGCAATGTTGTATAAAAAAGCAAACATCTTTGTCAGTCTCAATAAGAGTCAGCATTTGCGGAACACCCTTAAAAGCAAATTGAACCTCCAAAGTCATGTTATACTTACGAAAATCCCAACCCATTTCAGTACTAATACAGTCAACCAACTCATTATAAGTAGCACACCTACGAATTATCAATGGCTTGGCCCTCCCACCAGTGTACAAATAACCATCATTCTCTTGCATAATCCAAGAACCATTGTATAGAATAAGTATGCGTAAAGTTTTCATATCCTGCATGATAGAGACATATCATATAAGGTTTGTGGACAAAAAATCATTACGAAATTGCTTAAATAGGTCACAAAAACAATAATTCTACCTAAACGCTCGACATATCTTGATGATAGACACCCAACGCACGACACTCGACACACAGACTCGACTAAATACACATCCAACAAGCGACGCATCCGACGCTCTAACTCGACACTCGACTGTGTACTCGACACAATCCCTCGACACTCGACATGACCCCTCGACATGTCGATAGTCGATCTTATATATCCGACAAGTCGAGCGATGTCGCTCAACAAATCGTGTCTTCTTCCCCGTCAACTGCGATACCAGATTTGCTCTACGATTTGCAATTTTTAGCAAATTCTGATAAAACTGAACTAGCTCTAAACTTAGTTCACATACATATCCTTATTTTAAGCTACATAATGTGGTTGACAGCTACGAAAACAAGAAATAATGAAAACATTACAACCTACTTCAATATTCTTGCGCCATTTAGAGAGAGATTATGGAGAGTTTATCTTACCTTGTTCCTCAACTTCAACTCTAAGATTATACAATAAGATGAAATGAAACAAAAGTGTTGAAGAGTGTTTCAGACAGTGGAGGAAGGAGTGACGATACTTCTTTCTTCTTTCTTTTTTCTTTTCAACAATGAATTATTAAAGGCATTTTAGTCATTTTTCGAAGAAAGTATCTATGGCATAAAAAATTTTCAGGATGTGTCTAAGGGGCCGTTTGTTTTCTTCCACGTATCACTTAACACTTAAAGTGTTTAGATTTAAATCTTACAATTTTTGTTGGTTTTTCCATTTAGCACTTATTTTAAGTGATAAATCACTTGATTGAAAAAGTGAAAATTTATCACTTTTTCTAATCACTATTATCTAAATGAGGTGTTAAAAATTTTATTCCATAAATATCCCTACATATTAAAATAATATAAATTTTATCAAATTTTTTAATCATTATTATCTAAATGAGGTGTTAAAATTTTTTTTCATAAATATCCTTACATATTAAAATAATATAAATTTTATCAAATTTTTATTTATGAATATTATTTTAATTTATTAAAAGGTACAATTTTGGTATATTTGTGATTGTTTTAGTATTTATTATCAAATTGTTATATTATTTATTACTATATTTATAATTACCATATTAAAATAAGATAAATATTTTTTATAATTGGCAAACTTTAATTTATTTCTATTAATATTTCAAATTGTTATCTTATTTATTAATATGTTGAATAATAACTATTGAAAAATTTGATATCATTATAAATAGTAAGTTTTAAAATAGACAATACATTTGATAGAATTTTATTACATATTATAGGGACAGTTTTATTGAAACTTTAAAAGTTATTTATTAGATTACTAAGGACATTTTATTTTATTTAATAGTGTAAATTTAAAGTAAAAAATATATATGTAATATTGTCATTTAAAAGATCATATTAGTTTTTTTTTCTTTTTAAGTTTATGAAATAGAAAACACTTTAATTAATATAATTATTCTTTTATGATTTAAAATATGGTCCTTAAAATGTAATGGATAAAATACTACTCTTACAATTTTTTTTTATACAAATTGATATGGCCTAAACTTGATCTAATTGGAGGAATAAATTTTAAAAATTGATAATATTAATGATATAGTAGTTATACAATAATATCATATGAGTTTATATAATATAATATTAACTATTTAAATGAAAAAGAATTTTTATTTAATTTTAGTTAATAATTATTTTTTAGAGGTCGAAAGAAATATAATATTAATTATTTAAATGAAAAAGAATTTTGATTTAATTTATTAACTATTTAATTTTTAAAAGATTATATAAATATAAATATAAACATTTTACATTTTAACAATAGTAAAAAAAGTCACATTAAAGGTAAAATATTATCTTATCATTTTTTTAAGTGGTGTCTAAAAAAGCAAACAAACATCCTATTAAGTTGTATAAATTAAGTTCTAAGAAATGTTTAGATCTAAAATATATTAATTGTTTGAAATTCTAATTAAGTTCACTAAACGCTCCTAATTTTATCTATTTTTTTTTTATTTTCTCTGAAATTCTGAAGTCTGAGCCGAGTTTTCGAGCCCGAGACTGATACGGCCCAGCCCAACAATTGAAGCACAAAAATTCAATTACTTGTCTCAAACTCGAACTGCCCTTTGCCTCAGAACAAGGCGGTGGGTGGATGCTCAGTCTCACTCACCTCACCTCTCCTCTCCTATTTAAATCACCAAATTCTGAAATTCACTAACTCTCTTGAATCAATAATAATTCAATCCTGAATGGCATCCACAGGCACAGGTTCAATGGACGACGACAGTTTCAATGCCCGCGTAGCCAAGGCTTTCGCCGCACTCGCGCCCTCTTCTTCTTCTTCTTGGACTCTCAGTGACCACGGGGTGGAGAGGAGGCGGTGGAAACTCGACGAAAAAGACACCTCCGCGAGAGACGAAACGCCGTGTTCGTCTTCGTTTGATGATTTTTTGAGGAAAGATCGACGACAAAGGAGTTTTCGAGATGATGATGATGGTGGTGATGATAATAGTGATAGGGATAGAGATAGAGATGCATGGGAGATCAGATCCTCCATCGGCTTGGACAGCACGCTAGATAACGAGGTTAGTAATTTTTACTTATTTATTATTATCAAAAATATTTTGGAATTAATGTTGTGTTTGTGTGTATGGAATGCTTTTAGAGGCGGTCTTATATAATGTTTGGATAAACCTAGATAGAAGTTATTTGGAAATTTATGAAAATAATAATAATAATAATAAACGACAAAATTTGATGATAGCAGTTAAGTCGAAAGAACAAGGGACATATTGTTGGATCAATGATGATAGCAGTTATCAGAATGATTGTAGACTCAATGCATGCGTATTAGTTCTTTGAATATGAGTGTGTGAAGACAGCTTGCTTTGTGGATATACTAATTTTCCGTTGATAAGTTGCTGTAGAGCTAACATCTTTTACGGTTTCCTGCAGGAAGAGGAAGATGAGTTTGACAAGATAGCTGCAGGCTGGGAAAAACATGGTGAGCGCTTGTATATGAATGAAGTAACTGATCCAGGGCCTTACTTGAATGTGCATAACGTGCTTCCTAACTCATTAAAGGGTGCTGCTAAGGATCCTCGGGCCAATCACCAAGCTGCAAGAATTAGACTGAAAGAAGATGAAGCTGAAGCTCAAAATCTGAATTTTTCTCATTCTGAATGTGATACAGAAATTAAGGAATCGCATGTAAGTGTATCTGAAAATAGTGGTCAACTGAAGTCTATATTGAAGAGGAAGGACAACGGTGCAGATTCTAAGCCACGGAAACGAGTCAGGTTTGATCCCGATGGCAATGAAGCATCAGAAAAGTTTGAATATTGTTCTAGTGGCACCCCTTCAATGATTTCTACTGATTCAGAGGCTCAAAATGTATCTGTGGTTCCAGACTACCTATTGAATCCCTCTAAATATACACGCTATAGTTTCGATTCATCAAGTGAACAGAATGAAGAATCCAACGTCAAGGCTTGTATCGACTTGCTAGAGGTGGCTAAAAGCTCAAAGGCTGAAGAGCTGGTGCCAGAGCTGGAGAATGCTTCTGGTAATCATCCTAAGTCAGTGATTTTTATCCCAAAGAAGAGGGCCAGTGATATTAAAGATGCAAGTATTAGTAGTGAGATTAAGGAAAACAAGGAAGATGCTAGCAGACAGTTCCTCTCTCGACCAGGCTTTCCTGTTGGTATTGCTGCAGGGGAATCCCTAGAGAGTGAAGTTAGCCTATTTACTGAGATTGAACTTGAAATGAATGCAACAGATTATAGTGCTCCTATCAAGAAACCGGGTCGCAACTACCGGATGCAGTCAAGGTCAGATGATTCTGATTCTTAAAGTTTTGGAAAATATCTGAAAGATAGTGGCGTGAGACTTTAAAATTTAGGTTACATTTATGTTTAACCGATGTTTGTATATATTTCTTCAAAATTTTATTTAATGATTGTCCCAACCCGCCAATTAATCTCATTTTTTAGGCTTTGTGGGTTCACTGAAGTTAATGCAGTATCTTTTGTTAAGGAACGCTTTTCTTGGAAAATTCTCTTTTGTACATATTGAAGTGCATGATGTTTATCTATTGCTATTTACATGTTTGTGTTTGTGATAGAATGCAGTTGCTGACTACAACTGCATACTTGCCTTAAAGTATAAAGTCCACCTATGTTATTATTTTGACATGCTTAGAGTTATTGACGTAGAACTTATTAGATTATAAGTAGGAATAAAATTAAAATTTAGGAATTTCAATTTGATTTAGGGATTTTAATAGATTAAGGATTTTAACTATTATTAGTTATTTTGACTTCCTAAATTAGGAGAACTCTAATTTGAGTTGTTTTTCTAATTAATAGTTTCTTGTATTATTTAGTATTTATTTTTGGTATTTTTTAGTTAAACTGAGATTACAATTCTATTTTCTAATAGGATTTTATTTACTAGAAGAATTATATTTTAAGGTTTTATAAATAAGAGCCTTTAGCTCTCTCAATTTTACTCTATTCATCTGCAAATCTCTTCTATTGTTTTTCCTATTTCTTCTATCTATATCTGTTCCTTTTTTTTAATTTGAGAAACCTCGTTTCGCAGCAATTATAATTTGAGTCTTATTGTTGGGGTAAAGTTGCCTTCTGTGTAGATAAGGGAAAGTAACAATCCAGGTTTGGATTGAGCTTTGGATGTGATATTGGACTGAATTTTAGCTAAATAAACCAGTTTTTATCGTTAATATAACTCGTTAAAAGGATCTTTACTGAGTAATGTTTCCCAGATTGACAAGATTACAAGAGGCTGATTGGGTCATTCACTCATTTGTTTTCAGGTCAGAATTGAAGAAAATTGCATCACATACCCTTTGCAAATTTTGATTAGTTATCTCCAATCTTACAACTTTTCTTTAATCAAATTAGTACTGAAAGATATTTACAAGGTGATAAAGAACTTACATGTCAAAGATTATGTGAACGGTCAAAACCCTTCAGGTAGCTATTTATCGCTTAACCATGTATAAATTAAATTAACGAACAAATTTTATACTAATCAAATACATCAAGGATTGTGACACAGAAGAGGAACGGGTAGCCCAGAATAATTAGTCAATGAGCCAAAATTAGGCCATGCTTGTGAAATTGAGAAGCAGTGAGGTAACAATTTATGTTATCTATACTGCAAAAGGGTCGGAGAATATTCCTTTTAGCATTGAGATGATCCCATCCTAATGACTTTTGAGGAGGCAGAAGTTGCCCACTGTCAAGCCGGTGAAATATTAGCTTACAAACGGAAGAGTTTTTGACTTGGGAAGAGTGATTATGATGGTATATCTCATTATCTGATGGCTGATGCTGCTATATCAACAATTGGTAAACAACTTACAACACTAATTGCTTCCAAAACTAATGGCTGATTCCAATACTAACGGTTGATGCTGCTATCTCTGCAGTTGGTACACAACTTGTAACATTAATTCTTCTAAGTTTACTTGTAACACTAATTGCACGAATTGCTTCCAAAACTCATGGCTGATGCTGCTATCTCCACAATTGGTATACAACTTGTAACACTAATTGCTTCTAAGTTTTGGAGGACACTTGGGACAAAAATCTATCACTAATTTCTCCTTTTTGTATAAACGGCATGAACCCATTCGATAAAAACATGTTTTAGATTTAATATTATCGGATCGGGTTATTAACGGGTTAACACGGTAGTTTGATATTGGATCGTGTTTAGGTTTATCCTATAAAAAACCGTTTAACCCGTTAATATTAAGAATAATATAGTAAATTTATTTATGATACATAAAAAATAATAAAATATAACAAATACTACTTTATAACTATGTTTAACCTAATTAAAATTATTCTAATACAATTATGTTATCTTTTTCTTAGGTGTATATTAGTAATGACATTTTGATAGAGAATACAAAAAAGAAACTTATAAATTGTCCTATTTTATTTTTAGAAATCATTCAATAATTAGACATTATCGATTATTTATCTTAAATATGCTTCAGATGGATCTTTAAATAATATTGGATACAATTTTTTTATTTTCGTATTATATTAAATTTATATATTTTAATATATTTCAAAATATTTGTTGGATTTTAAATTTATAAAATATTAGTTGTATCAAATATTTAGAATTTATACAAATCATGTTACACATATTGTGGTCTAACTTGAAGAAAAAAAGGGTTAAATGTGGGTTCGATGCTTATATTTTTATAACAGTAACGCTACTTTTACAAACTATTCATACAAATTTACTCATACAAACTTACATAGCATTGTAAAATAATTGTCCCATCATCTATATTAATTACTGTTATTGAAATTTAAAATTTGCTCATCCAATCAAATTATAATATATTAGTTTATATAAGTAAGTTTGTATAGATAATTTGTAAGAATAATATTACTCTTTCTGTAAATCTAGATTTAGAATTTTTGTAAATCTAGACTTAGAATTCTTTATATGTAAATTATTGATAGATAACAAAGATCTATTCTTGGTTATATATTTTGTATTTTGTTCTCAAATAGATTTAATAATATATTATTGATGTTAAATATAGAAAAATATATGTGGTTTATATTTGACGTAGAATGCATTGAATTATGTGCAATAATTAACGCATGAAAGCCACAACAAAAACAATAATTGTTGGAGAGTTTATATCTCATATTTACCAAGTTTTTATGTAAACCTTTTAACAATTCTTTGCGTGATGAATACTGATTTTCAGTATTACTGGACTATGCAATTAACAAGAAGGTCCCAAATTCCAATCAAAAGAAACCGACGAAGAGTATCTAACTGAAAAAATAGTTAGTGGGGAACTAAGCTTCGGCCTTCTCACTTGGCGAACAAATAATTTACTACAAAAGGATTTAAGGAATCAGGAATCTCCTCACTCTAGCATTCTCCTGGGGAAATAATGATTTTCTGGATCTTCTCTAGCTTTGGACAATTGATCACGGCAAGGGTTTCCAGGGAGTGACAAACCTTCCTGAAGTTGTTTTAGAAGCTGTTTACTTCTGGTAGGCTGTACAAACAGAAAAATCTTGAATGAATTATGAGTCTGAAGACATGAAAGAAGGTTCCCAAGTCAATTCGATAGATAATGACCAATAGCTTGAAGCATACCCTCTTAACGATGACGATACTTGGGGGGCAGAATTTTTGCCAAAGCCACGTGAGATTGTAATAACTCTCCTTCTGATTCTTTACAAAATTATTAAACTTTTGGCTCTCTTAACCCAGTTTTATGGCAAACCCGCACGAGAAAATTTGCCCTACAACCACCGTGTCCAGCCGGCCTATCGGGCACTGATAGGCCGGCTGCACGTACAACAATTGTACGGCAAATTTTGTCTCTAACACGAGGTCATCTATTCTAATATTTTGTCAATTGAAAAAATGGCATATCTATAATATCAAAAGGACCGCTTAAGATATTTTAACCAAATTAGATAGTATGCATACTAATTATATTTACAAATCACTAAGATTCAATAAAATTAATGTGACTGCAAGGTCAACGGAAATGCTTACATGAATTTTGGATTTGATGTTATTAATCTCACATTTTGTGCTACGTATTTACGTTCACTACTATAAATTTAGGTTCAATTTTTATGGTCGACTTTTCATTTTGTTCCATGTTAGAATTTTACATGTTGACAATATATTGTGGCATTCGTACTTAGAGCTAAATCCTCATATAAGAAATAGAGTGCTCTGGACTTGATATGCTGACAATTAAAATAGAGAAAAAGCAATCTGTACAATCACTTAAAAAGATTAATAAGGAAAAGAAATCCACATAAACTTAAGATATATAACAACAAAGAAGCAGAATTGTAGTGTGGACCCTAAAATTTCTAGAGCTTATTTACCTGTGTATGGACCCTATTATGGCAGTAAGCCACAAAGATGTCAAAAACTGAATAAGAATATAAACTAAAAAACAAACACAAAATCCATCTTCAATGTGATCCTAAGACAAATTATCATTCTTCAGATTCGGTTACCATCTATGAGACTCGATGACAACTTCTGTTATGTACACTGTGTTCTGATTACCTCCTACAATTTATCAGCAATTCTTCCTAAAGCATCTGCAAGCTTATTAAGAACAGCAACTAAGCTATCTGCATGGTCTTTCCTCTGCTCCCTGTCCAACTGAAAATTGTTGTTCTGTGCTTCA
Organism: Boswellia sacra; assembly: GCA_013180625.2. Taxonomy (NCBI): domain Eukaryota; kingdom Viridiplantae; phylum Streptophyta; class Magnoliopsida; order Sapindales; family Burseraceae; genus Boswellia; species Boswellia sacra. Next base: position 347,812 of record SNVD02013580.1, on the reverse strand, counting down.
AGTTGGGCAGTCAGCATTTTACCATTCTTTTCCAATACATCAATTAGCTGATATTGCAGATGGCTGGTTTCCTCATCCCCGTCTCCTGGTAATCGCTTCCTCTTCCGCCCATCTTGGGATGTGGAGCCAATCTCAGGATTTAATGCTGGCTGTTTCTCGTTTGGTGCACCTGTAACAAAAATGATTGCCCAGTAAGTTTTAGGATTAATAAAATTGTAATACCATAAATGAAAGTATCATAGAAATTTCCCTACTAATATTCTAATGAAATGTCCATTCACTTGTTTAGGGTTCATGATCAGCTTAAACTTTGTCATATACCAGTATACTAGCAAGCAAAGTTGCCCGCTTCCAGAAATGTGCATTTGCAACCTGGAAGCTTGAGTCCAAGCTTGACGCGAATATGAGATGCCTCAGGACACAATCTGGTAGATTAATTTATTGAGTAGCTAAATCAGTCTTTTACCATAAAAATTAAAAATGGCTGGCTTTGTAACCGCCGTTGCACTTCTATCTCGGTTTACAAGTAATATGCTATGAAGCCTATTATGCATTATTTGATCTAATAAGGGGAACCCACAAATGAAGGTTAAAAGACTTGAGCTAGATTCAAATATTTTGCAAAGTCTATCTGTACATCTTCCTTCCAACTATGGCACAATGCACTTTTGAACTCGGATCCCAAAAAGGGTGCAACCTAAATTCTAGAGAAGTCAAAAGGAGGATGATATTCAATCATACTCATAGATCAAAACAAATTTGTTTGGAAGTAAGAAGCTGCTGATTTCCAGAAATTAGGAAGCATTTTGTTCAAGATATGAAAAATATTTTTAAGAACTAAAATATAATTTCGAGTTTTCTGAATATAATACAAAGAATAGAAAAAATTACAAATAATAATAATAACTTTTTACAATTTTCAAATTTTAAACTGGTTTTGGGTACTATATTTGAATACCCTATGAAAAGCATGACTTTTATATCTAACAAAACCATGGAATTTAAATTCTCGATTAAACATAAAAAATTGCATGCTTGTAATCATAAACTCCAAACAAAGAGACTAGTTATGAAATTTAGCTCCTGAAAGACTCAATTGAGAATAACTAGGGAGCTCCAAACAACTCCTGAAAACACATGCCAATTCATAAAAGTGAAAGAAGAAGTATTACCTTGACCTTCAGACCCTTGTAGAATCGGTTGGTAATGTTTCTCTGTAAATCATGAGGTTCAAAAAACAATAGTATTAATTTTCTATAAAAAAAAAAATTATTTATGTTTGATGTATGAAGATTAAATCTACCCATAAGCCTTATCAATTCTCTAGGTTTTCATAAACCCTTAAACCAATTTTCTAGAAGAATTACTCTTTAGATTGAAAATTTAAAATCAAAGATAAGCTCCTTGTTGTTTTAGAATTATTAAAAATTTAAAACGGAAAAAGGGCTTTGAAGGCATCGCTCAAATTTTAGAAATTTAACAGAGATTTCATATAAGTATTATGATTATCTAAAGTCAAAAGATGGCGTGTGATTCCAAAATTCATTACAAACACAAACTATTCAAAGCAAACACATCACCAAAAATTGTATGACTCTCTCTCTCTCTCTCTCTCTCTGAATGAAGCAGTTTTTTTCTATTAAAAGAAATTTCACTTGAGCCAAGTTGAGAAAGGGTATTTAAGAAAAAAAAAAGAAACTATAGAATATCGGTGATAGGGATTTTTGAAAAATTTGTAAAATTAAAAGCTGATATGCACACCAGACAAACGAATCATTATTGTAAGAGGATTTAAAAGGATAATAGACAAGAAAATAAAACGACCTTTTATTATAGTTTTTTAAAGAAAAAATCCATTAAAATAAATAATAAAAAATCTAACCACCAACTCTAAAACCTATGACATCCTCTTGAAAAAAAATAAATAAATAAACTGCCCACCAGAGAAATTTGTAATATTAAAATAAATAATTTCGAAAACAAAAAAAAACAATTCCAAACAGTGACATGTTGCCAAAAGTCCACTTGTAAGCAACCGAACCACTCCAATTACCTGAAATTGGCATAGTCGCCGATATCGGCTTAGCCGCTGAAGCCGTCACCTCCTTCGCCACAGCCGCACCTGCCGCCTCCTTTTCCGGACTCCTCCCGGCTTCCTCCTGCTCGAAATCAGAAAACATCCCGTCTTCTACTGCCGCGCTCCTCCCACTATCGAAAACCGCCTCCGTATCCTCCGCAGACTCCTCTGTCGGCGCCAGAGCCAGAGCCAACCCCGCACCCCCCGTCGCGACCGCCGCTTGGTCATTCGTGACGCCGTCGAGGATATCGTAAACCTCCCTATCGAAGAAGCCGGGCAGCTTCCTCTCCCTCCTCAAGTCGTTCCTCATCACCCAAAATGACTCCGTTCCGTCCCTCGCTTGCGCTTCCCACTCCTTGATCTTCTTGAAATCGCCAGCCAAATTGCTCCACCTCTTGCGGCACTGAACCGGCCCCCGGTTCACTCCGTGACGCTTACAGTACGACGACACCGAAGCCCACTTGGGCTCCACCTGGCCCGAACCGAACGCCATGCCCGCAGCACGGCCCCTCCGGACACGATTCTCAGCCACCCTTTTGCCCTGTATGAGGACGAGAATTTCCTGGCGCGTCCATCGGGGGAGGCGAGGGGCCTTGCAGCCGTCGTCACCGCCGTCAACGGATGCCGGGCGATGTTCAACGCCGTTAGTGACGGCGTCAGTGTCGCCGTCAACCGGGGTGGGGGCGGCCAGGCTTAGCTGCTCCAAAGCCATAAACGGGAGAAAAGCAGTATGAGGAGGTCGTGAGTTAAATTTTGTTTGGCACGTGACTTTAACGTGTGTGATGAAGTAACGGCGTTTTTGAGGAGAGGCTGTTACGCCGTTTAGAGGGGAGAGAGAGTCTCATATCATGCTTTCTCCGTAACAGAGCGAAAGAGAGAGAGAGGTGTAAAGAGATAGATGATTAGAAGAGAGAGACAAGTTTTGAGGGTAGACTCCTTAGTCACTCTATTAAGGTTATTATTGACCTCAAAACCTTATTAAGGACTTTTTTATAATTTTAATTTTTTAATATCCTAAAACTTGTTTTAATTATCTACGAACCCTTCTCATTACTAATTTACGCAAAAGAGACGTTATCTCGTCGTATGAACGATTTATTTAATAAATAATATTATATTTATAAAATTTATATACAAAGTTAACGTGGTAATATCCATTCAATGTCATAGACTCGTTAACATTTAAAAAATTATATTAATGGTTACATTTGTTTGATGCAACTTCACGTCTATATACAAATTTTTTATACATATTTTTTCAAGTATAGGATTACTCTTTATTTAATAAATTATACACACACTATTACGATCATTGTTATCATTTTTAAGACTTAGATATTTGCTTTATATACCCTATGAATTTCAATACAAAATTTGGTAGATTAATGCATAGTTGAATTGTTTTTAAATTAAAAAAAAAAGGTGTTATAAAGGAATTGATGGTTACAAATATTTTGGTGGGTGAATAGAGAGATTTGTACTATTTAGTAGACAAACCCATCTAATGTAAAGAACAAGATATAAAGGTTTTTATTTTACGATAAAGACGAGAACATTTTTAGCATTAAATATATAAATTTCAATGGAGATACCAATGAGATTTTAATGGAAAGTTTCAAACAAATTTCAAAATGGATGAATTACAAAACGAATAATGAAAGGAAGTCTAATAGAAATGTTTAGATAGTTAATTAGGGAGTCATTGTCATGAAATGTTATCGTTTAATAGGATTTGTTTGTTTGCTATAAGCTAAGGTAAGCTAATTAGGTTACTTTGCTTTCTGAAATTGGAGAGATAGATAGATAGATAGATGTGTTGAAAGGGCACCCTCACAAGTCACACAAAGTAAATAGATTGCTTTTCGCATCCCTCCGCCAAGGGTCGTTTTCTTTGTGTAGAATATGGCACTTGACGCGGTTTTTGGGCCACCGTTCCACTCCCCCACTCTCCTTTTCCATCCTCCCCTTCTACTTGGTTTTCTTCTTCGTAATATTCATATATTCCCCCTCCTCTATTTTTTAAAGATTCCCGATGACAAGGTTCTTCTATATCAATCATTTTTTATTTTATATATGTGCTATTTACGCAAAACAATGTATTTTCAATGTTTTTATGGTGGTGTAGAGTCAAATTTTCGCGATATTGGAATGTATTGGTTTTGATTAATTATGAACTATTAGCTGCGATCATTTCAAACGCGTTTATCTTAATCCAATGGTGTATTCTAGACATAAGTTCATAAGATTGGTCGTTTTTAAAAAGCTTATGTGCAGACGATAATCTTTGATTGGACGGTGTGATATATTTGGTTTGATTCACGACTTTATTATAGTTGAAATATGTAAGTCTATTATCATGAGAAGACAGGTGGAATAGATTATGTGTTGATAAGGGCACCCTACCCTACCCTACCACTAAAGAAAATTTTCTTGTTAATCACTCTTTTCCAATTAAATCATTAGCCCTAATCTTCACTTAATGACTAATACAAACGGATGGCCCCCTCCATTAAAGTCACTTTTTTGTTGTTTAGAATTTGGACAAAAAATTGATGAGGGTACCACTACCCAACCCCTCCTTTCTTGCAAGTAATATCTCACCATCCCTAAATCAACTGCCCTTGTTTCTCTTCGTCTCTTTTTTCTCCTCTAATAATGTACTTAATTTGGTTGAATAAAATAAGATAAACTAATGTTATTATTATAATCATATATAGAAGCTTACAAAGATGGATTTGGAAGCACATGTCTCATGAGGGCCTTCGATTTTGGGGTTAGTATGGTGTCATTATCTCCTTGTGATCTAGTGGGTCTAAACTTTCATGCTATACATTTAGCCTCCGATTTCTTCTCATTATTCCACTTTTAATTATTTCCTTAACAATAATATACAACAAATTAATGCTTCAAATATTTATACAGCTATATATTCTATGTTCTTTGTTTGATTAAATTGGTAACAATTTTAAATCATTTAATAATTTCTTAAAACTCTTTGGAGATCTTAGACCCAACAATCCTGGTAGTTTGAATTTACTGTGTATTTTAAGACTTTATTCGTTTATAGTTGTGGGTCAACCCATTCAAAATATCTTAAAACGCCAGAATTATCTTTCAATGATAACAATTACTACTAGAAGCAATTGCTGGGTTAGTGATGTCTCCAACACAACGCCCCCCATCATTAACAATCTTAATTTATTCTCTTAATCACATCCTTAATCACGTTTAATTACAGTGTGGGGATGGGCTTAGTGACACCATTATTATTATTATTATTATTATTATTATTATTATTATTTACTTATAAAAATCATGTTTATTTGCAAAATGATAGGTCCACATTTACAATATAAAAAAGAAAATTTGAATCGGAGAGTTAATAAATCAATGGTTTGACATTTGGTCTAATCACACATTAGAAAAATTTGGCAATCAAATCCACAGTGTAAAGCATTGAATTCGAATTGAATAAAATTTGGAGTTTTAGAGAGATTTGGTTAATGGTTACTTGGGTTAATGGGCATTTTGAAAAGTTCTCAGTGGTTGCAACTTCAAGTTCCACATTTTATGGAAGTAAAATAAGGGAAGATCAAAACTCCCCGTTTCGGAAACGTTGATTTCCACCTAATCCAACAGCAAGAGAGAGTCTTTTCAATAGTGGAAGAGATTGACATAACTCAACTTCGTCACTTCATGGGTCCTATTTGGATTCGCTTCACGATTCTCTCCAAATTCTAGACATTTTCAATGTTCAATTTCAACCTCAATATTCATTCATAATATTATTTTAATCAATGATAATTTATTTTTTTAATTTATTTTAGCCAAACCTCTTAAAGCTTAATTAATGAAAATTTTGTTTCAAATTTACTACAAGCATTGAAATCTATGATCACCAATGATAACATTAATTCTCCAACAACAAAGTAAATAAAAATTAATTTTTAATTCTCTAATGTACCATAACTTACATAACAAAAGTGGTTGAGAATTGACTTGTATGCGTATCTTGAAAATCTTAATTAGCTAATAAGGAATAGGCAAGCAAGGATTAGGAGAAGTAATTTAATCACAAATTTGGCAACGTGTCATGCACTTACCAGTCCATGTCTTTAGTTATAAAATTAATATTAAGTTGTTTAAACAAAGTTAATAATAATTGGTACGTGTATTGTATATACCATTTTGTACAAATTAGGTGGCAATAGATTATATGTATTTTAAATTCTTATCTTTTCATTTAAATTGTCAATCACTTTAAAGCTTCTTGATTTGTAACATGACACATGTACAGAATTTATTTTTTTCTAAAATTCAAGCTTAAGTCTAAAATCTACAAGTTGAATTTATAGAACTCTAAGCAGATATTAAAAGAAAATAAATGCAAAATAGAAAATCAAAAAAGAAATATTTATTAAAAATAGTCATGTACATAAGAAATCAAAAGATGATCAGATTATTATTATTATTATTATTATTATTATTATTATTATTATTATTATTATTATTATTATTATTGACACTTGGGCTCGAATATTGATGAGTGGATCCTGGACTCTTATATGAAATTCGGGGAAGAGGATTCAAATTTAGATTAAACTTCATTGCAAATTTGCATGGGATCTATGCGGGCTGTAGTACAAACAAAATCGTGTTTAAAATATCAATTTCTTTTCTTAAATACTTGCTCTATGTTCATTACTAAATGAAAATTGGTATATTAATTTACTTACACTTCATATGTATTCAAAATTCAACACAAATATTCTTGCATCATTATGTCAAGGCCTGCATGGCAGCTTAGGTTTTTGAATTGATATGCTTGCCGCATGAAGTAGTATCATAGTAAGGCTTCCGCATGATGGCCGGCAGGGAACCTGCCCTCTAGAACCTGTCCTGCGCCAATCGGTTTATTATTTTGGGTTAATATGCTAGCTGCATTACATATATATAATATTTGGCTAAGTTAGAGATCCTCAATATGTATGATCGAACATTTCAATTTATTCAATCAAAATGAAAAGTTAAGAATTTGAATAGTTATTAAAATATAATTTATCTTCACCATCAATTAGAATTGAATGGACAATTTTATCTCGTCAACTTATTTATAAGCCTTATTCATTGAACCATGAGTTTATTTATTGAGTCAGTATAATTGTTCATAGAACTATAACAATTGTTACATGCACGTGAGCCACTTTAATGAAAAATATTAATACTGATCTTACAATATTTAGTTTTTTTTCATATACTTTAGAAACCCAATTTATCCCTTTTAGGATTTTCAATATCCTGGTCTTTATTGAAGCTGACATTTAGAAAATGAATAATGTTAAAGTAATCCTTCTTTATTTAATTTTTTTTTTTGTCTAAAGAAAAAAACACAGTACTAATAATCATTTCATATGTATTGATCACATTATAGATGATGAAAAACATGCAAGATCATCATCATAAGATACATGAGTTCAATTTTATTGATATGACAATTCTATAAGATTATGACCATATTGGGACCATATGAAAAAAAAAAACCATAATTAGTCAGAATTAATATTAATAGAATAAATATTTACCCAAACACCCTCATGATTTAAGCTAAGCCAGTGGTTTTCAAGCTAAATTTGCTTCCTTTATTTTAGAAGAACTAACGTTGACATCCAAAAAATTTACTTATAAACATAAAATAGGGTCAATTCGAAAAATCTCCAATGAGATTTGTCAAAATCCTACATGACCACCTCTAGTTATGAAAATCCCACATACTTTCCTTCTCCATTAAGAACCATTAAGAATTCTGTTAAAAAATATAAAATTTTCAAATTGCATATAATTGATTATTCAAAATTTTAAAATAAGAAGTAAAACCTAAAACTAGCTAATAGTTTTCCGTCAACCGCTACCCCAAGAATCTTAAAAAAAAATTCCTATTACAATAAATGATACATAAACTTTAAAAAAAATTATTAAAAAATTTACATTAAAATCACTTGTTAAAATATTGAAATAATAAAAAATTCATTGCATTTGCATGTAAAAAATTGTTTTGTAAAGTTTTAGTCTTTCAAGGTATTTTTTATTTTTCTAATTTTATTTTTTTTGTTATTTTAAAATTTTGAATATTTCGAATAGTCAATAATGGGTAATTTGAAAATTTTATACATTTTTTAATGAAATTTTTGAGGTTCTTAACAAAGAAGGAAGTTATGTGAAATTTTCAAAATCAGAGGTAGTCATATGGATTTTGACAAAAGGGGAGGTTTGTGAAATTTTTAAAATAAGAGGTAGGCATATTAGATTTTGACAAAAGGGGAGGTTTGTGGAGTTGACCTTGATAAAATAATGAATGAAATCATGTAATGTAAATACAGCAAGGGTGACGCTACACCTATAACCCACTTATAACTAACCCTCCTTATAACTTGAGTTGACAAAAATTCACTGGAGGAGGAAAAAACAAAAATGAATAAGGGAAGTTACATCTCCAGGACTCGACACGATGTAGAGTGTCAGAGACATGCATCCGACAAGACTCGACACGTTGTAATTGGGAATGTCGAGTGTCGATTTTATGTAAAATGCCTTGGTGGCGAGTGTTGGTTGAAGCATCCGACAGAACTCGACACCGTATGTTGAGTGTCGAGCAAAAATCGACACTCGTCATCGTCTTTGTTACGACGAAACGTGTCGGTTTTCATGATTTTTGCACACATCAAACCAAAAAATTAAAAAAATAACACTTCATTTAGCCCCAGAAACATAGAATAAGTACAAAATACGAGCCCAAACTCAAATCCCCAAATTTAAAATTCCTGAAATCTACCCCAAATCCTCAAACACAGAATAAGTTCCTCATTCCTCTTGTTGCGTTTCGGACTGCGTTTCGGACAGTGTCTAGGGTATTGGAAACTGGACAATAACAGACGGTTACGTAAATAGGATACGGTTACGGAAATAGGAAGAGGTAAGTGAAGGAAAGAGGGAAATAAAGAGTTTAGGAATAAATTGAATTTCAAAAGGCATTTTAGTCATTTTTTAAAGAAAGTGTCTAAGCATGAAAATTTTTTAAGATGTGTCTAAATTTTACTTAAACCCCATAAAAGTGTCTATTTTTTTAATTTTTTCTAGAATTTTTGCAAAGCCACGTGAGATTGTAATAACTCTCCTTCTAATTCTTTACAAAATTATTAAACTTTTGGCTCTGTTAACCCAGTTTTATGGCAAATCCACACGATAAAATTTGCCCTACAACTACCATGGCTGCACGTACAACAATTGTACGGCAAATTTTGTCTCTAACACGAGGTCATCTATTCTAATATTTTGTCAATTGAAAAAATGGCATATCTATAATATCAAAAGGACCGCTTAAGATATTTTAACCAAATTAGATAGTATGCATACTAATTATATTTACAAATCACTAAGATTCAATAAAATTAATGTGACTGCAAGGTCAACGGAAATGCTTACATGAATTTTGGATTTGATGTTATTAATCTCACATTTTGTGCTACGTATTTACGTTCACTACTATAAATTTAGGTTCAATTTTTATGGTCGACTTTTCATTTTGTTCCATGTTAGAATTTTACATGTTGACAATATATTGTGGCATTCGTACTTATAGCTAAAACCTCATATAAGAAATAGAGTGCTCTGGACTTGATATGCTGACAATTAAAATAGAGAAAAAGCAATCTGTACAATTCCTTAAAAAGATTAATAAGGAAAAGAAATCCACATAAACTTAAGATATATAACAACAAAGAAGCAGAATTGAGTGTGGACCCTAAAATTTCTAGAGCTTATTTATGGGTCAATTCCACAAATCTCTAACGAGGTTTGTCAAAATCCTACATGACCACCTCTAATACTGAAAACCCCATATACTTCCCTTCTTCATTAAGAACCATTAAAAATTCTGTTAAAAAATATAAAATTTTCAAATTGCATATAATTGATTATTCAAAACTTTAAAATAAGAAGGAAAACCTAAAACTAGCTAATTAATAGTCTTCCATCAACTGCTATCCCAAGAATCTTAAAAAAAAATTACTATTACAATAAATGATACATAAACTTTAAAAAAATTATTAAAAAATTTACATTAAAATCACTTGTTAAAATATTGAAATAATAAAAAATTCATTGCATCTGCGTGTAAAAAATTGTTTTATAAAGTTTAAGTCTTTGAAGTTTTTTTTTTATTTTTCTAATTTTAATTTTTTTGTTGTTTTAAAATTTTGAATATTTCGAATAGTCAACAATGGGTAATTTGAAAGTTTTATACATTTTTTTGACGAAATTTTTGATGTTCTTAACAAAGAAGGAATGTATGTGAAATTTTCAAAACCAGAGATAGTCATATGGGATTTTGACAAAAGGGGAGGTTTGTGGAGTTGACCTTGATAAAATAATGAATGAGATCATGTAATGTAAATACAGCAAGGGCGACGTTATTCCTATAACTTACTTACAATTAACTCTCCTTACAACCTGAGTTGACAAAAGGAAAAAATAAAAATGAATAAGGGAAGTTACATCTCCATAAAGATTTTGCTAACTCAAGTTGTAAGAAAAATTGGTTGTAAGTATAGTATTATCTATATAGTAATGCTTAACTTGCAACCCAAATACAACCTAAAGTCTATAACCTGATGTCGCCATCAACGTGGCAAAAATTTATTTGAGGAGGAAAAAAAATGAATGACTTAGATCGCCACATCTTTGGATTGTAAGTCTAGCATTACTGATATAAATATTAACAATTACCCTAGACTTATGACTCAAACACAACCAAAAGTCTATAATCTGATATGGTAGTTTAGATGACAAAAATTTAGTGGAAAAGGGAAAAAAATGAATAAGGAAGTTACCATCTCCAGTCAAATTCCATAACAGATTATAGACTTTGAGTTGTAAGTTTAGTATTATTGAAATATTAATTTTAAAACCACCAATCATAATTATTGTCCAAAGAATAAGAGAGAAAATAACATGTTTTAGAAGGGCGAAATAAACGTTAAAAGCTTCTTTTGGGCGATTCAAATGCGGACCACAAAGGTGGAAGGGCTATCGGATGAATTGCTTCGTGTACTAACACATACATTTGCAAGGGCAGGTTGGAAAATGAAGATTCTTGTAAAAGCAATACAAATCTCCCCCTAAGCTAATACCCTGTTTTTGAGTTATGTGGGTTTTGAAAAATAAATAATAATGGTGATGATGTTATGATCTTTTGGTAATGTTGAATTAATTCTAATAATTAATTGATAAAATATTTGCATTATTTTTTAATGAAACTATCATTTATTATTATATTCCAAAGAGAATTTTACAATTTACACATAATTATAATGAATAGTAACCATTCATCCCCCCAAGCCTAAAAGTAGCTGTGCCACTAGGTAAAGGAATGTGTAGAAATGATCAAATGTTAACTACAGAAATCTTTCTATATTCTATATTATATCTCTTTCCCTCTTGTCTTGGTCAGTCAAAGAGGTTACATTTACAAGTCTCCATCAACGTATGGCTACTTTCACAAAAGTAACCAAAAATGTCAAAGAATAGGTAAAGTAGCCCCTAGAGAGGAACACATGCAACGTTGCAGTTCATGTAGCCACTCAAATAAAGATGAAAACAAGAGATCAATACTCACCACACAGATCTACAAGCATGCTAGCTCCTCTATGTATGTATAATTAATCAATGCTCTAAGGTTCAGATTATTATCAAAGTGAACTAAACACAGAGGCTATTCAAGTTTCCATATGAAACAAAGGTTAGAATATTGGGTTTTGGAAGCATTGAAGCAAAAATGGGTTTGGTAGAAAAATGGATTGGGTTGGCCATTTTGGTGGGGGCTATCTGCTCTATGTCTATGTTTAAGCCTAGTGAAGGCAAGGGATTTGATTTGCCTCTGAATTGTCTGCAGCTTGAGTGTGCTCCATATAAGGTTATTGATAGCCAAAAAGAGTTTGAAATTAGAAGCTATAAAGATGCAATGTGGGTTTCTACTGCTCCAATCAATTCTTCATCTTACATGGATGGTGCTGGGAAAGGCTTCAACATGTAAGTCACTCTCTCAACTCTCTCTTCTGTGTTATTTTAATTAATTAACTTTTAAATTTATATGAGATAGAAGTGGGTTATTATATTGAGGTGCGTAGTGAGTAATCATTTGTTTGTTGATTAATTTATTTAGATTTGCTATTTAATCCGCATTAATCAATCCTTAACCTTTGTTTTAATGACTTTAGTTAGATTCCTAAGACCAGAAGTCATTGCTTTTTGAGCCATTTAAATAATTTATCATTCTTAACCCACTAATTCAATTTTTTTGACTTTTAATATACTCTTTAATCAAATGGTCAGAGAGAGCTACAAATGAGTACTTTTTCACCTTATTGGATAAACTAAATTTTGCAGCTTGTTCTCATACATACAAGGCAAAAATGATGAAGCAGCCAAAATCAACATGACAGCACCAGTTTTTGTGGATATAATTCCATCAACTGGGCGCTTCCGCAACTCATCATTTGTTGTCCATTTCTACATTCCCCAGAAGTATCAAAAGAAGCCTCCTAAATCAAGGCAAGCACACCCAACGAAGCTGCCTAACTACAAATATGCAGTTGTGAGGAGATTTGGAGGCTTCGTTGATGCTAATAACATCCAAATTCAAGCTTTGGCCCTGAGGAAAAGTCTCAACAGCACCAAGTGGGAATCATATATCATGAACAAAAATAAAGGGCACATTAGGCCTTATACTATTGCTGGTTACAATTCTCCCTTTGAATATGAGAACCGTGTCAATGAAGTTATGTTTTGGTTTGACAAAAAATAGATAGATGAAAGTAATAAACAAATTAGAATAGATGATATATGCTACAATTACATGAATAATATATCAGTTTTTATGATAATGTCTGTACGATGAGTTTGTAAGAATAGCATTGTTTTTTATCAATTTTAAGTAGAACTTCCTTATTAATTTTAAATATTTGTGAAAATGAAATATCTAGTAATATTTATATTTTAAATGATAAGAGATTTTATAAGGTAATTAGGCTAAAGTATGTAAGATGAATTGAAATTATACCAGTGATTGATCTTTCTAAGCGAAAAGTAAAGAGGTAAAGCCATCTTTATGAAAGCATATGCTAAGCCTATATTCAATATTAGACTAGAGTTGGGTATCATTTTTTAACTTTAGCATAATCTTATTTTCCTTTTCATTGAACCCCCACTTGATTTAAAGACCTGTAACTATATTATAATATATATAATGTGGCAGACAAAGACTAAAGTGCACTAAAATTACGTTCTTTTTTTTTTTTTTTCCTTCTCCTACTATTATCAATAATGAAATCTAAGATTTTACTGTATCAAAGAATAATATACAATTAACTTATTCCATTTGGTCAATATTAGTTGATATGATTAAATTGATTTGTACTCATGTTTTTCACATGCAAATGGGGAACATGTGCCTAAATATTTAAGAATTTTGATTTGAATTCTCAATTTGGTGTTTTAACTTTTAAATTATTTTAATTTCTCTTGTTCGAATTCTAATTTAATTTAGTTTACTTCCCATCAGACATCGAAATCGATTGAACTTAATAACTGGTATCAAAACATTCCAATGTCACAGAATGATCCTTGTAATTTGTAAACACATATAAATACATAGCGAAGAAATAAAATCTCCAAATTCCAGAAGATCAACTTCACAAAATTTTAGTCCCACTTCTGGAACTAAAAATACTTTTCAAATGGAGTTAACAGAAGGGAACTTACAATTGAAAGGCACTTCAAAAATTGAATTTATATATCAAAATTACGATTTTTCAATGTACAATATTGACCATGGAAGAAATTAAAAAAAAAAAGGAAAAACGAACTTTTTCTAACCGTATTTACATCTTTAAATTCTTATCTTCATTTTTCCGTTCGTATTCTTTTCTGTTTTCTGACAAAGCATCCTAGTATCAGTATGGTATGCAGCATTTTAATATGTGCAAACTCTTCATCATATAAAATCGGAAGTAAAGCGGTTAATTGAGATATTAACATTTCTTCTTTGATAAATAGGAGGGGATGAAATTGATGTAAGATTTTACAAAAATGTAGAACTTCATTCTGTGCCTAGTATAAACGCTTGCGACAGTCAGCTGTACCACAGTTGCAAGGCAACTTCTTTATTTTGCCATCAGGACCAACAACGCTATCAAGTTCATAACCATAGTCATATGTGAGTTCCTGTTTGCAGCAATGAACATCATCTTGTCATTCTAAAAAGTCGTCAACTATTTAAATTAATACTTCAATTAACACAACGAAATCCATGGTTTGTGCAAAAACATGATATAGTCTTAATGGCAAAACTAAACGGTCAGTATTTTTTTTTTTTTTGTTCAGAAACACCAATATATTTCAACTATTGGCAATAAAAAGTTCCCACAACAAAGTATAACCTGACTGTTCCTACAGAAAATTAATTTAGCAAATATTAAGGTTTCAACCAACTAATCCACTAACAGAAACCATTCTGCAAGAAGAAAAACTAAGAACTCAAATATGTATCCAAGTGCACATTAGAGTCATGGTAAATCTGACTGTATATTAAATTAGATATCTCAGAAAGTTTTCTATAATGTCAGATAGAAAACTATGATTAATGAATGAAATAGGGCCTGACCTGCATAGGAGGTATGTCATCTGCTGCAAATAATACCACTCGAGCAAGTCTAATATCATGGTGAGAGCTCAAAACACATTGCACAAAGAGGTTCGGCTCACAACTATGATTAATGAATCTAGCAACATTACCATATAGACCAGCATCTATGCAAAACTCTGGTGAAGATTCTGATACTTTGTCATTTGTTTTCTTCACAAGAGTACTTGTAGGTACTGATACATTACTCAATCGCCTCTGTTAAAAGGAAAAAAAAAAAAAAAAAGAGCATTTGAAAGGAATTTATTCAGTAGAGTTTGCTAAATGATTAAATGAGAAATAGGTAAAAAGTGAATAAGAACGACTACTGCTAATAAAACCGATCCTGATAAGGTTCAGCAGCTATGCTACATGCAAACTGAAAACATCTCAAACAACTATGGTACCTTGATTTGAAGCTACGTAATTAATTTTTTACTATTTCAGTTTTACGTTATTTCATTTTATTTATATCTAGTAATCCTTCGACCTTTCCTACTAGTTCACAAAGTATTCAACTTTTATTTGAGATGTGCAAATTGAAGGACAAAAGAGGTAAAAAATGTCTAGAAACCCAAAAGTGAATAACTTTGCATATGAAAATATTAATAAATGATACAAATTTCAGCCTTCAAACTGTTAGGCACAGTATTAGTAAATTTAAGACTTGATTTTTTTTAGACAAAAACTTCATAACAAAGATAAAGTGTTTGTCAGCTGCTAATTCTAAATAAGCATGGTTGATTATTCACATCACATATAACCCTTAATTGAAGATCATAGCAATTAATAAGACAGAATTTAAAGAATAAAAGAGATCCATAAAACTTCACTGATGAAGCAATTTCTTTTTTTTTTATTTTTTTTTTTTGTAGATAATTAATCTTACCACGTTCATAGGCTAAAATATGTCTTGTTAAAGTAGTCATGTCATATAGTGACATTTCAACCAAACATACAGCAAGAGATGTAATTATTTCTTTTGTTTTGCCTTTATAGTTTATTACAATGCTGATAGGACAGTACTATTATAGGCCAGAAATCCGTGTATGCTATCGTATTCTGAAAAGGAAATTTGACCACTCGAGATATAAAATATATAATCAATCAAATTATTACCTCTCTCACCCCTATCTCATTCATTGTCTGCCAGCAATCAATTTCAAAGATGAAGTCATTCTCAGTAACATTATCTAACTCATCACTCCTCCTAAGAATTCCAGTGTATTCACAAACTGGTGCCCCAGATGGAATGAAGTCCCAAGACCTAACAGCCCACCCTTTCTCTTTTGTACGATAAACCTATACAAAGAAAGACTAACAAACATATTACAAAACTTATTATTGTATAAATACATGAATACCATTTTATTGTAAATACAATACCTCAAGTCGATACTTCAATCCCTGCTGAGTGGTTCGATTGACACAACCAGGTCCACAACCACATCCTGGGCCACATTCAAAAACAACATCCTTTGCTTCAATCAATCTGTAAAAGAAATGACAAGAAAACATCCACATAAACACGGTGCCAAAAATCAGCAAATTGAGAAGTGTTAAAAAGGAAATATGATTGAAATTACAGAGCAATAATTTATGTTTTAAATCACATGCTAATTGCTAGGATATTTGCTTATATAGCTGCAAAAGCAAGTGGAATAATAAGTCAACCAATTTGATGTAAGAAATATTTGGTTACACAACTGAATGGCAATGAGGATTTTCCCCATTTCACAAACTGGTTTAATGGGAAGTATTGGCCTTAGTAAAGCAAAATGGAAAAACAAAAACTGTTTGGCAAATATTAAGTAGTTTTTTTAACAAGGAACGGAAAGTTGTATAGATGAAGATTCAAAACAAAAAAAAAAACAACAGTTTTATTACTCTACCTAAAAGACATAACATGAAGAAAAAGTGAAATTAGCGAATATAATTCACAGATATATCATACATTTATTTACGATTTACCTAACTCACTTCAACAAAGTATGAAACACAAACAAATGCAGTCTGCTACAGGATCTTTTCTACTGTTCTAGGATAATAACTTCTATTAAATCCTTCTATCTCCATTGCATTAAAATATCTTCAGTTACCATTTACATCACTGACATTAAACTCAAAATTCAAATCTCACCTGCCCCCATCTTCACTAACATATGGAAAGTCAAAGCCATTGAGTTGAGCACAAGAACAAGACTTCGGATTGGTACAACTTCCTTTGCAATTGCATCCAGGAGCATTTGGGGGAACAATCACGTTTTTGGCGACTTGAATAGACTTAATATATGTAAAGCCTGGATTTTCAGATTCACGTATTAACAATTGCATACAAAAAATATGTGCTCGAAATGTCAACCAACATAGGCTAATAAATAAAAGGGGTAAAGCGGCATATTTGTATTTCTTCATAAAAGAGAAACGTCAGGACAGGTAAGAAGAGCACACAGGAAGGGGGAGAGAAAATGTACATTAATTAAATAGATATAATGGAGAGATATTTTTATGAAGACCATAGACAAGCCTATGTTAAATAAAACTACTAAAGGAAGAAAGACGTAATTATGTTTAACATGTAATCCTATCTAGTTGAGAACAGTTTTTCTCGTGGATAATATTTTAGCTAAGTTAACTTGCCTGAAGGTGCAACAGGTGGATTGTCAATACCATTGGTTGCAGGAATACAACTATCTTCTTGACCGCAAGAGATGTCCATGCACACCAACCTTAAAGAAACCAAAAACTTCCTTAAGTTAAAATGATGTACAAGATGCGATGAAAAACATTTTATTGCAATCGATACCTGGTTGATCCATGAGGAACTTCAGGAACTTGTCCTCTTATAAAGCAAACCTAAAATAAGAGGTCAAAGTAGAAATGAGAAGAGCACTACAATTTTGGTGACACTGATGTAATTGCGGTGACACTGATGTAATTGCCAATCAAGCTTATAGAAAACTAAAAGATGACAAAAAATGATAGTCTTTAAGAAACATGAATTCAATTTCTATAGTCAAGTGTGGAACCATTATATTCCCTATCCGCCCACTGATGTCTTTGGTTGCACTTCTGAATGGTTAACTAATGAGCTACTTTATTTTTTATTTTATTTTATACTAATTTTATTTAATTTCACAGAAGAGAGAATGCATCTTATTGTAGATTATTATGTAGTTATGTGCTTTTTATTTTTCTAATTTAATGATTATTTTATATATTTATCTGAATAACCAATTCAATCTAAACCTCATCTGTCTTTGCATTTGCAAATGGAGCACATTACATCCCACCTTCAAACCGCTTGTGTTTGGTTATTGTTCTGAAAAATTAACTAAATTTTGTGAGCAGTCTTGTGACAGCCACGGGAAAGAAAAAATATATATATAATAATAATAATAAGTGAAGTGTAGTAACACAAAACATGGATAAGCTTTTCAAAGTATTAACGCTCTTCCCTGTATATTATTAAATTAAATCCAATTTAAGCATTTTAATAGATAACAATACAATAAAGATTTTATAGAAGTTAAAAATGGCAGACGGATAACCTGGCCTTTTGAGTCCATTTTTTGCTGTTTTTTAAGAGGCTTCAAACAGTACTTAAAACTAGCATATCTAGAGGCATCTTTATCAGTCCAACAATCAGCAAACTGTAGACACAAAAAAAGGGGAAAATGTTTTAACAAATCTAATTAAAGTTTAACAATTAAGAAATATGTGAGAAGATTAAATAGAATGATTTGAAGTGTAGTGGAATAAAATAAATGACCCCTACCTACACTATCTAGTTAACTTGGAATTATTAGACTATTTGTTAACATTAAGACAAAATATTGTGTATGATTCTATATCACTATTAAACAAAAATCTTAACCCCTAGTGCCAGACACCCAATTTCAAACCTTCATCTTAAAACATAGGAAAACTACAACTACTTAACAATTTGATATTTCATAACCAGACAAAGCATTCAAAAAGATGAAAGGATTATTTGATGAAATCATGTTTGAATAGGCCTGAGGATTTTAGGAAGAAAATTGAACTTCAAAAAAAATAAAATGAAGCTATCGAAATTCCTGTGCAAGAAAAATACAGTTTCAAGAGATTGTAAAGGATTAATTGTCCAGAAGGCAACAATACCATAAGGGATTTAAGGTATGAAAGAGGTATAAGGGAAGGGTATGGATCTGTCTTATAGCAAGGTTGGGAAATTAAATCAATATTATTTAAGCTCTAGCATGTTATGTTATAGCTCTAGGTAGATATTGTAAACAGCCAAAACAAATAAAGAGAAGTCATACATAAATAATCAAGTTCGCAGACCACAATACGTTGAGTTACAACTTGACCAAAAGGTTTCAGCTAATAGATAATTTAAGTTCGAACGTGCCCTCTCATGTGCCTTGCTTGTGAATTGAACACAACTATTACTATAACCACAAATTCAACCATAATCATAAATAGAACAATAACATAATATAATTAATTATGCAATAGAAAAATCCAAACACGAGCAATTGGTTAACTTGATTATGACATGATGTTATTACTCAACCCAAGAGCTTAAAGTAAACTAAGTATATGTGTTTAACTATTTAGAAAGGGATTAATTTTAGATACACTACCAACTTGCTAGAAGCTCTTCTGTCATGGTCACTTCCACTCAACCACTGTCCACCAAAACCTACTGCCACCATTTCAGCATGGGAGAAAAATTGATGCTCAACGTCAATACCTGCACAAATGGAAAAATCAAAATTCTCTTTAGCCAACATAGATACTTTGATACTCGCAAATTCCTCTTTTACAACAAACAAAAAGAATAAAAGTAACGGTAAGATAGAACACAAAGGCGAACCAGTAGTCCCACCACAGAGATACTAGATATCTCCAAGCAATCTAAAGCTCATGACATGAGTATAAAATTCTCTACAAATATAGGATACTCAAATATTAGTACAGAAAAACATCCCAGAAAGAAAATAGGCAAACTAGTTAAGACACCTAATGTACCAAGATCTACCCCTTTTAGAAATGAAAGTACTCGTGAACCATTTTAACTCCTCCCTGTTTTATCAGTAGTAGATCCTGAAAGGGAAACTCCTTAAATTATCAGCTAAGGATCTGGATTGATAACGGCAGCATTGTAGAACAGCTATTTAAAACATAAAATATCACAACTATAACTCTAACTGCAATTTGTAATAAATATGACTGGTAAAGGGTCCAAATACAATGTCTCATTATTCACCAACCTCGTAGTTGATCGATGTTTTTGTCAAGGCTAAAGATTTTGTTTTTCTTCGTCTGCATGCAATCAAAACAAAATGATAATATCAATTATAAGTGAATAAAACAAAGATATAGATGCTATATGATGCAATATCTCAAAATGTCCGTAAATATTCACATTTATCAAAATATATATAAATATATGCCTAGCTTCAAAATGATTCTTTTTATCAACATAGATATTTTAGTTTCTTATAAATAAATGATTCTCAATGACAATTGATTAAGATAAAGTAAAAACGAAAACTAAAATGAAAAATAATAAACATAGAACACATGTATCACCATTATATTCATAAGATTCACACAAAAATATGCTACAATATATAAGAGCCTAAAAGTGAAGCACATAAAAAGGCAGCATATAAAAGCAAAATTGATAAGCATGCTGATACACCTATGGATTGCACATATGATATAACAAATATCTAATATAAGTAAAGAAATTAAAGGTCAGGATCCTCACTTTGGTTTTTGAAGCATTGACAACTTGTAGATCACTAACCTTCATCTTCCTCCATCTCTTCTCCTCTTCCTATGCACAAGCATGTATATGTTATTAATTAAGAGGAAGTTCCTTATATTCATTACAGTGGGAAAAGTGAGAAACTTGCGGCTAATCTAGTTTATGGTAACAAAGAAACATATCAAATCATAAATCAGAGAGTGAAAACGGGACTCAACAAAATTTAGATGATAAGCTAAATAATTCATTAAATGCCAAAATAACAAACATAAATAACTAGCAATAAAAAAAAAAATATAACCATCTACAAGGTATCACATAAAAAAAATACTACAATCAAGTTCAATATAGATATTTGATTATAGAAGGCTTATACATAACATAGAGTTCTGCTCCAATCATAGTAAGCAGAAATTCAAAACACTTAAAGTTGTCAACTCTTGACCTCAGGCATAAGGCATGAAATAAAATATAGATTTGATTGCACTATTTATTTCTATCAGCGCTCAGTAATATCAAGATACAAATTACCACAGTGTCTCTTGAAAAAGTTAAGAATCAAGTCTGAAAGTGCATAGGGATGACAATTTTTTTCAAATGTCAACAATATTCATAAACAATGACAGATATCACTATCACCTTAATTTACAAAAAATTTGACTTTCATTTAGTTGTTGCACATTCTTTTTCCCAATTAACATCTACAACTGTCAAGAATATGAACATACTAGTCTATCTGTAGTGGTTGTGTTTCCATTAACTAAATTGACAAAATAACCAACTTCTGGAAAGAAATACCTTCTGCGGATTTAAAATTCATATACATAGATTAGTCATATTATTTAGCCAAGACTTAAAAAATTATCAGAACATCCATATGGCATTAATGTGACATTATTAAAGCAAGGGAGAAAAATAAAGATATAGAAAATAACAATCATGCAGTTTATAATCATTTAATTTTTAGTAAAAAGATATTTCTCTGAGTGCTAAATTATCATAAAGCTCTTTGTCAAAGAAAAATACCTGAAAATTTTGGAGGAATTGCAAATTGAGTAACCTCAATGTCTCTTTCACCTTCAGAAATGTACTTTTACCTAATTTATCTAGTATGCCATTACCAGAACCTGTCCATTTCAAATCATCATGCTGTGATTTTACATAATCTCTTTTAACATTCTCACTAGGCAAAGACTCCATACTCGCATCATTGCCATAGCCTTGATTCTCTACAAATTCTCTAGCCCTGTTAAATTGGCATATTTCAATTGAATGATCAAATTTAGCCTTTTTCTTAATAAACATATCTTGAGAATCATGTGGCTTCTTGCTACCACTACCATAATATGGTTTCTTGCCTTCAGGTATATTCCGAAGCCTTGGGCTTACTCGTCGGCCTTGCTCTGCAGGGGCATCCACTACCTCCTTCTGATCATGGCCACAATTTGGTCTCTTGTCATCACCTAGATTATTAATTCTTGGACTAAATCGTCGTTGCATCACCACTTAAATCTGCATCCAAGAAAAATCTCCTTCAATCAGGACTAGTGAAATTTAAACCAAGAACCCATCAATATATTTTATGTTCTTGAAAGGAAGACAAAGAAAAACAAAGATAAAAATCAATGGATTTATGAGACGGACAAGCTTGAGCTATAAAACTATCTTTTGCTTATTCAAATTGAATACTTCAATGCATGTCAAATTTTAGAAAATTTCTTGAAAATCGCAAAGAAAACTGTTGATTCATATCAATACTAAACACAAACAATAATCTACTTCCAGAATATCCGCTGAATCCAATTTTATAATCAATATTAACTTCTGGAATAAAAAGAAGCAGAGTATACAACTAACCAAAACCGTTAGAAGCTTCAACTACACCTACCATTAATAATTTTACAAATAAAAAGTTACTGAATTGAAATATTCTAACGCAATGCGTGGCTCCAAAAAAAAAATAAAGAGATAAAGAATTATCAAGAGAGAGTAGCAGCAGTACCAGCAGAAGGGGAAAGAAAGCGAACGGTGGCACGTGCCGCGAGGTTCTGATGGCGTAGCGGAGAAGGAAACTCGGAGGAGACGCTTCAAAAATTGGTATGTTTGGAGGCCACGAGCAGCGGGAAGAGCTACACTTTATACTAGCTGTCGGGAGAGACTGAAAGCGTTCAACTTCAATCCGATAACGGCGAGAATTGATCAAATTTTGGCAATCATCGAAGACCCACTGAAGATTGTTTCAATTACAATATATACTCTTGGTTTAAGCATAGAAAGGGTAAGGAGGACATTTTAAATATACGGCTCGTGGCACCTGGAACATCTTAATTAAGACACGTAATTAATAATTTGTTACCGCACAACTTTCCGATAATGGTCATTGTGCAGGCAATAATCCTAATCTGTAGTCTGCTCTTTTAATGCATGTCTTGCTTAAACTACAGTTTCTTTACTCCACATTTATGGTTATCTTGGTACCATTGGGCAGCAACAACTTACTTGAGGGTTGCATATGGGATTTCTGGAGGGCCTAATACTCTCAACGCAATTGCCTCCCATTGGATGGGCCTTGGTTGCATTTGTCAAGAATGGGAAAGAGAGAGGTACTTCCGTGAATTTATCATTGTAGAGTGACTTTCTTTTTTGTCATGGCAGTTGAGGATAGGGACGGTGTTTTTCGTCGGTTAGGCGGGTACCTGCATGGCCTCAGACCCGGATGCAGTGCGGGGCAAGTATTGCTGAGGAATCCGGTCTCCGGCCCCCACCCAGACAGCCCAGCCCATTTCTAATTAAAAATATGTCAACATACAAGGTTCGAACCCAAAGCTTGCATCTCAGCCATGTGCCACTGGACTGCATGGCTTTTTTGCTTTAATAATTACAAACAACTTTAATTAATGAATTTATTTGTATATTTAATTAAAACTAATTTTCTCTACAAACTTATGATCCGAACACTGGTCACCACACAACACAATAAGGGGCTTCACCACTGCTACCACCGCATACTTTAGTCTTTTTGGTAACATTGTATTATTTATACAATTGCAAGACCTGAAAAATTAAAAAAAAAATAAAAGCAGGGAAAGTCTGGAGATTTTTTTCGGGTGCGAGTGTTGCATTCCAAAACCCGTAATTACTAACACCCACAAAAATTCGAAAAAAATCAGGGGATTTTATGGGAATCGGAAAAGAGTTTTTTATCCGGTGCGAGTACGGAAATGTCGCACCCGCACCCGGATTTTGCCATCCCTAGTTGAGGAGCTCTCATTACTGTAAATCAAATGACATTTGTGTGTAAGTTACGGGAGAAGTGAAATAAAAAACACTGGTAATTAATAGTAGCATTTTATCTTTATATTCATTCGAATGTGGGTTGTTTTAAATCAATAATTTGAGCTGAAGTCGATATAAGTTTGTTGTACAATCCAATTTTAAGTTACTGGGATTTGCTGATTCAGATTATATATATATATATATATATATATATATCAAAGAAACGAAAAGGTTGTATTTATGGAGATTAAAAAAAATGTTAGAGAGAGGCATCTACCCTATACAATGGCAACAAAAAAACACTTGTCAAAATTTAACAAAATCCCAACCCCTTCTTGGGAAAAAGAAGAAAATCAATACGACATTAAGTCACTACAGTTTTCCAATTAAGAAAAATGAAGAAGAAGGAAGAATCATGAAAATCCTTCGAGACTAAAAGCAATGCAACGCATAAAGTTGAACTTTTTTTCATAAATTGTCATTATTCTCCTCTTTCTCCTTGAAACACGCTTATTTCTTTATTGTCAAAGAACCTAAAAGAGAGCTAAGACAGTATATTTCCATAATAAGTCTTGGCTTTATTTTCTTTCCCGAAAGCATAAATGGGCTCGATAAGTGCTTTTTCACATGAATCTGGATTGAGCCACTCAATTTTGGCTTTCTTGCATAATCTAGCCTATAAGTTAGCAGCAACACTACACTGAAGGATCGAAGAGATGATTTAATATCTCTTCATTTCTCGCACAGCATACAACAAGAAGGCAAGTAACATATCTTTGGAAACCTTCATTGAATAACTTCTCCGATGTTAATTCTCCTTTTAGCTAAGGCCCATGCAAAGACTTGAATTTTGGAAGGAAGTTTAGCCTTCCATATCATATTAACAGGTGCAAAAGCTTCCCATTGTGTTGCTGAGTCAGATTGATATGGAATTTGCTTAGGTGCTGGCACTGATCAGGTTACAAGTTTGCCTATTACTAATTTAGTTATTTAGAATAGAGCAAAGCTAAAATTTTGGAACTTGGCTAACATCTTCCCAAATGCCATTGTAGCCAGTTTAGGGCGTAGGGAGGCAGGTGCTTGATGCTTTTATATATAATTACTATCAGTTTGTTGCTCCACATGTTTTCCATCTATGCACTCCCATATTCGTGTGTTTTAAGTATCGCAGAGATAGGGAATGTTTAATTGGATTTAATCAATATTTTGAAAAATAGAACAACTTCCCATTGTAAATTCTGATCATTCTCTGCAAATCCACCAATCATTTACTAAAAAAACAAATCTTAATTCAGTAATTAATCATTCGTTAATCTTTAATAGCAAGTTAACTTAGCTGATTTACCTAAAACTCTTTACTGATTTTCATGTTTGTAATTCAATCACTAGCGCCCAGTGAGACATGCTCTTGATGGTATCCAAGTCATGAAAAAAGACGTCACATGCCCCAGAGTTACATCAGATTATGTTTGTGCTCCCCTGCTTTAAAATTCACAGTTTAAATCACTTAAATCATCAGTTCAAAAAAACAAAAAAAAAAAAAGGACTTGTAGCATAGTTACTATAACTTGGATGAGAAGATGATAATGTTACACATCAATCATCACATCAATAAATTGGCAACTCAACGGTAGAACATTATTATTTATAGTGTTATGTTAACAAGTGTATTTATGACACACGTTAAATCACGAAAAAATGCGTATTTAATTAAAAAATTATTACTTTTTTTCAAAACTTATGTTAATCATTACAAATGCATGAAAATACGTATATTTAAACAAAAACACACGTATTCCTATGGTTTAATGTGTACCGTACCATCTTGTTTATATTTCCTTGAAAAGAATCCGTATGTATATCAGCCGTCAAGAAAGCTTCCTAGTAGTCTAAACATCAAACTTCACTGACATTCATGTATACAGGGACAGGTCAACACTAAACAGAATGGCAACAATTACAAAACAACAATCATTTCAATTGAATGGCCATTTGAACCAGCAAACAGGTAAGTGAATGTAGAATTTACAAAGGAGACCGGGGGCAAACATGTAATCACGTTGGTGTGCTTTGGCAGTTGAGTTACATTCTGCAAGTTAGAAGATTGAACGTATATATCATTGGCCGGGTGATTCTGCAAGTCCAAGGTTGGTTTAGTGGTCAGTTGTGGTTGCTGGAGCATGTGGAATTGCCACAGTAGTCGCTCAAGTATGTTGCACTGCTAAAGAGTTGAAAACTTCCCCCTGCTACAATGGCCATCTTTTCAGCTTGTGCAATAATCTAGCCTTTAATTCAAGTAGTTGATTTCTAGTTGAATTACTACTGAGTTGTTAATTGCTACCGGCAGTTTTCTGCTACTTTCGGGGTTAATTACACTGGCCATGGCATGTCTGGCACTGACATCTGCAAGGTTTCCGTATAATGCTTTGAAATCTGGCTTTAATACTCCTTGTTAATTGAACCTGTTCAATCAATGAATGTGGTGCAATTTTTGGTCTTCTGCAGTTTGGCTAGTATTTCCAGATGTGGTCGGCCAAAATCACTTCCATCTTTCTGCATTAATTGTTAACTGTTTCTGAAAGTTGATTTGTATGTTACACCTTATATATGTTGAAAATCATAAATCAATAAAAGCACAAAGTATTCAACTGACAAGTAAATTGTTTTAATATTAATATCAATCTTTTGCATCGAAAGATTTTTGAAATATTCATAAAATTTCTATTGAAGTCGAAAAAAGCATCTGCTAAGTTTTACATAATTTAGTACCTTTTAAACTAATATGGGGCATTTGTGACCTCCCATTTAACGTTATCTGCGATAACATCTTAACATTTTTTTTTTTTATTAAACGTTGTGATTGATGTTACCGATGTTACGTTATCTGTTAACAGAATATTTTGTAATTAAATTATAGAAATATTACTGCTATAGTACAACAGATTAAATATTCTTAAAAAATAGCATTTTGCTTTAGGAAAAATGGAACAGCTCTCTCGAGATTTGACACGTGAAAGTGAAGAGAATCTCATAATTAAATTAATGAATGAATTAATTAATCAATCAATCAAATGGGAACAAAACTCTGCGCAAATCCATCATCACACCCACATGATCTTCTCTCTATCATTCATTCTATTCTTTTCTTTTCTTTCTTTAATTTAATTAATTAATTAATCATTTCCTCCGGCTGACAGTTGTGTTCCTTGTAATCCAAACAATGCCTTTGGCTGTCCTAAACACTTGAGTCAGTTTTGTAATTTCGAATAATCAACTGGCCAGCCTGGCTTGATCATAACTTTTTTCTTAATTATTATTGATAATTGATTTGCATTGTTCTGTTTGGAGAAACAGCTTGAAAGTTTACTGAAATTTGCAATCTCAAATGCTTCCAAATTCGAACAAATATCCCATCAACTGCCGCGTGTTGTCCTTTTTATTGTTTATGTATGAAGTTGTTTTTTAATAAAAAAATTAATAAATATTAAATTTCAAGAGACGACTTGAGATTTTCTCAAACCTTAATTTTGATTATACATTGGTTTGGTTGCCAATAAAATTGGTAAGCTCTTGGGTATGGGTTATTCTTTTTATATTCAAATATTGATATTAGACCCTTACTTAATAACTTAAGTTTTTTAGTCAAGCGGTTACTTAACATGTTATCATAGCTAACAGTTTCAAATTTAAATCTTTTTATAAAAAATATACTTAAAATTGGATCCATAACATGTTATCATAGCTAACAGTTTCAAATTTAAATCTTTTTATAAAAAATATACTTAAAATTGGATCCAGGTTTCACTTGAAGATGATTACTAAGTTAAATATTAATGTTAGACCTTTATTTAATAGCTTACCCTTTTTGGTAAACTGGTTACTTAACAATTCTACACTCTTACCACATTGTTGAATGTTATCAGATATCTTAAACAAACATGAGAAAAATTGTCTCATTATCAAATAAATCTACTCAATTTAACTATTTTTTTTTGTATTTTTCTTTATGATATGTTTTAACTAAATTTATTATATGTATTATATGATGCCTAATCTTAGATATACCACCGATGCATGTAACTAATTTTATATAACCTGACATTACATGTTTTTATTATCATTTTTATCTATTCAATAATTTTCTCCACTTAGATTATATATAATTCGTTATATAAGATGGTTATATATATAACATTAATATTACATTATTTATTAAATAGTGTTAAATCTCTTTCTATTCAGTAACATTGTTAATTATCAAATTCATACAATGTTATTAAATTAAAAACAATAAACTAATGTTTTGTTCTATCTAGTAATCAAATGATAAAAGGGTGAGGCTATCTGTTTCCCAAAACAAAATTATTTTTGTACCCACTCTTTTAAATATACCCACTACTAATGTTTTAAATAATTTAATTTCTATTTGATTAATATTCATAATTTTATAAATAAATTTATATGACTAACCCAATTAAGTGGATCTTGCCTAATTTAATTAAATTTATAATTAAAAAACTTTTGCTAAGAAGTTGATTAGAAAACATTCTTATCTAAAATGTAATTTATAAATATTTCGCATAAGCTTGTGATTTTTTAATTAAGAATTCATTTGTTACAAATTATTTTTGGAATTATGAAGATAAAATTAATAGAATCCAATCTATAAAAATTTAATTGATAGGGTGCATTTAGAAGAATTAGTATAAAAATCAAATTTGTAGGTGCAAATAACCCCTAACCATGACAAAATCTTTTTAGTTATGTTTTTAACTCGGTAATTATAAGATATTGAAACTCATTATTAAAATAGTTTACTAATATGCCCATAATTTCATTAACAGAGAATTATTTTCAATTTGACTCAATACTAAGGAAATTAGGGTGAAACAATACTTAAATAATCATGATTGATGTTGATATAATCATTTAAAGGACGAGGATGTACAGATACTCTCAAAATCAAAGAGTGTGTTCTTTTATGAATCTAGTATTTTTGTTTTTAATTGAAAAAATATGTGATTGATTTTGAATTATTTTGAATTTAAAAAAATATGTGATTGAGATTGAATATAAATTATATTGAAAAATATGCGGTACAAAAAACAAGATTTTTAAACAAAAAATAACATAGACAAAATTTTGCCCACAAACCATTGCACGTGGCCGAGCCAATGAAAGCATGTCACATCATTACATTTGTAACACATACTTTCTAATTGACGTTTGTCCATACAATAATTGGAAGAAAAAATTTCTCTATATATTAATAAAAATATAAAATTAATTAGTTGATGGCACTAAATTAAATATATTTTTTATTTTTAATATTCATTTAATTTAATAAGATGGAGGATTAAAAATTAAAATATATATAATAACTAAATACTATTAAAATATATGACGAAATTATTATTTTCTAATATTGTAATATTGGAATTGGATGGATATTTATACGATATGAGACTTTGGAGTTAACCGTGAATTCACGTGTTGGGGGTGCCCATATGACGCAAGGGTACAGTGTCAGCAAAGTTTTTCACAGATAAAAAGCCAGTCGAAGCCGAAGTTGCAGAATTTCTGACTCTCTGTTCACCTACTTATAATTCAAAATCATAATATAGACGCACTTTGCCTGCAGTTGGGTTGTCGTTTTATGTGTGAGGTAATGGACTCTACATTGCCGAATGCTGTTAGTTGGTACGCCATATGGCCATGTGATTGGGAACCGGCCTTCATGTCATTCATTCAACAAATCAAACACTTTTAAGTATTAATATTTACGTTTTAAGTTAATTAAAAATTTTATACCTCTTTTATTTTTAATTCAAAGACATAAGTGATGCTTATTGGTTAATATTTTTTATTTTTTTAATAATATTGGATTTGATCCCTTCTTTTAATAAATAAAAATCTCAATGATTATATTTGTTTTTAAATTATGTGATTTTGTTTTCAAAATTTATTTTTTAATGTTTTATAAATTTGAAAACAGACAAGGTATCAATCTTTTAGTGTTTTTCTTTGTTTTTGTTTTATTTATAAGCATAATACTAAATTTGTTTCCATTCATTTTAGTTTTAAGATGTTATTTTCATAAGTAATGCTACTCATACAAATAATTTATACAAACTCACACATACAAACTGATGTGGCATCCTTGTATGATCGCCGCATCATCCATGTTAATTAATATCATTTATTATTAATATATATTTATCAAATTATTATATTTATTTACCAAATCACGTTATGTCACGTCAGTTTGTATGGATTAGTTTGTATAAGTAGTTTGTAAGAGTAACATTACTCTATTTTCATAGATATTAAAAAGCTTTATCAAAAGTTGAAAACACCGAGTTCATTATTGGATAAAATACAATACGAACATATTCCATGTTAGAAAAAAATGTGTTTTTATGTATTTTTGAAGATATTCTAGACAAAACTTAATTGCTAATAAAATGTTATGAATGTATTTATTAACAAATAATAAATCTCAATATGAATAAATTAAAAATCATTTTACAATTGACATATCCAAATCAAAATCGCCGATAGTTGGATTTAGATATATTGTGTCACAAAGTTACAAGTCCTTACTTGTATCATTCTTGCTTAGCCTACTTGTTTTGTTGGTCATAAATGACTCTTATTAGAAATTGATTGTGTACCAACCATGATGTTCACTAGTTATAGGTAAATAATTAATAGGGATAATTCAATTTGCCCCCTGAGATTAGGCCTAAAAAAATTGAGGACCTCAATTTTCTGAAATCTAAGAATGCCCCATGAGGTTACTGTAGCGCCGTTAGATTTAACGGGAAATGTATTAAACCGTTAGATTTAACGGAAAATGTATTGAATAATAACTTAATGCTAATATTAGATTTAACAAAAAATGCATTAAATAATAACTTAACGCTAATAAGCAGTAAAATATACTATAATACCCTTTTCTAAATGGTTTCTAAAGCGTTAAGTTACTATTTAATACATTTTTCGTTAAATCTAACGGTGTTACAGTAACCTCAGGGGGTAATTTTGAGTTTCAGAAAAATGAGGTCCTCGATTTCTTTTGGCCTAACCTCAGGGGGCAAATTAGAATTAACCCTAATTAATATAAAGAAATAATAGTAATCCCTTTGTAACTCTCACCTTTTTTCTCATAACAACTTTCCCAAGTTGAGAATGATGTTTCTGCTCTTGATTAACTTTTAGCTAATTTGATAATATCTTCTACCCTCTCCATTCATGTTATTCAATCTAACAATGATAAGAAACCAAATTGCTATTGCTGTTGCCATATTTTTTTTTTTGTTCAAAAAGGGTAATGTAATACTTATCTTGAATAATATTAGATAAATAACTTTTTCTATATAAATGCATATTTAAGAATTATTTTATATAACATGATTAGAAGAGTAAATTTAAAAAATTAAAATTAATATTACGATAATCATGTAATAATACAATGTTAGTGTGTATATATATATATATACACGCACACCAGTGTTAGGTAGTTTCTTGCTCAACATTTTTGGATTATATTCCAATAATTCAATCGCTTTTTTGGGCTGTGAAGTTGGAAAACCAATCATCACTTGATATCTAGGATTTTTGAACTCTTTCCCCCTAATATGATAGGATAATAACCCTAGCTTAAGATTTATTTATGACATAAATCCATCAATTTATAAATTATTAATTAAATTATATTGTTTAGAATATAATTAAGAATGAATATCATTATTTATAATATTATATTATTGATTAAGTCTATTAAATTTAATAGTTCAAAAGTTTTGCCGCGATCAAAAGTTTTCAGAGTTCATTATAAAAAATATTGCTAATTTGTATTTGTCTCTTATTATTTGTAAAATAAAATTTAGAAATGATTTTGTATTTAGGACACTATTTTATATTACTTATATGATAATACAATAAATATAATAATATTATACCTATAATTCATTTAATTCCTACTATTTGCGTGATTTAGTTTACAAACGTTATTGGATAAATTATTATATTTAATTTATTTGTATTTTTGTATTTATTTAATAATATTTTATTAACTTAAATTATATAAAGAATTATAAATGAGTCGTTGATCTATTAATCGTTTCCTAATTGTTTAATAAGCCACGCAATACCATAACATGATTGCTCGAAAGAAATCTGGTAAGACAACTTCCCATCTGCTTCCTGTACGGATAATGTCTCCACCCACTCCACATTCGCCTTGTGGCAAGTTAATACAAATGTATTACTTTAAATGACATTTTTACCCCCATAAAATATCTGTAAAATAAAATAATTCTAAGTCAAAGTTTTTTTTTGATTTATATTTTATATTGAAAAAAAATTGAGATACAATTCAAAAACAAAAAAAAGAAGGAAAAATATTTCCGGTTTCGTTTTTGGATGTAGAATAGGTTCAGGATTTATCCAAAAATTAATTTTAAAATACTTTAAATAAACTCATAAAACTATTATAACTTCTGAAAAATTAAAACATATATTTTATTTAAACTTTAAAAAATATCATAAAATCAGTATAGTTTAAATTTAATATAATAAAGTTCTAAAAATATTGGGTAATATAATATAAGGGTCCGATCAGTTGTGGTATATCCGCATCGGCATCATCGGATATTTTCTCAACAACTTCTAACATGAAGGAACTTTAGCAGCGCACGTTTCTCAAGGTAAAAAGACCCTACTAAATTAAGAGAGTCTTCCAAAAGCGTACCAAACCCCTCCCCTGTCTTGTCCTGTTACCTTAACCACCTTCCCTTAAATTAATACGCTCCGTTATTTTTCTAATTTTACCCTAATCCATTATTTTTATTTACGTTTAATATTACAGTGTCTTAAATTCTAAAACTATGTATTTTTATTATAATAATTATCAAATTATTTAAAAATTATAGTTCATTAATCATTTAAAATAATTATTAAAATGATTTAATGATTTTGATAATTCAAAGTCATAAATTATAGATCTTAACATATTCCCTTAAAAATATGATAAAACTATATTTTTTATACCATTACGTGATTATCATCTTAATTAGTTTGTATTATGATCTTGAATTTCATCATTTCCTCGACACCTTTTAAATAATTTTTTGATATTTGTATAATTTAATTTTAAATGTACGGTAATTTTATATGATCAAGTCACATGTAATATCTAAAATATTTTGAAATAAAAAGTAATAAATATTAAAAATATTATCCATCTAAATTAATAATTCATGAAAGCCATTTCCTTCTGGACAACAATTAATTATTTTTGAAGAAATTAACTGAAAATTCAACATATTAATATTTATTTATTTGATAAATATTTAATTAAATAATGTCAATATTATTTTTTTGTCTACTTATATTTTACATAAATATTTCCAAGAATTTGGATTTGGATAAATATTATTTTTGGTAATAAAGTTAGATTAGATATTAATGCAGTATCCGATTCAATCAGATTAAACTTAAAAGCTCTATAAATGGAGAAATACGTGATCAAATTCAGTTCAGACAAAATTAGAAAAAACATCGAGGCTTCAAAGGTCAATCTGGTCATTTCGAAATTCACAGAAATGGCCAGCGTGGCTTCTCAAGACAAACAGAGATATCACCGCTGCAGAGAAATAAAATAAAATAAAAATGAAATTAACAAACGAAGAAAACACAAGACTCGCCTTTGCCTTCTCTCGGACCACACAACCGATCACTTAGGAGCCTCAACTTCACGCCTTTAAACTCTCTTTAACGGCACTGCCCTGCGCTCCTCCACCTCCGCCGTCGCATGATCTCCCTCGCGTAATTCCTCCGTCAATTTCTATTCGTCTTGGCCGTCTCTTCTCCTCCGGCGAGAACCGAAAACTCGCCGGAGAATTTTTTATAATTCTTCGTTTTTGAGAAATTTAGGAGTTGGAGGTGGTTGACGTGAAATGTAGGAAAGAATCTTAGCTAAATTCAAAACGGTGCGTACAAGGCACAGATGCGGAGTTGATGCCTTGCCTTGTTTCTTCATTCAGTTTTCCTTGCCTTAAGCCGTAATTTATTCCAATTTTATTTTATTTTATTTATTTTTCTTTTAAATATCTTTTCTGCCTCCACCTTCAGTTTAAATTCTTCTCCATGTCTCACTGCTGAGTTCTCTCCCTTGATTCCTTTCCGTTTGGCTTTTAATCCAAAGGTCTCTCTCTCTCTATTCTTAATATTTTTAAAATTTTAGATTTTTATTTTTAATATCTTAAACATTAAAATGCTTAATAATTTATTAGCTTAATTGGAAATAAATCCGAGATCTTAGATTAATTCATCCACAATACACATTTGTAACAGATATTATCTGCTTTGTACGGCTTGCTTTTGTGTCGTTTTGGAAATTCAACGGTCCTGCTGAACTGGAGGGAAAACAAATTTGAGCTTTCGAATTTGAACGTGCCATCTGAAGACCTGCGGGGTTTATCTGAAGATGTAAGTTTTTAATTTTAATAAAACTTTCATATTTCAAATTTGTAGTTTATTCTTTTTCTTTTTCTGTTTTCAGAATTTTAAGTGTGCGGTGTTTATGTTTATGTTGGTTGTTATTCGTTTGGTTTTGTTTAGCAGAGGCAGGTCGGGTTTTGGAAGTCAAACACCCTGCCTGGTCATTATGGTTAGTAGTTATATTTTAGCTCTTACGCTTGTGTTGGTCCGTTGACAGTAAAGAAAACTGCATTGGGTCAGAAATTATTAAATAAGTTAAAAGTTCATGTAGCATATACTTGTAACTAACGAATTTGAAATCTGGAAAAGTTTTAGTCTATTTAGGAAAGTTTACAAGTGTTACAATGTTAGCATGTAAAAGTTTGGTGAAATAGGTTACTTGTTTGTTCCAGTTTCATTCTATGAGTTGAAATATAATTTTTGATGTTTCTAGGAGCACAAGGACTTACTTTATTGGTTAATATAACATTAGAAACATCACATATGGAGAAAGAAGGCTGCAAACTTAGTTTCGGAACCTCCATGGAATGCCTCTTTTAAAGTATGATTACACCTATATATAATTTTTGATTGCCACAATAAGAGACCCTTAAAACTAGGAAAAAGAACGTGTTCCATGATTTTGGATGGATTTTTTAGTTTTGTGTTTTCCTGGATTTTACGCCCGAGAATTTATTCATTGGAATTCCTGTTTACCCCTAGCATGGGACACACTTCATTGCTGTTGTTCCTGTTGCGACTTTCATGGTCAAAGGGGACCTGGGACCTAGTGGGTTATGTTAGAGATATCAAGGTGCTGGGAATGGCATACATGATTTCCTATTCTTGAGTCTCCGGTCGATAATTATTTATCGCAATAACCAAATTCACACACTGTTACAGCAAATGAAAATTCCCAAATTCTATCATGTATGATTTTTCAGTCTAACACTCAAAAAACTCATTTAAGGGAACAAATGGTTAACCATTAGAGGACTTTATTTCCCACAGAAAGAATTACATAAATAAATTAGAATATAAAATATGGTGGTGGCAAGTGGTAGCAGGTTCCTGGATTGGGATTTCAAAAGGAGATAGACAAGAGCATTGTGCTTGGTATTGGCTGTGAAAGTGGTATTTGGCAACTTGGAATACGGCTGGTGTGAGAGGAGAGAGTGCTTTGCTGTTGCCAGTATTCTGTCACCTGCTTAATGCGGAAGGGTGCATTAAGGCTTGTATGGGAATGGCGGTTGTGCCTTTTCTGAGTTAAAAAAAAAAAAAAGAAATGAAAGCATGAGAAACGATTTGTAGGGTTTGGTAATTTAATTATCATAACGTATTGTATAACTATTGTAAAAAATTAAAACTCATTAATTTGGGAATTGGATTGGGGATTTTTAGGGCCCTGAGTTTTACTAGTGAGGAAAATAAGTGGACTTTTTTGCAAGAAAAAATGCAAAGCACTAAATATAATGGTCTTTATTTTCCAGTTGCTAGTTAAGAACTAAATTTCTTTGGTGCTTCATGGTGACTAAAACAATCTATTGGTTGCTTTGGTCCTGTAAATTTGAGGCTTCTTGATCTAAGTATTATTCTGTTAGGAAGACTTGCAAGTTATGCACAAAAAGCACTTGAATGACAGCTTTGTAGATACAACTAATAGCAAATTACAACTGATTCTTGAATTGTTATCAATGCTGTGTAAATAGAGCTCTTCTGTTTTCCTGAGTTTTACTTCATCTTGTTAAATCTGGTGTAATGTCATACACAGCCAATGGGAAGTCAACTGCTTCATCTGCTCTAGAGAAACATATTCGTTCGGATTTTCAGACCGTGAAGTCTGTGGAACATTCCGGGTCTTTCCTAATGCAAGACCAGAAAGTGAATATTTGCTTAGATCGGTATGTAGTGGGAGCTGAGAGAGCAGCCAAGCAGTCCATCACTTTGTTAAGACCTGTAGTCCATGAGACTGGGACAAGATCTGGTTTGAATGTACAGCAGGCATCTTCTTTTGCAGACGGAGACAAACTTAACATAGTGGCTGCTCAACATGAGAGCAGTCTCTTCTCAAGCTCATTATCAGATTTATTTAGTAGGAAGTGTAAGTCTTCTTCCTCTTTTATTGCTTTTTGACATACACTTTTTGTGTAATGGTTATAGAACATATGCTTTGATTCTCAATTATGCTTTGTGAAATTGGCTAATAACTAGATTCAAGTTACGAGTAAATTTCCTCTCGATATTGCTTGCGGTCTGGTATACTTAACCCTATTTCATGTGGTTTTTCTCGGTTCAGTGAGAGTATCTTCAAACATTGCACCACATGGTTATTCGGTTGATACAGTAGCCTCATACCATGAGGAAGAGGAGCCTTTTGAATCCCTTGAAGAAATTGAGGCCCAAACCATTGGAAATCTCCTGCCCAATGATGACGACTTGTTTTCTGGAGTTACTGATGGGCTTGACTACACAATCCAACCCAGCAGTGGAGATGATGTGGATGAGTTGGACTTTTTTAACAGTGTTGGGGGAATGGATTTGGGGGATGATGGTTCTTCTGCTGTAGAAGAAAATTCTGAAATTTGTGCTGGTGAGCTTGGGCACTGTAACGGTGCAATGGCTGGGGAATACCCTTACAGTGAATACCCTTCTAGAACACTGTTTGTGAGAAACATAAATAACAATGTTGAAGATTTGGAGTTGAAGGCTCTCTTTGAGGTATTTGGTTCTCTCTCTTTTTGGGTGTTTCGATTTGTGCTTCATGTTTGTTTTTTGTGTTGAGCTTTTATCTTAAATTAACAGTGACCTTGTTCTTCACATTCCACTATTTGAATGTGTAGCAATATGGAGATGTACGCACTCTTTATACAGCTTGCAAGCACCGTGGCTTTGTTATGATTTCCTATTATGATATTAGAGCTGCTCGAAATGCAATGAAAGCTCTCCAGAATAAATCAGTGAGGTCCAGGAAACTTGAGATTCATTATTCAATTCCAAAGGTAAGCCTTGTGTATCACGCATGCAGTCTGTCCTTAGTATTGAGCAGGTCATTCCAGGTTTCTATGTTATGTGTACTAATATTGATGTGCGGTGCTGCGGTTTGTTGATTATTTTCTAATCAGGACAACCCTTCTGAAAAAGATATAAATCAGGGCACTCTTTTGGTATTTAACCTTGATTCTTCTATTTCAAATGATGAACTTCGTCAGATTTTTGGGGTATACGGAGAAATTAAAGAGGTGAGCTTCTGTTTCAGATTTTAGTCTTGAGGATGAATTTCGAATACTGATTCATGTTTACTCATGTCCAACAGATCCGTGAAACCCCGCACAAAAGTCATCACAAATTTATTGAATTTTACGATATTAGAGCTGCAGAGTCTGCTCTTCAAGCATTGAACAGGAGTGATATTGGCGGGAAGCAAATTAAGCTGGAGCCAAGTTGTCCTGGGGGCCCAAGGTACTGTCCAATCACGATATATTCTGCTTTTTACCTCCTTCATATACTTTTTTGTATAGATTTGGTATCTTGATTGTCAAAATTTGGTAGCCAAAGGAAAAATGGAGATTCAATTAACAACAAAAATTTTGGAGTACTAGTCAGAAGCAGAAAACTTGAATTTTATATATAATCAGTTATTTATCTCAGTTATGTTGCCATGATTTGTATTTTATTTTATCTTTTGAGCTATAGTTTTTGAAGTTCAACTTTTCTTTTAATCTGTGGCTAAAACGTCCTTCCTTTTTATATAGTTTGGTGCAACAGTTTTCTCTAGAGCTGGAGCAAGATGAGTCTCGTCATTTTCTACTGCAGAGTAGCCCTCCTAATAATTTATCCACCAAGTTTTCTGGTATGATAATTGCCAACAAAATGTCACTGCCTTTAAATGTCAAATCAGAAGCAATTGTTTATATATGATTCCTCACAAGCACGGTTAACAGGGGCAGTTTGCCATGGCTCGATGTTGTCTAGTAGCATGGATAATGGAACTGTTTCAGGTGGACATTCTTCTGGAAAAGTTACATTTCCAGATCCTGCATTTCATCCGGGGATCTCTTCAAGTGTTCCGAACACTTTGCCCTCTCTGGTGAGAGTGGAATCAGTTGGCCCTCAATCTGGCCCTTCTGAGTCAGGTCACCTACAGAGTCGGTTAAAATTTCTTGTCTGTAACACACCAAGCTTCCAGCCCCATTCACTTCATGAGTCTCATGATGGTTTGACGAATGGTGTCCAGTGCGATTCTCCGGGCCCTGTTTCTGCAAATGTCAACACTAAACCACCAGAAATAATTGATAACCGGCAGCTCAACAGAATTGGTTCAAATGGGCACTCCTTTGGATTCAGTGAAGATGGTAAGTGGTTTGGGATGACTTGGAGCTGTTTTTATCTTTGTTTCAGTTTCCCGAATTGGTTGGTGACCCATGCAGTACTACCATCAATATTTACAATATTGAGAGCCAAAATCAAATAAAAACCATGAATAATAGTGGTTACCTTGATTTTTGAATCAAATAAGTTTTTCAGAATGCCTCAGCATCCTTGATCATGAAATGTAGGAAGACATCCGGAATGGTCCATGATAGATTTAGATTTGATTGTAATTATTGAAATTTTGAAGCTTTTTGGCCTCTGATGTCTTTACCTATGGGCCAAGTTTTGTGACCTCTAATCAGGTGCAGCATGAAATCAATTTGTTTTTGAAATGGCAAGCAACTACTAACTGGGCATAACCTTTCTGAATAACTGTTTGATGTAGTGTCTCCAAAGTTAAGTGTTGATCTGCTGCGCTTTCATCTGACTAGCTTTATATCGAAGTGAAATATTTTGATGGTGGCCATTTGTAAGCTGAATGATTTAAATAATATTTGATAGATTGATCTATTTGGTTTATGCTTTCTCTCGCAGTTTTCGGATCAGCCCGTAGCGGGAGCTGTCCTCTTCCTGGACATCATTATACCTGGAGTAACACTTACAGGCCCCAGCCTCCAGGCCTGATGTGGCCAAATTCACCATCAATGGTCAATGGAATTTGTAATGCTTATTCACCAGGACAACTGCATGGGCTTCCTAGAGCACCATCTCATCTGGTAAACACGGTTTTACCAGTTGGTAATCACCATGTGGGGTCGGCACCAGCCATTGATCCTTCTCTATGGGACAGGAGACATGCCTATGCAGGGGAATCTCCTGAGGCTTCTGCTTTTCATCCAGGGTCCCTTGGGAGTATGAGAATTTCTAATAACTCATTGCATTCTATGGAACTTGCTTCTCATAAAATTTTTCCTCATGTTGGTGGAAATTGTATGGATATGCCAATTCCCTCAAAAAATTTAGGGTTCCAACCCCATCATCAGAGGTCCATGATGTTTGCTGGCAGAGGCCAAATGATTCCCATGATAAATTCCTTTGATTTTCCTAATGAACGTGCTAGGAGCCGTAGAAATGAAGGCAGTGTTAATCAGGCTGACAAGAAACAGTATGAACTTGATATTGACCGCATATTGCAAGGGGAAGACAACCGTACAACACTTATGATAAAGAACATTCCGAACAAGTACGTGGCTTCTCTTCTCATTTCTGAGATCATAATTGCTTTCGTTGACAATTATTAATAGGTCTCTAAGATTTAACATTGCTTTAATGCCATTCTGTCTGAAAATTTGTACAATGAGCTAGCAATTGATAATTTGGAACTACGAAGCCCAGAAAGACCTGTTATTTTGAAAGAATGATGTTGGGTGGGCCCAAATCCGCATCATTGGAATTTGTGATACAGTAGTGTGGTACTTGCTTTGAGAGTCATGCTAGTACTCTTTTAGTTGACTGCTCATATGGCAAAATAAGTTGGTGAGGTTGATTTTTTGGCTTGCCTATAGCCAATATAAAACATTCATGTGAAGCTGTAGTTTCAACAAATTTGAGCTAATTGAGGTCTAGGAATCATTGTGCTATGAGTTTACACCTTCAAGTGAATCTTCTATTCTAGACTGTCCTAACTCATAGAATGTGTGCTTTTTATTTTATTTTTTTCATTAATCTCTTTGCAGTCTTGTTGCAAATGAAAGAAGTCATCACACATTGAGGATGCTGATGCTTATAATGATGTTAAATGCAGGTATACATCAAAGATGCTTTTGGCTGCAATTGATGAACGCCATAAAGGAACATATGATTTTATATATCTACCCATTGATTTTAAGGCAAGTGCTTTTTCTATTGTCAATGCCCTTTATTTTTGTGGGTGATTGACTGGGGGGAGGAAGAAGTAATGTATCATATTAAAAATCATGTTATTTATTTTGACTTCGTATTTGTTGCAGAACAAATGCAATGTTGGGTATGCATTCATCAATATGACTGATCCTAGCCAGATCATTCCATTCTATCAGGTCTGTTTTGTGGAAGCTCTTATTGACAACAGAAATATATGCGAATAATAAAGCTAAATAGAATTGAAATTCTTGTAGACGTTCAATGGGAAGAAGTGGGAGAAGTTCAACAGTGAAAAGGTTGCATCACTCGCATATGGTCGCATACAAGGAAAAGCTGCCCTCATTGCTCATTTCCAGAATTCAAGCCTGATGAATGAGGATAAACGATGCCGACCTATACTTTTTAACACTGACGGGCCCAATGCAGGTGATCAGGTAATATATGGCTATGGAACCTTTTCTATTTAATTTTTTCTTTGGGCGAGGGTTTGAGGGGTTAAGAAATTGTATAAAACTGTTATAAATGAAAAGAACGACTGTAAGCAAGCAAACAGACTCTCCCTGCACAAAAAATCAAGGGTAGGCAGAAGGGTGAAAACCTTAAGATCAGTTTCGAAAATTTATATAGGGCCAGGGTTTGAGGGGTCAAGAAATAGTATAAACTATTATAAATGAAAAGAACGACTGTTAGCAAGCAAACAGACTCTCCCTGCACAAAATATCAAGGTTAGGCGGTGCGGTGAAAACCTTAAGAGCAGTTTTGAATATATATATATATATATATATATACACATTCTTAATTAACAACAGAAAAGGACATGTCAGTGATTTTTTGTTTTCTTATTATTATTATTATTTAATTTGTAGGTGCCATTTCCAATGGGGGTTAATGTTAGAACTAGGCCAGGAAAGGCTCGTAATGTTAGTCATGACGAGAACTACCAAGGAACCACACCAAAGTTTGCAAATGGAGAGGGTTCTTCTAACGGAGACAGCTCTTCAGGATCTGTAAAGGAGTCAGACTAAACAAATTTTTGTGGGCACTAACCTTATAGGAGAATGTAAAAATCACATTCACCTCAAATCTTGGTGACTTACATTGGGGTGACTGAACCAAAAACAAAAGGAAAAATTTCAAATTCTCTTTTGCTGCATTTTAGAAGCCTCTGAATTTGCGAGAAATATTGCTTAGCCAAAGCTATGTAACATCCAATTTTCATATTGTTGACTTAATTCTGAAATGGTTAGTACAAGGAGCATTCAATGGAGCTTCCAAATTTTGGACCGTCAAAGAATGTTGTAAAAATATGAATGTATAGGATTGGCTGAGCAATAGAGTTCTTCGCTGCTGCCTGAGGAGGCTTCTCTGAGAATATCTTTATGAGTGTTTTCGTGGATACGCTATTTTTCTGATTCCAACATATGTAATTGTTAAAAAAATGTGGGTAGTGGCTACGAAAATTTTGCATTGAAGATGTCAGTATCGGTCATTCTTAACACTGCTGACTCTCAACTAAGCATGACTTTGTATCATCACCTTATTTTCTTGAATATAGACTTTTTTAACCTGCGTATGCCTTTCTATTGTAATATCCATCTTACAAAATTAGCGACTTTAATGATACAAGTTCTGAACTGTTTGTCTGATTTATTATCACCGTTGATTTAGTCCACATTTCTCTAAACAACGGTATCTGAAAAAAGATAAGAAAACCATTTTGTGCAATCTAATGCAAATTTTTGCATCCGGGAACAGAATTAGTAGGTGCTGTGTCGCTCTATGATACCGAAAAGGTATAAAACAGAACCGATAATAATCATTGGGCTATGATTATTTTCTCTTTATTCTGAGATTTACAGGGATCTCATGTCCCTTCCTCTCAATAGTATTGAAAGAAATTTTCGTTGTATGTTACCAAAATGCTTAAAGGATTATATTCATAAAAGCACCTTTAATGTTTGTGAAACGTTTTTAAAAGCTGCTTGAAATTGCAAGAGCCTTACAAATGACGAATCCAGGCCCCTGCACGCTGGGTTTGTTAAAAAGATCAGGGCATGCTTGTGGATTCCTTTTCCTTTAAAGCTTATGTAATTTGTATATTTAACACATGTTCCCCTGGTAGTCAACAATCCGATTGACACGATTGCCTATCCTTATACATAACCCTTCTATTGTCCTGAATCGATATTGTAAATGAACAAGCTGCAGTATTCAACTGCACAAATCTTAAGTATTCTTTGATGAATCTAACGAACTTCTTTTCCCGCAAGTCCATTCAAGACACAAAATTAACAATGACATTGTTTAAAAATGCGTTTCACATCAGGTCTACTGCTCACAGGTCAGAAAGTTCGAAAGAACACACACTGGATGTTGTAAAAAGGGCAAATAAATAAAAATGAAAACCAGTAAGGGCTACTCTTTTTGGAGTCTCACTCAGATTTTTACTGTTCTTTTTCGTTGATTAGGGACGTTCAATTTTAAAACCAAGCATCAGGCATCCCGGGGGCATTGAATATTAAGATTTGCCGCAACTAATCCCTAAACAACGTGACACACCAAGCATTGAAACAACAGATCAAATTTGAATCCAAGTGTACACTGCAGCATTGACCATTTTTTTTCAGTCATTCAATTACACATGAATAACAAGTGAGGACATGCTCGCATGGAGCAATTCAGAATAAAAGCCACAAAAGTTTGTGTCCTCACACAGATGTCTAAGCATGTAACAGTTTAGTACCTCACGTTACTGCAAGAGTGATGAGCTCAGCTTGTTGTCACCTCAACACCAAATCACAGGTAGAGACCCTTTCACAGGCCAAGCATTGTCAAAGGTCTGCAATGCATATATACAAAAGAAAAAATCAATGACTTAACAAAACCTCCTTAGCCCTCAGAGAAGAGTTAACATGTCTATCCCTGATTCACCTATGTGTAAATGCTGTCATTGCCAGTGTGTAAAAAATCACAATGAGGTACACCACAGCACAGAGGCTGCTTGCACATCGGAAAGACAGAAGGTATTCTAGTGATCGACATGTTTCAATTCCATTGTACAGAGCTAACATCCCATATATCGGGCTATTTTTAAAAGAAACTATTCCATGAGCCAACCAACCTAACAAGCATTGGATAGGTTAAAAGTAGTCTCCATGGCAAGAGGTAAAAGCAAATTTTTATTGGCATTCAAAGCAAGCAGCAGCAGCCAAGCCAACTTACCAGGATCAGAAAGGGCATCATTTTGGGTAGAGAATGTCATAGTGGCCTGGCCGATACAGCAAGGTAATAAAAGGATTGATGCTCCCAGTGCTACCACTTGTAGCATTTGGAAGATCACCAGAAGCAGGAATGAAATCATGATGATTCACACTGACACCACCTGCATCACATGAACTCCGATCAAGGTATACAACACGGATTGGTACGCCTAATGCATCCGAAAGGGCAGTAATGTGTATATGATCACTCTCTTCACCCATTGGTTCCACTGACGACTTGCAAAACTAAAGCAAAACAGATTACAGAAATGAGA
Source organism: Boswellia sacra (assembly GCA_013180625.2). Classification (NCBI taxonomy): domain Eukaryota; kingdom Viridiplantae; phylum Streptophyta; class Magnoliopsida; order Sapindales; family Burseraceae; genus Boswellia; species Boswellia sacra. The sequence goes on along the minus strand of SNVD02013580.1, from coordinate 303,732 downwards.
GAGAGTGAGAGAGGAACTTCAAAATTACTGAATCAAGGGGGTCCAACCTTTCTATCTTAACCGTAATTTATTTTATTTATTTTCGGATAGGAAACAAAAGATTTTATATAGAAAAGATATAAAATTTGACCAGGTGTTCACAGTGGGAGAAAAACAAAAAGAAAAAAAAAAAAAAACCTTCAGGGAGCAAAAGCTATATAGACGTGAATGGATGTATCTCTGGTATCTGTGACTAATTAATGACAAAAGATGGAAGCGTATCTTGGCCATGAAAATTCAAACCAAGCTTCCTGGAGTTCACAGATTTTAATCCCCAAAATACCAACTTTTGGATATGAAACAGTAGCTTAGTAATTAAGAATGACAAAAGGACCTTAAATAATATTGAAAGAATTTGAACAGTATCAAACATGATAAGTTCCTGCTAATTCGAATAGAAGGGCATTCTCATCATATATGGATAAAGTAAGTGTAGATCAGATGTGTAGAGGCAGTTGTAGCTTATGCCAGCATAGTTTCCCTCATATCCAATTTGAATTAATTAAAAAAAAAAAAAATACACCTAGCTATTTTTTCATGCTCCAATTGAAGAATTTAATAAAGCACATAAAGGTGCAAATGGTCCAAACTACAGGGAAATCTCAAATATCATGCAAACCTGTTCCACTGTTGCATTCGTTAATCCCAGTACAAAGGGTTCAAAAAACTCTCTGCGGTTTCGTATTTCACCAGAGGTAACAAATCTGAAAAACATTACGACTGAGCACCCAAATATGTCAGAAGATTGAACAGGAATATAGAATGTCGCATTCAGGTTTACAAATTCACTCACCATAGTCAGATATTGACTGATCTCTACTCCTAATTACAAGTTCATCGTGACTGGAAAGGAGAAATAAAGAGGGAAAACTATATTAATTGAACATGCAAACGAATCAATTGATTTTCATTTAGGAAAACAATTATAAATTTCAGGATAAGTTAAACAATGTCAGTTCAAGATTATCTAACAGACATGCCAAAATCAAGGATAACAACTGAACTGAGACATTCGAATTAAATAACATTATTTTGTAATAGAAGTTATTAACAAAGACAATTTAATAAAGTATCAAACCTTATGGACGATTCGTTTCCTTGAAGAACACTTTCCAGCTGCTCAAGGAATAACTGGGAATTTTTCAAAGGAAATTAGTAGCAGAGCATAGTTGTCTAAGACAAGCAAACTTTGACTAGAAGAGATCCCAAATAAAAAAATTTTAAGGGTGACTAGTAAATGAGATCATATCCGACATCTAAAAAATTCAGCCATCACCAGTTAACATTATTTTCTATTGCAAAAATGAAGCCATTACTCACATTTAAAACATAGAGCTCAACAAAGCCTAAAGAGTGCATGAGAGCAGCGCGTCCGACAAAGGTCAACTTACCAATCAGATTAAGAAAAATAAGTAAAAGGTTGCAAATTTTTGAAAACAAGTTGGTTACTACCGTCTGTTGATGCAACCAAAATCAAGTTTGTGCAGCCTAATAAGGACAATGGCATTATATTCAACAAAGTAAATGCAACCCCAATATTTAAAGGGCAAGAGCACAGGTGCTAGATTTACCGCAAAAAAATCCTCGAAGGTAAAGTCTGCATAACCTAAGCTCTGAAGTGTCTTTCTACATTCTTCGACATTGACTCTAATACGATCAACTTCTGCTCGGTCTTGGGATTCCAAAATATGCTCCTGTTTCAGCAACCCACAACTTGTTAAAAATCTAAATTCCTCTTACAAGAAACTCAAAAACAGAACTAAACAATTTAGAAATTATATGATAATCTGGAGAACTTAAATTGTCAAGACATACGAGATAGGAGAACATAAAACTTCGAAAGAAACAGTTCCCATCGCCTCGTGTACGCCTAATGGCAGCATACTGCTCATCAAGTATCTGCAAAAGGAACAACATTTAATGTTTCAGAAAATAATGAAAATTACCAACAATGAAACACAAGCAGACACACAAATTAAAAAACCTTTATTTTCTCCAACAAAATTGGGCTGCCAGATTGATATTCAGATGCCAATGCCGACAAAGGTTCCTGCAACAAATACATTAGCGTATAAAAACAGAAATCATCGACAAGAATATATTAGCATCAATGCATCAAGCAGCAAAAAGCAACTGACCAAACACAAGCAAGCAACAATATACAACACGAATCGCCATACAAACCCTTGAACACAACTGATACATGTGAAGCAAAACAGGAAATAAAGCGTTACCATAGTAGCCCAACGTAGTTATCTTGCGAATGGACAATGCATGATTGGTAGCATTTACCTACCACCGGTATGACATCCTGTTACCCTTCTCATTTTGTTATTACTAGTACAACAAAATTTCAAGCTGCAACTCCGAAAGTTCTTCTACCCATTTGTCTCCAGTAACATTACCGGGACGTAAAAAAATCCCAGTATTATCATCATCATAATCGCAAATGATGGGTTTCCATAACGGATTTTGATGAACGATGACGTGGGAAAACGTTAATGATAAGTAACAATCAAAAGCTTAAAGCAATACCATAGTTTGACGTTGTAACTGATTGGGTAACGTTACCCGGGCAGTTAAAGCGCTTCCGCCCCAAAATAAAACAATTAAATGCTTCCGAAACTAAGCCCAAATCCAATCAACATAGAATGTAGCAAACGAAAGTAAAGTGAGGAAGTTTCAGGTTTACCTTGTCAGCAACGAAAGGAACTTTCTGGGCTTCCTCCGCCCGAATTTCGGATTGCTGATGCATGATATCGTTGTCTCCGTAATTCCCCCAATCTTCAAACTCACATGACGCCCCAGACTCCTCCTGATTCTGCATCTTCGCAAAATATCTGCTTGTTCTGCGCACTGATGTGATGTGATGTGATCTCTCTCAATTGCCTGCTTCTTTGATCCCACGCTGCTCACTTTTGTTTTTGTTTGAGGGACCGTCGATTTGGTGGGTTTTTAGTAAAATGGCCATCGTTCAAGGGTTTTTATTTTTATTTTTTTTTTCGCTTTTCAATAAACTTTTAAAAATCATACAAATGTGGGACTAGTGGACAAAATTACCCTCCAATAACATGCCATTGATTAAGTAAACAACAATCTTCCATTCTACACACTTTTTATTATACAAAATTCAGGTATCATATGATTGCTGCAATTCACATTATCTATCTCATTAGTTTCACTTGCTTTTCTAATTATATTTTGTCTTATCATTTTTACAAGAATGAGTTTGTGAAAAAAAAAAAATTTTACATATAATATGTTATTTATTTTAGACTTTAGAGACTTGTTAATTTTGAAGTCAGTTGAAATTTTTAGAAATTATTGAAAATATTATGATGGGGTTTGTGAATTATCTAAAAAAAAGTGTAATTTCGTAAAAAATTTTCAATGAGTTTGGAATCTAATCTATGAAGAAGGAGATTTTTTTAATTTTAAAAAATTCTGGATAGGTGATAATAAAATTTTAAGTATATCTTGGGGTTAAAAGAGTAATTATAATTAAACTCACTGAAACCTGGAATCTTTTAGTTTTAGCCAAATAAAAAGCGGGTAACAAAAAGGAGGAAACGTGGAGAGGATCCAAGGGTTAAAGGTGCCGGGACATCACATCTATGCCGTTCATTTCCTGCAACAGTGTCTACTAATTAACAAACAAAACTTTACTTTTCACTCTTCGGCTCGTGGACGCTTCGCTTATCAAAATTGAAGGTATTATTACTCTTCCAAAGTCTCGCTCTTAATTTGCTTCAAATTGGAACAATGTTTTGGTTGTTAAATTAATTGATGGAATTGAATAGTGAAGGCCATTCCTATTCCTAGAGTACCGTGCCGGTAACGTTACCAAATAGAAGTTGTACTTGGTCTGGTGGAAAAGGAGTCCACTGAGTGAGAGAGAGAGAGAGAGAGAGAGAGAGAGATTGTGTGAATGCATTTGAAGTGGTTTTGGTCTTCTGTAAACGAAGATCAATGGCTCCATCTAATGCTGAGAGTTGTTCTGCAGGATAAATGTTTAGAAGCATGCACAGTTTGGTATTTATCAAGGTTTTGGAGCTTAAATAATATATAACTTTATTGGTTGTGTGTTGGTGGAGACGATGGTCGGAATGGATGAAAGAATTTGGAACCTTTAAGTTAAAATATTTGAAAAAGGAATGCTATTACATATTTTCTCTTTCAGCCATTATTTACACAATACTAAAATGTACTAGATGAGTGATGGGGTACTGTACTTTCATGAATGCCTACTTTGAATGGTGATAGGGCTGCATCTTTAAGAATCTACATTGGGTTTTTGGTGCTATTTTTAGATTGTTCAAGGACATAATTTATCTGCTCAGAAAATATTTATAATTTTGAAACTACGATTACTATGAAGTCAAGCTTAATTGTGAGTCTCATGGTATATTCCTTGGTTTCTACCAAGAGGTCTGGGTTCAAATTCCTTTTTGCTACCTGCTAAAGGTTGAAGAATTCATATGTGGTTTTGAATCAGGTGCATAAGCAAGTGGGTTTTTTTATTTATTTTTTAGGCTAGGTTTTTTTTTTAACTAAATTTAAGATATGTCGTATCATTCACCTTTGATCATTTTTTATTGGTTTTACGTTAAATTTTGGATAATGATACATTTTTTCTGAGATGTAACAGCTAAGCCAGGACAAAGAAAAAACTGAAGAAGTTTAAAGTCCGTGGTTCTCCTATGAATAGCCCAAGTAAGAAGGTTATAGAAAGATCTATGAAGAAAAATTTAGAGATCAAAGTAGCAGCCATGCCTCCTGATGGCCCTTTGTCTAAGTCGATGCTTGTTGCTGAAGAGACTAAAACTGCTGTTGTCTCATCATCCTCTACTATTGCTTATGACAATGAAGCTACACATAGCAGTAAGGAAGAGAACGAATGTGTGGAACCAACTCCTGGGTTTATATTTTTGTGCAATGGGAAAACAAAGCCTGAATGCTATCGAAATCGTGTCTTTGGACTACCAAGCGGACAACTGGAAATTCTAGAGAAAATAAATACAGGTACAAAGCTATTCTTATTTGACTTTGAGCTGAAGCTTCTCTATGGTGTATACGAGGCAACATCAAAAGGAGAGTTGGGCTTGGAACCGATTGCATTTAATGGGAAATTTCCTGCACAGGTAATAATGATTATTCATTACCAATCTAAGATCCCATGCATTTAAAGAGGCTGGGATGTAATGTGTGATATACTTTTTGGTGTTCCGAATTAATCTTGTGCATTAGCTTTCAAGCAAACTTTTTCATATTTGTTTTGAAAGAAAAGTTTCCACTGATTTCATAAAAATGAAATTAGGATAAAGCAATGTTTTATTGCTTTCCCTATTTTCAGGATTCATTTGTGAAACTATAACACACTTTTGAGTTTTATTTTTATAGTATTTATTCTTTTGTTTTATGAAAAAGCTCTACCAAACACGTTTTGTTTTCATTTTGCAATTATTATCTTCAGATAATAATGTTTAACACATTCTCAAATTTGAAAATCCAAAATTGAATTTCCAATTTTCACTTTGAGTGAATTTTTGGAAAACAAAACCGCAAAAAACAATATGAAATGGCCCCTAAGAGTTTGTTAATTAAATTTGTCAAACAGTTTAAGTGTTCTTTGAGCTTGGCTCACTTTTCGTGAGACATGAGTTAATGTGATGTCTGAATTTTGTTAATTAATCTAGCTACAATCTGTGTTGTATTCAAATGCAGCTAAAATGTGATTACGTTGTTTTGTCATCAATATAATCAATAAATATATGAAGGAATTAATTGCTTACTTTGTTATGAAGTGACAACTAAGAGAGCTAGTGATGCATTTTTGGTAACAGAGGATCGTTGTTTTAATGCTATAATTAGTGTAGAATCAGAAGAGCGGAGGGTGAGAGTGAAAGAGAGAGTGTAATGAAGGGAAAGAGATAGCAGTATACGAGGAAGAGGACAGAAACTGTAAGAGAGCATTAAATCATGAAAGGAGAAACAGCTACTTTGCAAGTTTTTCAAAATAATAAATATTATCTAATTTTGTTTCTCCTGCTTATCTGACGGTGGATGCTTTCTTGATTATAGACTTTTGACCCTCTCTTTGTGATTTATCTCCTTTATTTAACGTATAGGTTAGAATAATTGTAGAAGTTTTCGGCTTAGACCCTGTATCCCATTCTTTGTAATGTGGATAAAATTTTGTAGTTTGTGATACTCATCCAGATTGCAATACTTTTCCTTTTTCAACGATGTGCTGTGTGCCCATTTTTCAATTAAGACCAACATTTGACTGCATTCTTGTTGCACTTGATTTCTGATTTTTCTTTATCCTTTCTGTCTCTCTTTATCATGTGTTTGATCATTAGGTGAGGTTTAAGATTTTTAAGGAGTGCTTGCCTCTCGCTGAGAAAGCTTTCAAACATGCAATCAAAGAAAACTACCGAGGTTCCAAGTTCAAACAAGATTTGACTAGCAAACAGGTAATATTCTAATGTACCATCTCTTTTTGCACGCTATGTATTATTGAAGAGTATTGTTGTCCCATGTAGTTTTATTGACATGCCTTTGTCTATTTGGGAATTCTATCTGTACTTTGTAATGTAGGTGGAAACTTTAATTTCCTTGTTCCGCCCCATTACAACAATTCCTTCTGCTACAGCTGTTACCACTCTAACCAATGCGGTTACTTCACACGCGTTTCCTGCTCCAGTTTTGGGGGATAGGTTTCATCCACTGGCAAAACTGCCTCCTCCAAGTGTCTCTTATTTACGTGGGGCAAGTCATGGTCATACCTTTTCGGTCCCTGGTTTTCATTCTGAGCAGTTGATCACACACCTGCCATATGATAAACATAGAACTGATACATATATGGGACATGTGCAACCTCCTATGGATCTCCGGAATAATGTTCAGAAGGTTGCTCTTCCTTATGCTGAGCCATATTATTTGACAGAAGCACATCAAGCTTACTTGCCTGATAAACCTTCCTTGTCTGTTCAGGATCCATGTGAAAGGTAGCTTTTTATTTCCGTATTCTTCTTTTATAAATTGTTTTAATTATTTTCGCTTTTATGTGCCATTTTTTCCTTTTATTTTTTATCTTTCAAGCATTTGCACTTGTAATTTCATGTATGATAGAACCTCTATAATAGTGAACAAACTAATTCTTTCTCAGCCAATATGGTTTCATGATAGTAATCAGTAAGTTATCAGAAGCAATCTACTCTACATATGCCAGTGATACAGTAAGCAGCGCCATACCCTCCATCATAGTTGTTGCTGTTATCCCTAATCCCCTTTTGCATACAAACCTAAAGAATTATGTGAATTCCTGTGGTTTAACTTGTGCACTTGACATGCCTTTGAACTTTAATCTTATCAAAATAGACCTTTTAGCATCCATTGAATTTCTTTTATTTGTTAGGAAATTTTTTTCCCCATTGTTAATTCACATAAGAAAGCAACCTTGAGAGAGCACTGAATATATAATCATATTTATTGTGGCATGCTTGGGCTATGTTTGGAAATGCTTCTTGCGGTTTCTAAGTGGTTTTGTTTGAATGTGTTGATGTGAATGCTTTCTCTTTTGCCTCTTATAAAACATGATAATCTTTCAGCAGTTGTGTGTCCATAAATAAGATTAGAGGCTAAGGTAAAATTTTCCGATTTATTTTAGAAATATGTACAATTATGATAATGCTGTTGCATATGGTGGGTTTGAGTGTGTGCTTGTATCTCAACTTTTTTCAAAAAACAATTGAGGGGTTAGAAAAAGTTGTTTGTAAGGCCCTGGCAATTCCATGTGAATCCGCCCTACTCGTGGCCATGATGTATTAGGTGTTATCCTAGTTGGGTTGGCTACTTGAATTTAGGATTGCCTCTTACGACTTTATGCTGGTTTTAAGTTGAAAATGATTTGACATATACATTTTTGGTATTGCCCTTATTATTACAGGCATAGTCATACCCTGGAGGTTGTTCAAAGGAATCAAATTGCTGGATATAGATGTGAGTTTCAGACATCACAATTGATTAGGACGAGAGAAATTGTTCAGCATTCAGAAAATTTGGTTAATTACTGTGGTCAAACAGTGCCTCCAATGCCAGTCTCACATGTTTCATTACAAACACATGCACAAGAAGAGTTTTTAACTTCTGACCATCCTTTCTATCCTGTAACATCCAATGAGGATCTACGCCAGGCTCATGCCAACACTATTCAAAGGCCTGTGTCTGGAAAATCTAACTTGGTTGAGGCAAGCTTGTCAGTCTCTTCTCATTATTCTCTTTCTGGAGCGACTCCAATTTAACACTGAGTGGGATTAGGCATGGGAGTTTTGAATGGCTGGTGCACTCTGCTTGCTTGTCATGTAAAGGTTAGCTTTGTAGTTTCTGGATTTGACCTGTTGTCATGTTAACGTATAAGCATTAGTCTTTTCTATATTGTCTAAGCGGCATAATCTAAGCATGATCAAAATTAGAAAATTTATGGTGTTGATTCTGGCCATAGCTGTGTGAAAGTAAAACTTGCAGGCTGCAGCCCTTTTAAGATCTGCTCTCCTTGCAGAATGCCGGAGCTGCAGACACTAGTTGCAACCATGCAACGTTTGGACTGTGGCCATATACTTTGGACTAACATTCCATATAGATTAGGGATGATCATTGGTATGTGCAGTTTCTGTCAGGGTAATGGCAGCTGACTGATAGTTCAGTTCACTTTCTAGCAGTACTATCGGCATATATTCACTTATAATCTGTTCATATAAACTCTTTTGATATAAATTGACATGATATAAATTCTATATAAAGATTATTATTTTCTTCATATATATATATATATATATATATATATATATATATATTTAAAATAGCCTATTTTGAGTCATATTTACATAGTTTTCAACCTGAATAACACAATTTTTTCATTAATAAATACTTGATTTTTTCCTGTAATGAAGGATTTTCAGTTGGTTAATCTTCATTAGGCAATATCTATATTTTGGGCACTTTTTGTACATATCAGTAAATCCTTTTTTCCATGATACTCTTGTTGATTTCAGCCTTTAAAAACTTGTCAAACACTTATGTAATAGTAAACAATCAGCATTGTCGTCTCCACCTTCATTCAAGTAAATATCATCAAAGATTGCATATCCTTCTTTCTTAATAGGTTTGTTTGTTTGTTTTTGTTTTGTTTTTGTTTTTTTTTTGAAGTTTATCTTATATTAAAACTTTTAATATTGAATCGATATAACGATTGTTTATTATTTTGCATGAAACGACATAATATTATAATAAAGTAAAATTAATGATATGACTCATGATGTTGCCAAATTAATTAGTAATTACTGTGTGCATTATATAAAGAGGTAAGCAATCAAATATAGTAGATGAGTTGAAAAATGAATGCGTAGGAAATAAAATTTCATTAGATAAACGTATAGATAACATAGAGGATTTAACTTGTCCAATACAATCACTTGGATATCTCATCTCTTTTTATTTTGAGTGTGGACATTTGATGTAATCTTATTTTTATGATACATTTGATGCACGGCCGACATGAAAACAACGTTTTTGGATCATATGGGTAGAATTGCAAAAATGGTAAATCTTTACGTGCAGGGATGGATCTTCTTCGTGGTTACTTGCGCTTGACCCCAGCAGACCCCTACAATTTCTTGTTATCTTTTTATTCTAATTTATTTGAAAAATTTCCCCCAAAACCCCCGGACACCCTCTAATTTTTTAGATTTTACCAACTGACCCCTAAATTCAAGACTCATCTCGGATTTGCACCGTTGAAAAATATCACATCCATGAGAATGCAAAATCTTGATTATATTACTTTTTTAAAATTGTAGTTTTGATGTATTTAAAAATATTTTATCGATATAATTAAAACTTCTATCATCTTATAAGCTTAACATATGCAATAGAAAGGAGCAAATTAAAAGGACACAAAATATATTTTAAATTCCTGCTTTTAATTATGTTTTTGGTTTCAAAACTAGTATGGAATGCATTGGATGACAAGAACACTACTGAAATGCTAATATAAAGCTCAAAACCCAAAATAATAATCAAAAGCTTGGACGAGAAGGAGGTCGTTGGATCCTGACCTCAAACGTCTATATATGCTAGTACAACTCTTTTGAGTATTTTGGTCACATGAAGACAATATTTTTTTGTCAAAAAACAAGTCACATCTCCACAACCACATAGGAGAAGTAGACCTAACATTGTTTGTCCACTATATATAGGTAACTTTTGCTAAAAACAATCTAACCCTAATTGCTCCTTATAATTAGATGCAGAAATATGCCTTTTTTATCTTCCTCATATAAGAAATCACGTCAACATTGTCGGTTAACAAAAGAATCATGTTAGCAAAAGAACATAATCAAGTAATGTGATGAAAGTCAAAATTGTAATGATGGGGCTTTCCCTCTACAACTAGCCTATAACTTACGAAAACCTCATTGTAATTGAAATAAAATATATTAAATATTTTCATTGATCTTCTTTTTTTTCCTTTGTCCAAACAATTTGAATCGCGTGTAAAGTGAAACATATTTTGAAAAATCGTGCCACCTAAAATCTTAAAATAGAACTATAAGAGTTTAATCTCACTTTGCATTTGTCTCAATAGATCTTATAACTGAGCTAAGTATAACATCTTTTTCTTTCAAATTGACATTGGAATGATTCGAATAACTGACCGTTGCCCATTTTAATTTCTTAACAAGATAAAAATATGAAATTTCACGTGTTTACTCTCTCTATCCAACACTAAGGGTCATAAATATATCATATATAGTCCATACCTGTAAATTTTGTCACATATATATTATATTTATGAAATAAATAATTCATAAAGAAGCTAGGTCTCATATCTAACACTTTTTTTCTCCGACAGACAAGCCATTAATTGCTATACCAAACTAGCTAGAATCCACGCCCCCTGAGCAGCCTGAAATCTCTCAATCTCACCATAGATTGTGAGTTCTCCATCTATTGAAAACCATAATTAGAAATGAATGATAGAGGAGGAGGTAGCTAATAACTAGGATAGGGACTGAGGCATGTGCAAGCATGAATGCTTTCGAGCGTCTATCTTTGTCTTCAGAGGCAACAATACTTGGAAATACATAACAAAAACAAACCCACATGAAGATGAGACATAAACGCATGCCAACATGCTTCAATGTATTCACTTACAAACACATCTCTCTCTCTCTCTCTCTCTTCGTGTTTGATGTAATGGCACATGCACGTACAGACAATTATTATGTATCTCTCTCTCTCTCTTTCTCTCTCTCTCTCTTTATCGCATATATGCAATTTGAATCTTCTTCGTTTTTTCCTTCTTCATAGAATCTTGACTTTAATGAAAGATGAGATGTAAATATATAGATTTCCCAATATCACAATACTTTAAGAGTACAAACGATCTTAAACAAATTTTTTGGATGTAGACCATTGAATATGGAAGTTTATGACTTTTCAAGTTCACAAGGATCCCATTATCAGAGAGCAATGTCATTGGTCATAGCATCAGCCCATGTCCATGAATTGATGATACTAGACTGTCAAAACGTGTCTTAGCGAGCTAGAATTTTATCAGAGAAATGTGTCATGGACAAGTTAATCTTTTACAAGGGGATGGTTTGTCTCACATTATTCATTTATACATCCATCTGCATTAAATCTTCTCATTGATTAAATCAATCTTTGCGGACTGGGGAGATCTACATTAAAATTCGCAAGTGATTGTCTGCATTTGTAGGCGAATTTGGTGCACATTCTCATGGCCGTAGAGTGGTGTCTGGCTGTCTGGACCATACCAGTACCAGAAGATCCACATCTCTGCATCAGCATCTGTTGTTCATTATTGTATGAAAAATTATCAGTATTTTATCATTATATTACTGATTCTATAATGTTTTCTTAAGTTAAGCTAGATCGATATTATATATGTTAATTGTAATTTAACTAACTTAAGAATCAATTAGTTAATATTGATTTAATAATCCTGATGAGGAAGAGAACAAAAGACAGCCCACTGGATCACTAAATCTGATTCAGTGAATTCTGAAGTCAGTACAGAGAACCCAAATATAATTAACTAAGTTCAAAATTAAATTAATGCGCTTAGTTGTATTGGTAGGCATATGCAGGATTTTCATCAGTGCAATTACTTCACCAGCCTTTAAACTTTTTTTTAATTCTTTAACTCATAAGGGCGTAAAAAAATTATTTAAAAATTTAGTATAGACCACCACAGATTATATATGAACTTTGGTTGTTTTGTATAATATTATTCACTGAAAAAGTTTTGCAAATTGTTAAATTTTCTTGATAGGGGAAAAAATAATGGACTTGAAAGAAATCAATAATAACTAATAACTTATATGTAACTTGGCTGCAGAAAACTGAATAGGATATTAAGAAAACAGCAGTTAGAATTGATGAAAAGATAGATGAAAGATATATAAAATGGGAAGATGACATGCACACAAATTTGTCAAAGATAGAATATTTAATATGCCAACCATTTGATATGTATATATTCATGTCGATTTAACATAATGGTCAGAGTAACAATTAGTGGTCGTGTCTGAATGTCGAAATGTATACATCCACTGATACAATGGCTTTATTATGTCATCCTTTGATTCAATGGCAGTATTAATTAAATTAATACTAAATTTATTTGATTAATTTAAATTAGAGTCAGTTTAACATTTTTTGTCAATCTAAGAACGATATAATTAGTAAATCAATGAAGTATCATTACTCTTAATTGGTACAACTATTATATATTTCTATATAACTCTTGGCCATTCAAACTTGCGAAAATGCTGTCTAAAGATTAAAATTCACCAGGGGCGATCTACTGCATGGCCAGGGCCGCCAAGCCCAGAAAAGTTTTTATATTTTGTATAGGAATTTTTTTGGTTTTTGCTCTGAAATTTAAATTCATTTGATTCTTCAGTTTTCTGGAAGTTTTGAAGAGCCCCCAAATTTGTAAAAGTCTCGCCCTGACCTTTTTGCTTTGGTTCAATTTTTGTTTAATGCCCTTTAGCCACTCTCCCCTTCTAGCTGAGATTTACTTTTTCCTCAGTACACTATTTGAATTCAAGAATTAATTTCAATTTAGTTTATTGTATTAAATTATTTTCCAGTCAATAAATCAAACATTAATTCCCTAGTTTTGTAATATATAATTAATATCTATTTTGAGAATTCAACGAGCAGAATTTAAAATTGAGTCAGACTCAGGCTCGTTGTTTTTCATTTACAACTTTCTCAAAACCCATTTACTTTCAACGGTTCATGGATGTATATACATCCCAGTTGTTTCATGAGTAATAAATGCAATTTTTCTCTGGCATGCTTGCTGTTTGCTGCACTTATTTGTCAACACTTTTTACTGTTCTTTCCAGTTCTAGTAATTTATTACCATCTCGCATTTGCATAATGTATAGCCATTAAAGAAAGTATAATTGGATGATGAGTTGTAGTTTAATTAGGCAAAATTGTCCTATGAATAGAGTAACCTAGGTTACTGGCGCAGCACCGGCACCGCTAAACCCTCTACCGAAAGGAGTTAGCACAAAATTATGGTACTATAAGCGATTATTTATAGTTATAAATTAATAAAATATGCACTCGTAATTATGATATAACACCTAATTTTTTTAGGAGTTTTGTGACACATATCCATTATTATAATTATATATAAGTCAAGATCTAATTGGTTTTTTATTCTTTAATGTCTACCTTCCACACTTGTACCAAAAAGGTGTATGGGGAATATATAAAGCAAATAGTTATGATTCCTTTCTTTTATTATTATTATTATTTTTTTTAAATTTTAAACTCTCTGACCACACTTGTCCTCAGTGAGCATCGGATGCACGAGAGGCTCATCAACTGTCCTGTAAATGGAGCATTCTCTTACATTTTTTGCACATGGAACAAAACACAGTAGATAAACTCGAAAACACTGAAGGAGGATAAAACCCTTTCAGACAAACCCTATTTCCTCTTCCACACTCTCTCTTCACTTTCACTGCTGCTTAATTTTCCCATTAACCAAACACTAGTTGGTCGATCTAATCCGGCCACAAAACCTTCCAACGAACAAGTTATCTAGTGACAATTTCTTCATGTTCTAGTGGCAGTGCCTGTGTCTGTGTCTGTGTCGGTGTCTCACATATATAAATATCGTATCCATTGTGCGTAATTGCTGAATTGTCAGACTAACAAGCTTAATTACAAAGGTGGATCGACGGCATGGAAAGCGGCCACTTCCACCGGAAGCATCGGAGGAGAAGGAGAAAGAACATGAGCATGAGTTCCCAGCTTATGCATCTTCTTGGTCAGAGTCAGATATGTCAGCTATGGTTTCTGCTCTAACTCAAGTAATTGGCACCAGCGATGAGCAGCCAACTTTGGTGCAATCAAACCCTTCCACTGGCTCAGATTTGCCTGCTGCTGTAAAAGAAGAACCTGACCCACCTCAACCAGCTCAAGATCAAGGTACTTGATATGACTATATTTACACTACACTGCTATTACACTCTTATATATATCATCTCTATCACCAACCTCAGCTATTTTTGTTACCTACCGGCCGCCATTAACCATGGTTGCAGCTAGCTAGCTTGATTTCTATACAAATATATACAATATGTATAATAATATTGCATGCGCTGTTAATATCACTCCATAGAGTTTTCCGATACTTCATGTCCTCAATTGTCAAAAGTTTTCTGGTCGTTGCTCTCCGGGTAAAATTAAAATTGGTCTAGTCAAAGTTGCCTCGTGATCTATCTCCATCAAGGGTTTTATTGTCTTGGCAATATATACATACATACATATATATATATATATATATATATATAGGTTTTCTGATCGATCCTCTGAACTCTTTGGTATGACTTGAAGATACATATGATAGTCAAATGTTAAAGCTAAGCGCCCAAGTTCAATGTATTCTCACTTTGCGTAAAGAACCATCTCTCTCTCTAAAGTGTAAATGGTCGTACCATTTCTAGGCACGATAAAACCTTCCATGTTTTCTCCAATTTTTACAAATTACAACCTAACACACATATTTATTCTATTGTTCTACACATTGTTATCATTTTCCATGTGTTTTAATCCCTTAATTTCTCAGAACATTAATTACTTCTGTTACTCACCGATTTATCATATCCACCAAACTTAGAATTTCAATCATTCTATTTGTTCCGTGTTTGACCCTTAACCTTAATTATCCCTATTTATTTTTTCTAATCCTATTAATTTCCTTGCTTCAAAAATTGTCAAATCTTGAAAATGACAACTATTTATATTTGTTTGTTGTGTTATCAAGAAATTGGCCTCGAAGTTTCTTTGATGACTTCAACACCCACTTCCCTTTGCCTTGTAGAACTCTAAAACCTCAAGCTATATAGATGTGTCCATTTTCCTAAACAATTTAATAGATTGAATCATGTAATAAGCATATTTACATCTACAAAATCATAATTTTTGTGTTATTTCATTATAATTATATTAAATGGCATGTTATAGATCTTTTTTTTTTAAATCTATCTTAATAACGCCATAACCAATGATGAGTCTTTATGCATGTGTGGGACAAGTATGGTATTTCTTCCGTAGATAATAGAAAGAAATGCATATGCAGCACAATTTATTGATCAAGATAAAAAAATACTATGTAATATATGTCCACATTTTATTTAACACTGTTCGGTCATAGAATTCAAGTTTGTAAAATGCGAATTTATATATATCAATTGAGAGGATTGCATCATTCTCGGTTAATAAATAACATTGATGTAGTGTATAACTATATAGATTGTCCCACACAAAGTTGCCTGCTTTCTTCATGCATTGCATGTTAACAAAGATTATAAAAAGAAGGGTAATTTACATATCAGAATTTATAAATGTAATATCCGAAATCCTTTAACAGTTCAGCTAGTGGCCAAAAGGAAAATTTTAAGATTGAAGTGCTTAGAATATAACCTACTTTGAGTCTTAACTTACTTTTAGTACTGTAATATATTTTGCAAACTGGAGGCCAGAATTAAAGGAAGCTCTTGCCGAAAGTCGAAAGTTGGTCTGAGACTTAAATTACTTATGTTGGCGTGTCATGTCATAGTAGTAATATTATAGTACCCACTTAATGCCCCACTAAAAGCTTCCTTAGCCGTTACCCTACCCATCAGACATGTGCATGGAAAACATGGAAATGCATGCATGGTATGTAGGATCGATGATGCTTGCATGAAAAGTAATGTGCCAATCCATCCCTATCTCAAATTTTGTATTACTGAAAAGGCCTATCGTGTGGGGATGTGTTCGTACTTCTTTTGTTTCTCTTTTATGATCTATCTTATCCGCATGCACATTGATAGTTTTAAAATATATATGTCTAGTACAATCTTATTAAATGAAAATTGAGATAATTAATGTGATATATATGCCATCTTCGGCATGTAGATTCTTTTCGATAACCATGATCCTATAGCATGACATCTGGACATGATCGATCCTTATGTGACCAATAGAACAAGATCTAATTATGAGCATGATTATATACAGAAGAGGAATTGAAATCAACTTTTTTTTTTCTATAACATTTACACACCTAAATAGCATCTTAATTGCATGCTAGCTATTCATGCATTAATATTAATAATTTTGTGAAATTAAGGAACTACGCGGCGGAGACATTACAGAGGAGTTAGACAAAGGCCTTGGGGGAAATGGGCAGCTGAAATACGAGACCCCAAGAAGGCAGCCCGAGTGTGGCTTGGCACATTCGAAACCGCTGAAGATGCAGCCATGGCATATGATAGAGCAGCTCTAAAATTTAAAGGGACCAAGGCCAAGCTCAATTTCCCAGAGAGAGTTCAGGGAATGCCCGAGTTCCTCTATTTAATGGGTGGAGATTCAAGCTCAGTAGCCTTAAATGAGCAAAATGTAAGGCCAATGGCTCCTCCTCCTCCATCGTTACCCCAGGATGCTTACCCGGACTTGCTTCAATATGCACAAATACTCTCCAGTGATGATGCTACCTTTAACTATTACACTTCAAGTCTCTTTAATCAGGAGTCTTTTTCTCCAAATTCTTCCTCAACTTTATCATCATCTACTAGCTCGTCACAGCGGCAGCAACAACAACAGGAGCTGATAAGATTTTCATCAAACTTAGATAGCTCCTGTAGTTCTGATTTCCGGGATCATGGCAAGGACTTTGATGACTCAAACGGGTAGTACATTGAGCGAGATAATAGAAATACATGTGGTGGCATCGGTATATCCATCTAATAAAATCTTTTTTCATATATATATGATCTCTTTTATCTACCTAATCATTATCATGATTGGTAGTTTTTAAAAGAAAATTATATATATATGCATGATGATATTTTGTTAGATGATCCTATGTATACCCGTCCTATTTAAGATTCGAATGGGAGGGATAGTATTATCTTTTCAACTATTCCATTGTGAAGAGTAAGATCATATTATCAAGTGTATCTTTACGTCAATGTATGCCTACTGAGTTGAAGCAGAATCGGCGACAACAACATAAAAAAGAGCTTCTTAGTATTTTTATCACGATTGGGGAAGCTCAAGTTTATCAGCTAGTTCTGCCTTTTTTTGCTTCGTAGGTGAAGATGTATGCATTTTTAGTAGACGATGGGAACGTCTTGCAGATTTGAGGCTTTTGAATTGTCTTTAATATGCATGCAAGGATTATTTTGGTCTTTATATCGCATGTTTTGTCAATTTATGAGACAGTGCAGTATGTTTATAACTTGTTAATTAAATGTATCTCTTTTGTCATTCGAATATGCTAGAAGATCATGGAAAACCTCAATGCATGCATGGCTTAAAAATGGAAATGTACATTACATTGTGTACTTAACTTGGTGCAATTATAATAACCGGTTTGTCCAGCAATATTCTAGAGACTCTCTTCTTAAGTATCCAAGAAATCTTAAGTATCCAAGAAAATTTTGGTTAAGTAAAGGATACCATATTATCCCTGCACCCATCTTCGGTAAACACGTATTATGTAGGTATTCATTTTAAAAATTATTGCAAATATCGGAAAAAAAAAAGAAAGTAAAGACATATGTTTTATGATATTAATTAGCCAATAGACATCTAAATGATGTACATGCATGATATGTATTAAGATCATTTATAGATGTAATAAAATATACATATACGTTTTATTAACATAGATAGATTAATATGAAAGTAACTTTATAATATTATAATTATTTTTGTAAACATAAAGATAGTACAGGATATCTATCTACCCAAAACTTGTTGATTAATTTTTATACAAAACCATTATTATATAAAAGTTGATGATATTTGTCGTAAATTTATGGCCTCTTTGATGCGAAGCTTTTTGAGATTCTAACTTTCTTTTATTCGATTTTCAAAAGGCAGAAGCCTAACTTGGGTTGAAACCATTAGAAATTAAAACTGGCAAAAGTCATAGATTTATTTATAGTATAGCCGAAACATAACGGGTCCTCTCAACCAATCTCCCTAGACTTCAACACCTCAACATCGATATCAAAAGCACAGTAGGGCCTCCACTTTAAATAATTAAGCAAGTTGTATGTTCGACATATCGTCTTACATTATATTCAAAAGAACATCATGTGTGCACATGCGCAGTCTCATAAATTATGTAAGATTTACCTTTCTTTACAATTATCATATAATTCTCTTCTTTCTTTCTTTCTTTTTTTACTTCAACTCTCACCACTCGAAAGGAGATATCAATGTCATGATTTTAGAAAAAATGTGCTAGCAAAATTTGACTTCATGTACATTCAATTAGGCAGGATTAGATATATATAATTCATATACGTTTAAAAAATGCAAAGGTTTGAAGAGATTATTCTTTGTATGTATTGATTGTTGGAGATAAAAGGTTTAAAACAAATATTTACACGATGAGTTACAATATTTATTTTGAGATTAATTTCATACGTTACAAGTATAATAAAAATATGAACGTTACAACACTTATTATTTGTAACGTTCATGCTTTTATTAAGAACTTATGGCTTGGGAGTTACAAGAATTAATTTGTAAGTTACCTAAGCTACGAGATTACTATATAAAGGAGTCTCAAAGGTTCTAACATTGACATAAGATTTTCTGAGTATTTGATGATTTTGAGCAACCGTGACATATGAAGACAAGTTATTTTCTTCCGGTGATCGTGCTCATCGAGAAGATAGGCTGTGAGCACTAGGTTGTATCTTGGATCCCTTGAGTACCAATATGACCTGCACGAGGGGAGGACTCTTTGGCTTTAGGACAATGCCTTCGACATGCCTCCCAAGTGCTCAGGCCACTTATTTCTTACTCTATCTCTTTATTTATTCTATTTATTTAATATATTAATATAATTCATATTTTGTTATTTCTTTAATATCTTGTTGTTTGATTATATTATTTAAGTTTATTATAAATATTCTCAACAATCTAAAGCCAAAGAAGTGCCTCATATATTTTAATGAAATGCAACGATATGACAATTAGTTATTTGTATTGTGTGAATATATATTATATATTATATGTATTGAATTATTGTTGACATATGATTATGAGTAAAATCTTATTGTCTATGATTAACATGTAAAAAAAAATGAAATGCATCTTTATGGTGTTTTAATATATGCTACAAGTAGCTAAAAAAATGTTCATGTTTTTAGAGTCTTTCAAGTATTTGATTATTTATATATTTTCTCGTGTACTCGTTAACAAAATTTTAATGTTGAATTGTTAAATACTAAAGTTGCAGTTGAAACAGTTTGGGCTAAATTAATCGGTAGCATACTTTCCAACAACTATCTTGTAAGTATATTACCTTAAAGATGTCAACGAGGTAACATAAATATTCTCGTTGTTGTTTTTATTTAAACTATACAAATATTAATTATATTAAAGTTTTTTGTTTGTGATATTGGCTACTTATTAAATATATGAGAGTTATGTTTTGTGCATATTATTATGAATTAGTTAAATGTCCAATTTATATGTTACTTGCATACATTAAATTTTATTACACAATTACATGAGTATATTAGAAACTCATTTAAGAATTCAATGTTGAATTTTTTTTTCAAAGAATATAGATGAGTTAAATGTAGTGGTTTTATAATCAAAACCTTTTATGAGTTTTTATTATGGTTTAATAAATATTTCAGTTATGAAAATTCTTACTACTGATATTTATTACAGGTTGATTATTTATGATTTAATTAAATTTACATGTTACTAATAAATTGTGTTATTATTTTGGAGTAAGACAATCTATGATCTTTATTACATATTATTATTGATTAAGAATTCAATTTATGAGTTACTTGCATGCATCAAATTTTTATTACATAATAAAGCATGTGTTTTTCAATATATTTAATTAGAAACTCATATGCATGATGGTGTGCAATTAATTCATTGTTTCTTGTGGCTATCATGTATATTAGATGATAACATCTAAATAATTGATTACTAAAGTATGTTAAAAAGGCTAATAGATTATTATGATAATTTATGTGGTTGTATTGAATGAAATAATAGCATAAATGCTAATGATTATTATTAAATAAATAAATAAATAAATAAATAAATATATATATATATATATATATGAGTTATATATTATATTTGTAGTTTTAGCAATAAATATCTTATTAATGTGAGGATTGAAAAAATATTTTTTTGATGTGGGGGTTTCTAGTTTTTAAGCGGTTTCATATTTTAGTTCTTAATTTTGTACAATTAAGATGACAATGATTTGAGTGTAGTTATTATTTTGATGAGTTTTAAAATTTGACAAATTAGTGCATTAATATTTTATGGAGTTATTACTAGTGTATTTAAAATGTTACTTAATGTGGGGGTTTTCTTTATTTGATTGTTGTTAATGTTTTTATGATATTTGGAGAAAAAAAATGTTATCATAAGTTATTAAATGATTATTAATTTTGTGTATAAGTTTGAAGATATTATTACTTATGAGGTGATTAAATGCTCCTTTAATTTTCTTTATTGTGCATTTGATATTCTTATGCTCTCTAACATTCTTTTTGTGAAATATTTAATATTATTTAAAGAGAGCTAGTGGAAGCAATCATCAAAATAATGGAAACAAATTCTCAAAGATAAAATCAATGAGAGATTTTGTGTAACTATACAGATTTTTAGCATGCTAATTAATTATTTAAATTATCGAGGGGGATGTACTTAAGCCCAAAAGGGAGTCACCTAGGGAAGTAACCCAACCTCCGTGATTGGAGATCCCATGAAGGAGGTTCAATTGGTAGGAACAATCCGTACTGCGTGACTTGTTAAGCACAACTATAAAGACGTATCTTAGAGGAGATATGATCATGCTCATTCCTATAGCAAAGTGCTTGTTATATGTGATGTTAGGAAGGATATTTATCCTGAATGAGTCCAAAGGCTAGATACTCTTGCGAGGTATAGGTCATATATACCTTTTGAGGACTCACCGAAGTGACAGCGTCGTGAGGGTCGCGACTGTGAGAATTGGGCTGTTCTCTAAAACTCTCATGAGAATCAAGATTAAGCGCACGCATGGCCATTAATAGCGCTAACCCGCCAAAACCATGTCTTCGTCGATATTATGTGTGTGATAGTTTGAAGTTTGGTCAAGAAATCAAGTTCAAGACTTTGTTCACTCAGGTTTCTCAAATGGATACTATTAACACTAAGTGTAGGTTCAAACCCGAAAGGTACCTATACCCATTGCATAATAGAAGATTGCTCTTTATATATAATTTTTATTTTATGAGTATTTTTATACTGATATTTTATTTTATGAAGCTTTAAAGTTTTAAACCTTTTGTGGGGGACTGTTGGAGATAAAAGGTTTAAAACAAATATTTACACGATGAGTTACAATATTTATTTTGAGATTAATTTCATACGTTACAAGTATAATAAAAATATGAACGTTACAACACTTATTATTTGTAATGTTCATGCTTTTATTAAGAACTTATGGCTTGGGAGTTACAAGAATTAATTTGTAAGTTACCTAAGCTACGAGATTACTATATAAAGGAGTCTCAAAGGTTCTAACATTGACATAAGATTTTCTGAGTATTTGATGATTTTGAGCAATCGTGATACATGAAGACAGGTTATTTTCTTCCGGTGATCGTGCTCATCGAGAAGATAGGCTGTGAGCACTAGGTTGTATCTTGGATCCCTTGAGTACCAATATGACCTGCACGAGGGGAGGACTCTATGGCTTTAGGACAATGCCTTCGACATGCCTCCCAAGTGCTCAGGCCACTTATTTCTTACTCTATCTCTTTATTTATTCTATTTATTTAATATATTAATATAATTCATATTTTGTTATTTCTTTAATATCTTGTTGTTTGATTATATTATTTAAGTTTATTATAAATATTTCCAACATTGATTAGGTCATTGCACACGATATGAGTTGTGTTTCAGCTGCTTCGATTTTAGAATGTGTTCGAGAATTTATTTTATTTTTTTAATTTAACATTATTATTCATATTCTAGTGCAACAAAGTTAATTTTAAGTATATTTTGACAGCCTTGGGTGGTGTTAGTAGTAGTCGATCTATTAATTAACTTTCACGAAAACCTTAATGAAAAGAAATATTGAAGATGTATTTTCTATTTTTATATATTATATATTTGGTACCTATTATAGTGTGTGTCTCTATAAATACATATATATACTTTGACCACCAAAAAAAAAACTTATTATATTTTGGTTTCATTATGAAATACTGATGGCTTGATCTTACACTTCATAACCCAATCAATTCCTCAGAGATGAAAAGATTAAGATACATGTAATATGTACAATTATAAACGGAAGCATAAATCTGCAACCCCATTGGCTTACTATATATCCTTTATATTATAGATTATGACTTAATAATCATCACACCAAAATCTTGGTCGCATCTATCTATATCGAAATTTTGAAATCCATCAATTTTACTTAATATATAAAGATATCACTTCAAAAGTTTCCACATTCCATGAAATTGACCGGTAGATAGTGGGAGAGGATGATATTTTTTTCATTATTTTTGACACAAACAAACATTTTGATATAAATTTGTAATTAAAATTAATATTAGAAATCTTAATAACAGTTGACAATGAATTAATATATACTTGCAAGATATCAGAATAAACATATATTTTAAGTAACTAAATTCTAAGAGATATGTATCAAAGAAATATTCCTTGATCTAATAATACGTACGATAACCTTAAAGTAAAACAAAAATCTTAATAAGGTAATCTTAATCAAAACAAATCTAGTGAAATGATATATTTTTTTGAATATTATCTGTTTGTCCTGTATACTTAAAAATTCTTGGATGCCATTATGATATAATCGTATCAATAGCATTTGGCATCACATCCAACTCTAAAAAGTGAAGAATGAAAAGACCCGAGTTTCCAAATCCTCTTCACTTATCACTAGTCACTTGTCAAGTTGCTAATTCTTCTATAATGCTGCCTTTCTTTCTTCCTCTTCCTAGTGCCCTATGTAAACCAAATCATAGTTTTGCTTTGGGTGTCATTTATTTTATAACAACTTGGGACACATTACGTGTTCAAAACATGAAAGTTACCAAATTAAGAATCCTAAGAACGGTTATTGGGGCATAAAAGTTGTGTTTTATATTATAATAATCTATGGCACAAAATTTGGGGTTACTAGAGTGTGCTTTCATGCGTTTGAGCATGGACCCTTCAACTTTTCAATTTGTAAATAGATAGTCTATTAATAGACTTTTTTTCTTTGGAGTGAGAAAAATAGAAAATATTATAATAAAATAATACTATATTTATAAAGTTTATATATAAAATTTGTATACAAAGTTTATGTAATGTAACTTATTCAATGTCATATGACACATCAATATTTATTATATTTAGTTTTTATTTTCATCGTTTAATTTAATTATTATTATATCAACTCTATAAATAAATTTTGTATATAAATTAACTTTATAAACATAATATTATTAATTATAATATAGTTATTATATATATATATATATTATGTTAATTCACATTTTCAAGATATATCTTACCAAGGGTTAGGTTAAGGGTGACCTTAATTATAAAGGAAAGTGGTCCAATTGCATCAAATAATTATTACTCTCGACTTCACAGTTAAGAGAGATGAAGGATCAAAACTTAGAAAATTGATCAAATGAAGTCTCAACATCAAATCTCCTAACTTGACTGCTTTACTGATGGACATATACGAAAGAAACCAATCAGAAAAGATTGTGAGGCCCTTAAAAAGGAAGAAGATATAGTTGTATATTTCTCATACGTTGATCCGCGCGCATAAATGTGGAAAAAACTGCAGAGTCTCAACATCAAGAGTCTTCTTTGACTGGTTATATTAGTTACGAAATTTAATTTATGTAGTCTTCGCATATGTACGCATAAATATGTGGAATAGTACTGAAGATAGACACAGACACATACATATATATAATAGGATTAACATGATCGATCTTGGAAACTTTTGTTTGGTGGGACTTATTATAAATTATAAGTGGATTGTGTGGGATCTCGATAACCTTCAAGTAATACGCATGCACAGACAACAGTGAGCCTTTTCCACTTGCCTTAGAAAGCAGAGACTCCAAACCCTTAAAGAAAAGCTGAAATTGGGTTTCAAAACAAGCAAAAGCTAGCGACGAAGGAGATTGAGAAACTTCTTTCGCTTTGCTTTTTTGATCTCTTTTGTATGCTGTCATTGGCATCTTACAGTAACTGAACGTAAGCCGCGTGAAACCTGACGTGGTGCACTTCGTCCAAGAGAAGCATACGGCATAAATGAGCATGCATGAACTTGGAGTAGGCTTAGGAGCAGCTAATGATAATGACATAGACTTGCATGGGACCATTATTTAAGTGTGATTTATGACACTTATTTTGGAGCCTTTCGGCTTCTACAATCCCAATTGTCAAATTTTGCGGCTAAGCCTGCCCTTATAATAATACTCTCAAGTACAATTATAATGCAACTTTAATTTACTTTCAATTAATGTTACACCATTTTTCACTTACCCCCAACCAAAACTTCTGTCTTCTCTTGACAGCTCTATATATTTTTATCATATTAACCCAAAACAATTTATTTTTTTCATCCAAGAGTCGAAAAGCTAGTCAATATAAATTAACAAGTCATTTAGAATACAAAAGGAGATTAATATATATTTACTTTATAAATATAGTGTTACTTATCTTGCATTTAGATTTAATATTATGTATAGTACCAAGGTAGCTTTCATATTGGTATTGGAAACTCTCAAAGAAGTTTGCAATTAGATCAAACCTAAGGGGACCTACGATAGTGTACTCTTCCCTTGTATAACAATCATAAACGTTTTTAAGTTAAAATTTGATGTCTAAAGCAAGGGGCTTTCTCTTTATTGATATGAATGATGGTGATATGTGCCGCGTGCACAAGAGGATTGGGCATTGGTGGCCTACTTCTTTTGTGGATTGTAATGATTGATTTTGATGATTGAGAGGAGCACATACATCACATATGCCACGCCTCTCTCCCCACCGTCTATGACTTGTGGTGTTGGGAACATTCACAACATTACAAATATTAATCATAACACTTGAACCACCTCACATTCTCTTTGTTTCTTCATCACTTCCCCCACAATTGTAGCCTCTTGGACATCCTCTTTAGGATATTATACTGCTTTTTTTAAATACCATATGTTCTATTTATTCCCACTTCTATCCTCTTTATATATTTTTTCAAAGTTGGTATTATTTCTTATATGTCTTTATAAATACAAGATTCATTAGAAGGTCATATTCTTTGATTGTGGGTTAAAATAAATTTTAACACTGTGGGTACTTATAATTTTTTTAAATAAATAGTAGACAATTCAATTAATATTTTCCCCGAATGAAAAATTTTCTTTCTGATCAAACTAATATTAGGAATCGAGTGTAAACAAGTCCGTAGTGGGCTTGAAAAATTGGGCCTCTTTTAGCCAATAACTGTTTTGTTAACTTGGGCCACTAAGTTCGGCCCACATCTAGATAAAATTAAAATAGGAAAAAAGATTGTTGAGAGTGGGATTTGAACCCACGCCCTTTCGGACCAGAACCTTAATCTGGCGCCTTAGACCAACTCGGCCATCTCAACTTTACGTCTTAGCACATTTAACCATGCATACGTATATATAGGCATGGTAAACATTGTCAATGCAATTTATCTTTGTATCACTCGTGAAATAAAATTCATGTGACAAGTTTATGTTTTATTAGTTATTGAACATGAACTCTCAAATTTGTTGATTTTTGTGGCAAACTCATAAGCTCATAAAAAATATTTATTTTTACTATAACATATATGTATGAGATTTATGTAATATTTGTAAGCAACAACTTTACATTCAATTTATGTTTTCCCTTGAATTCAAGTTTTTAGTTAAGAGTAATACTATTTATACAAATTATAAAAATAATCTAATGTGTTATAGTTTAATTGGATGAATAAAATATGAATTTTAATTACTTATTATATTGATTAAGTTTGTATAAGTAAATTTATATGGACAATTTGTAAGATTAATATTATTGTTTAATTAATAGCTCTAAATAAAATTTGTTACTATCAATAAATGTCCCTAGTTATTGTCCTTATTTTGTAGCATTTTACTAAATATTCTTTTTTTTTTTGTTTTCAAATAGTGGTTAGATAAAGTTTTTTTTTTCCTTACGAGTGTGAATACTATAAACTATAAATTCATTTTCACATTTCCTATATTAAAACACATTATAAATTCAAATATCATTTTCACAATCCACTGACAAACATATATATCCTTTAAATAAATATCAAAATATTTTACTTAAACATCAAAACTCATAATCCATTACTGAAATTATTTTGAAGACTAAAACACAAACTTTATAACTAAACAATTCATGAAATTATGTTATGGTTACGAGTACTAGACTTCATTATGGGCTTCCTTGTGTATGGGCCGGCCTAATTTAAACATTGGGTCCATTAACCGACCCCAAAACTCAAAAAAAATAATAATCTGTAAAACTAGACATAACTCTCGAGTAAAACAAGACATAACTCTCGAGTATAGAAATTCTTTTGTACTCGCTGTTAGAGGCAGACAACAACCATAGCCGAATCTAGATTTTCCAGCAGCTTCCAAGTACGAGAACAAACATATTTATTTAAGAACTGAAACCTGGTGCTTGGTCATGGCGTCGCGCGTGCTGCCGACGACCTTGGTGACTCCACCGAAACTGAGTAAGCCCACATCATGTTCTTCTTTATCTTTGTCGTTTAGGGTTTCGGTTAAGAGAAATGCGAGGATTAAGTGCAAAGCTGCTGGTGAAAGCTCCCAGGGTTCGTTTGATCAAACGGTTTATCGAGGTGTTTATGGCCCTTGGACAGTTGATTCCTCCGACGTGCGAGAGGTATTTCATTTATGCTTTTTAGTTTATTTCAGCGTAAATGGTTTAATTTTTTAGTTGATATGTTAGTTTTGGAAGTGCTAGTGATATATTAAAAGCGCTTCCAAATAGTTTATAGGTGTTAATATTATTATTTTATTTTATCTGAGTTGAAAAAAAAAAAGAAAAAAAAGGCTAAAAATGGTTTGGAAAAGCAGTTTACACACAAACACACACACATCTGCACATAGCAAAATGATTTGAAGTACTTGTTGAAAAAGCATTTATGTTGTGTTTGTATAAAATGTTATCATTATTTGGGTAAAAAGCACTCCCGAGAGCACTATTAGTGGATGATGAAAGATTTTTTGAATTTTGAAAGAACTGATTGTTAAATTTTAAAATTTCGATGTACATTCATGTACCATTGGAAGTGATTTTGTAAAAAGTTTTATTGAGAGCTTTTGAGTTAGAAAGAAACTGCTTTTCTTGTGTAAAGGGTAATTTTTAAATGACACCTATCTAGTGTTTTTTTCAACATGATTTGCGCCATATTTTCTTGGAAGGAATTTCAATCAAACACTAGAAAATGACAGAAGCACTTTAAATTGTTTGAAGGGGTGCTTAATGATGTCCAAGTGCACTATCTGTATTCTTTTGGTGGAATGGTAGAAGACAATGTATATTGTGATGATCCGAAATCGTATGACTCAACTCCTCTTTCCAGAAAATTTGTGCTCGTGACATTTAAACCTGTTTCTAGAACTAAAGAAAAATGGCGATTAAATCATCAGTGATGAGTGAAATATAATAATTCTCCTGCTATCAAACTGGAATACAAAAAGAAAGGGTTGCAGACTTAATTTTCGTCTAACCACAAAGTAATGTATTAATTATGTTTTACAATTTTTGTACTATATACTGACATCATGTAGGTTATCTACATTGCTTTGCATTTTCTTGAAATTTCAGTGATTTTTGCTGCTTGTATAGGTCATTTCGTATCACTTTCCATTTTTCTCAAGAGTTTTAGTGATATTTTGCTTGTTGTGCAGGTAATTTTGTATCGATCAGGATTAGTAACTGCTGCTGCATCTCTTGTAGCTGCAGCATCAGCTGCTTTCTTACCCGCTGACACATTGTTGAGTGAAATTATAAAGCAAAATATTGACTTGTTTTACACACTTGGAGCTGGTGGACTAGGTCTATCATTAGTTTTAATTCACATCTATGTAACTGAGATTAAGCGTACCCTCCAGGCATTTTGGGCACTGGGGGTTGTTGGATCTTTGGCAACATACACAGCCCTTGCTCAACCAGCTGGTGAGAGTTTAGTACAATATGTTATTGATAATCCAACAGCTGTCTGGTTTGTTGGTCCTCTGTTTGCTGCTCTAACGGGACTTGTTTTTAAAGAAGGTAATTTTTATGTTAGTATGCATCCTTTGCTGGTTTAGTTATGCTGATTTTATTGATTAGTGAGGGATTTTACAATTGTAAGGTTGAGCCTTTCATATAATGTGAACTTTGTATGTTTAAGTCAGTTTTGCGGTTGAAATTTAGCCTTGAAAGTAAAGTTGAACTTTGTGACTTGGGAGTAGACAGATGCTTGAATTCTCTTTTGTCAGACAAGGGAAAGGGAAAGAAACTCATCTCCTTCATAATGATTAAATTTGTTGTTACACATGTTTATTTCTGGATGAATCTAGATTATATAAAGCCTGATTGCTAATGAAAATATTATAAATTTGTACTGGAGTAATGTTCATCCAAGAAAGAAAGTGCTAGCAACTTGGAATGGCATCAAGATTAATGCATGTACATTACCTTACTATTTTGTAATTTATTTGCATGATGCATTTGCTTTTCTGATTAAATTTTTGAGCTCATGATATTACAAATTAGTCATTAAAAGAATCAGTCATATTTTCTTACTATAATATACTGATCGAATGCTTGAATCTTCATAACAGGCCTCTGCTATGGAAAGTTGGAAGCTGCTATTCTAACATTTATTATACCAACAGTTCTTCTCGGTCATCTGGTACTTCTCTTGCAACTTGTTTACATTGATCATCTCCTTGATCTGTAGTAGTATCACATTCCTGTATTTGTGAATGTGAGTGAATTTGATGGACTTTATGAATTATTGAATTGGCTTTAGACTTTTATATTTTCGTAGCTGTTGAAACCTGTTCAATGTCATGTTTGAAATTGGTAAAAATTTGGTCGTGGTTTCAATAGCTAGCTTTTAAACTCTGTTTTTGTATAGTCCTTGATGAGCCACTCTTGAAATACGCAGACTGGTTTGATGGATGATGGAGTAAAACTTGCTCTTCTGGGCTTGTGGATGGCTCTCTTTGTGATATTTGCAGGACGAAAATTTACTCAGCCTATCAAGGTATGCTGTCAATCAATCAAATATCGGTGCTAATGATCTTCCCACTGGTTAGTTTTGGTGTAAAATAAAATTCTGGCTTCTGATGCTTTCTTATTTGTTTTCAAGGATGACATTGGTGATAAATCTGTCTTCACGTTCAATTCTCTCTCAGAGGATGAAAAGAAGGCCTTGATTGAGAAACTTGAGCAGCAAAAGTATAGTCAGAATCTTAATTAGCAACTGGTGAGGGCCGAAATGCCAAACTATATTGTAAATATTTTTGCTACTTTTAGGGAGCAGTTAAGGATCTCTCTAAGAGCTCATGCTGTGAGAACAACAGGACGTTGCTGTGACATTTTCTGTTGAATTCTTCCTCTGTGCTAGCTCTTTAGAAAGTGTTCTTAAAATTTTATTAATGTAATTTTGACTTATTCAAAAGCTATACAATTGATCTAAATCAGTAGAGGGAAGGCATTAATATTGCAAACTGGAAAAAGAGGGAGTGAACTTCCTTTACCCCTCTTAATGTTCTTTTTTCTTCTTTTACTTCGTAATCCGTTCACTCCACTGATCATGTTCATGTTAAAAGCTTTCATATGAAGATGAACTATGGGCTGGTTGGCTATAAGTGGGAAAACAATTCGCTGTTTTTTGAGTTCAGAAAATAAGAAAAACACATAATGTTCGGTAACCATTTTTAGCAACCAGAAAACATGATTTTTTTTTCTTATTTATTTTTTTATCTTCTTAATTGTTTTCTAGTATTGTATTTATAACGAACTAACTTGATTAGAAAAGGAAAGAAATGGAACCAAAAATAATCTTCAAAAAATAAAAT
The DNA here is from genome assembly GCA_013180625.2 of Boswellia sacra. Classification (NCBI taxonomy): domain Eukaryota; kingdom Viridiplantae; phylum Streptophyta; class Magnoliopsida; order Sapindales; family Burseraceae; genus Boswellia; species Boswellia sacra. The sequence continues at coordinate 272,914 of SNVD02013580.1, read as the reverse complement.
AAATCAAGTCAAATAAAGGCAAGAAAATCAAACCCGTTGGAGAAAGGAATTAATATCATCTACTCTCATTAACTTTATCTTAATTTATGAAAAATGTAAATCTGATTGGTAATTAGAGAAGATGCTTTAATGAAGAGATAATAAAAACAAAATTTAATTATTTATTGATAAAATTAATATAAATAAGTAATAAAAAAAGAATTTGTGCTTGATTTACATTTTACACTTTGCCATTATATAATATAAGCAGTATAATAAATTATCAAACACATCACTCCTAATCTTGTGTTGATAATTGAAAATTTTAGTACAGAGAAAAAAATTAATTACTTGAAAATTTGTATGTGCTACAGAAATTGTGATCTAAGATAGAATTATGAAATTCTATTTGGGATCACCAACTCGGGTTATGAGACAAAACGGTGAAACGAAACTCTGATAGGGGACGATATGCAGTCAACGGACTATTGACTATTCTTATAAGTTATTGGCTATTTCGAACAACCAAACAACCCCCCGAAGCACCACTACAGCCCAGCGCACTAAAGCCCTAGAAAAAAAAAATATGGCAGTTTTTGAGATATTTTGCGGCCTCGCATGCGCACAAGCACAAGCACCTCCTCATCCCTATCCATTGGCCGTTATCTCTTCTCTCATCTCTGCTTGCGTCGATCTCACGCTTTGTCTCACAACTCCAAACCATCGATGGCCGCCAACAACGAGGAGTCCCTCAGGAGAGACTTGGTCCAGAAGCAATCGGCCGTTGATGCCCAAGGCAATGCTGTCCGGGCTTTCAAAGCCTCTGGCGCTGCCAAGCCCGAAATCGATTCCGCTATTGAAGCATTGAATCGCTTGAAACTCGAGAAGGCTTCGATTGAGAAAAACCTCCAAGCTGTCGTTACTGCTAGTGGTGGCGGGGAAAGCGCCGCTAGCAGGGAGGCGTTCCGTCAGGCTGTTCTCAACACTCTTGAACGCCGTTTGTTTTACATTCCTTCTTTCAAGATTTACAGAGGTGTGGCTGGGCTCTACGACTTTGGGCCGCCGGGTTGCGCTGTTAAGTCCAACGTTCTCGGGTTCTGGCGCCAGGTAATTCTTTTACAATAACAATAATAACGGCCGTTAGTTGGTTTCGAACTAATCTCATATACTCTGTACTGGAGTGGAAAATTCCCGTAAGATTACCGAAATCTAGTTAATGTGGCCGAAGAAATGTTGTTTTCATTTGTTGTTTTTTTTTTATATGGGATATGATCTTTGTTTTAAGGAAGTAAGAAATGTTTTTCCTCTTTAGCATTTTGTACTAGAGGAGAACATGTTGGAGGTGGACTGCCCATGTGTGACGCCAGAGATTGTCCTGAAAGCGTCTGGTCATGTTGAAAAATTCACTGACCTTATGGTTAAGGATGAGAAAACCGGCACCTGCTATCGTGCTGACCACTTGCTTAAGGATTTCTGCAATGAGAAGCTGCAGAAAGACCTTACCATATCAACGGAAAAGGCTGCTGAACTGAGACATGTACTTGCAGTCTTGGATGATTTCTCAGCTGAAGAACTGGGTGCGAAGATTAAGGAGTATGGTATTACAGCTCCTGACACGAAGAATCCACTTTCTGATCCTTATCCATTCAACTTGATGTTTCAAACATCGATTGGACCATCTGGCTTGCTTCCTGGGTGAGTATTTGACTGCAAATAAGTTATCTTTTAACAGCATTCTCCTTCAAATGAAATAATTGTATAATACTTGATTGTGAATACTAAGATTCTTAATTTCACTCAATTCGAAATGCAGTTCTATGTTTAATCAGTTTTAGTACTGATATCCTGTTTGTGGGCTGCAGGTATATGCGTCCGGAGACAGCACAGGGCATATTTGTGAATTTTAAGGACTTGTATTATTATAACGGGAACAAGCTCCCTTTTGCTGCCGCTCAAATTGGTCAGGCTTTCAGAAATGAGGTATTTAATCCTTTCTTTTAAATTGCGAAATATTACATGCTTGTGAATGGTTGGCTAACCTTTGTTTATTTGTTGAAATTGCTGTATTAAATGTAACTGAGAATGTTATCAGGAGTAAATTGTGTTACTTTCCATGCTGGCAATCAGTTTCTTTGATTGTTTCTACTGATTCTTGTTGGCTTTTCAGATGTTTGTAGTTTTAAAATTACGATCCGTAATGTGTCTGCATTTCTTTGTTTGTGAGAGAGAGAGAGAGAGAGAGAGAGAGAGAGAGAGAATGTAATAAAAATTTTATCATATGTACAGATATCTCCTCGCCAAGGCCTTCTAAGGGTCCGTGAATTCACGCTAGCTGAGATTGAGCACTTTGTTGATCCTGAAGACAAATCTCACTCAAAATTCTCTGAAGTTAAAGACTTGGAGTTTTTGATGTTTCCAAGGGAACTACAGATGTCAGGCCAATCTGCAAAGACATTTTGCCTTGGTGAAGCCGTTTCAAAGGTTGGTTTAAATAGTGTGTAATTTGACCATTTCTTGTGTCTTCTACATATCTCCCCCTCTTTTTGCCCATGCTTGCTTAGTTGATGATGTTGTTTTGTTCAATGTCTTTCAGGGAACTGTAAACAATGAAACTCTTGGCTACTTCATTGGGAGAGTATATCTCTTCCTAACTCTCCTTGGTATAGATAAAAAACGTTTGCGGTTCCGGCAACATCTTGCAAATGAAATGGCCCACTATGCTGCAGACTGCTGGGATGCTGAGATTGAGTCTTCCTATGGATGGATTGAGTGTGTTGGTATTGCAGATAGATCTGCGTATGACTTGAACGCTCACACGGTAAGAATTGTTTGATATTTTCTGCTGAACTTTTATTATAAAAATTTTTCTAGTGTAGATCGTTAGAAAGTAATTTTTTTTAATTCCATTTATCTTTGTAGGTCAGATAGCTTAAAACTACAGTGATAAGTGCTAAGGCATGCAATGTGAAAGATATAGTCAATATCTGTGATTTACAGTCCAAACATTGAAATACTTGATACTAATGAGAATTGAATTGCTGTCCACTTAACAGGAGAAGAGTGGTGTTGCGCTTGTTGCTCATGAGAAGTTTTCAGAACCTAGGGAAGTGGAGGTATTGCTTTAAGCATCAATCACATTAGTGGTTGCTTAGAACTTTTACTTTTTAAGTAATTAACATAATTGCTCGATATATCATTAATACAGTTCGATTTTTGTTTCCTTTCAAAAAAATTGATTGCTTGACATATGTTGATTTCAGAAATTGGTTATTGCCCCTGTGAAAAAAGAGCTAGGTCTTACATTCAAGGCAGAGCAAAAGAAGGTGACTGAAGCATTGGAGGTGAGTATGGGTTAGATTCTCCATAGGTGATGCTGTGAATCTGTTATGAAGATGTTAAGAAATGCTGCCTGAATAATGACGATATTAAGCTACTTTCCCTGTAGGCAATGAACGAGAAAGAAGCTTTGGAAATGAAGGCTGCTTTGGAATCCAAAGGAGATGTGGAGTTTTATGTGTGCCAGCTTGGGAAAAATGTGTCCATTAAGAAAAACATGGTCTCAATTTCGAAAGAGAGAAAGAAAGAACACCAGAGAACTTTTACACCGTCAGTAATTGAGCCATCATTTGGTATTGGGCGGATTATATATTGCCTCTATGAGCACTCTTTCTACACCAGACCAAGTAAAGCAGGGGATGAGCAGTTAAACGTGTTCCGCTTCCCCCCACTTGTGGCACCTATCAAGTGCACAGTTTTCCCATTGGTCCAGAATCAACAGTATGAGGATGTTGCCAAAGTCATTTCCAAGTCGTTGACTGTAGCTGGAGTCTCACATAAGATTGACATTACAGGTTTGTGCTTAAAACTAATAATCTTTTGTTCCATTTTTCTCATTGGAATTCAACCTTATCCCAGTTGTCATAACTAAAAAAATTTTCCTGTTATTGTTTCCCCATTAATTTGTTTGTTTAACTCGACATTGTCCATCTGTCAAGATTTACATCGCGGGCATAATGATCCTTTGCAAGCCCTCAGCATCCCCATTTGTGGAGGTGCTGATAAAAAATCCTCATTTTGTTATATTTGTTTGATTTAACCGTTTTATATGATCTGATGTCTACAGGCACTTCAATTGGGAAACGATATGCAAGAACTGATGAACTTGGTGTACCCTTTGCGATCACTGTGGATTCAACATCATCAGTGACAATCCGGGAAAGGGATAGCAAGGATCAAATCCGTGTTAATGTGGATGAGGCAGCAACAGTTGTGAAGGCTGTAACTGATGGGCTGAGGTCATGGCAAGATGTGTGGTCAAGTTACCCGCATCACTCATCTGAGTCTGCCGATGATTAAATCTCTAGATAATGCACTCGGGCGTTCACATGTCATCTGATGTTTTTCGAGAACCATAAACCCAATGATTTGAGAAAAAGAAATTGACTTTTTAATGTATCTAGCAAGCAGCAATACACGAAGTATTTTCAAATTTTTTTTGGTGTTTGATTACAGTAAGAATTATACATTAACTCAATCTAGTTGGTTCATGTTGTCATTAGATTGTACAATTTTTGCAGTATTTTCTCCTGTTGTCTTTTTTAAGAAACTTGATAAAGTTTTCAATGAGACTCAAAGAGATTGACATGTACTCAATAGAGGAATCCTGTTTGGAAATGATAGACAAGAGATGATAAAAGAGAACTTCTCTGTGGAGTTACTTTAAGGATTTTATTTACTTTCGGGATAAACCATTGATTTACATCAATAATTTGATTATAGAATTAAGTTACAATAGTTCTGTCGAGCTTAATGTTTCTTAAATGTGATAGTCTTGTATATGGAGGTTTGTTCAAACGTAAGAGTTCTCAAAGGGCGGATAATTGTCATACTGTAATCTGGAAATGTATCAGATTGGTCCACGATAATTCCATTCAATATAAGGTAACTTTTATGGACCCTTAAGCGTTGGTCTAACTTTAATGGTTTTTTTTTTAATTTATTTTATTGTCACAAAATTTCTTTAAGCCACACGGTAGTTTTATAGTAATATGTGGTTTTATGATAATGATTTCGTTCGCAAGAGACTGACGGTAGGCAAAGGAAGGTTTCGATTCGTGAAAAATAAGGAAAGCACAAACCTAGGAAAAAAACAGGGCTGTGTCAACAGAAAAGGAGGTAAAAAGAATAATAATAATAATAATAATAATAAGATTGGTAAAAAGAAACGACAAGTCGTTTTTACTGCGAATGTCCATTACGTCCATCAGTTTTGTTTATTTGTCTAATGTTGACCCCAGTTAAGATTAGAAAGCCAAATCAAAACAAAACAAATCAGATTTGAAGTGACATTCAAACCCTAACATTTGCGTTGAAACTGAAAGATGTTGAGAGTTGCAGGGAGGAGGCTATCTCTGCCGTGGAACTCACCGCAGACAACCTCCGCCGCCTTCCTCGCCGGAAACACTCCTCTTAATCTTCATGGCAACGGCTTTGATCACGACGCTCAACCTCTCTCCAGATCCCCTCACGCTCCTCTTCCTTTCTCCTTCACTTCGCGATTCCCTCATCTAATCAGAGGTTTGAACTATGAACTTTCATTGCTTCAATTAATCTAAGTGACATTCAAACCCTAACATTTATAACTGCTTTGTTTGATCTTATTGTATATATGAATTACCGGAACAGACTTTGATCCATTCCTAGGCACTTTAACAAAGCGAAAGATGAAAAATTTATCATGACTTGGTGAGTTTGTAGCTGAGTTCAAGTAATTGTTTAGGCACCAGCGTATGATTAACTTGTGGAAAGGTTTGATCTTGAGAAGCTTTTATTTGGGTAAAACTTGGGTAATTATTGAGGATGGAACAGAAATATCTGTCTAAGCACAGGAACATTGCAATGAGAAAGAGGACCTAGGTCTGTGCATTAGGTTTTTTACTTTCTGCAGTTGATGAACTAATTGGAAGTCTTCTGGACTATTCTCTTGGCTATTCTGCCGCTGGTAACCTGGGACATGTTCTCCTTGGATTATAGGAGTACCATAATGGCTCTAAATTGATATTCATTTCCAAGTCTGTTATTGAATTTTATGTGCATTGGATCTAGTGGTGTGTGACTGCTAACTTGATGATGCTAATCGTTCCAGGTTTTTCCTCCGAAGCCCTCACTCCAGCACATGATATAGGTATAATCTCAGACCTCCCAGCTACTGTGGCAGCTGTGAAGAATCCTACTCCTAAAATCGTCTATGATGAGCACAATCATGAGCGTTATCCACCTGGTGATCCCAACAAGCGTGCATTTGCATATTTTGTCTTATCAGGTGGCAGGTTTGTGTATGCCTCCTTGCTTCGTCTTTTGATCCTTAAGCTTGTTCTGAGCATGTCTGCAAGCAAAGATGTTCTTGCTCTTGCATCCCTTGAGGTTGACCTCTCCAGCATTGAGCCTGGGACTACTGTTACAGTCAAGTGGCGTGGGAAGCCAGTTTTCATCAGGCGTAGAACTGAAGAGGACATTAGGTTGGCTAACAGTGTTGATCTTGCATCCCTTCGTGACCCACAGGAAGATTCTTTCAGGGTTAAGAATCCAGAATGGCTTGTTGTTGTTGGGGTCTGCACACACCTGGGATGCATTCCCTTACCGAATGCTGGTGACTTTGGTGGTTGGTTTTGCCCCTGCCATGGTTCACATTATGACATCTCTGGCAGGATCCGCAAGGGGCCAGCACCATTCAATCTAGAGGTACCCACTTACAGTTTCTTGGACGAAAACAAGTTACTGATTGGGTGAGCATATTGGAGTTCTTTTCAGGAGTAGTGTTATTATGAGATGTCGTAATAGGCAATTGTCCTTCACATGAGGGAAGTTTGATTTTACAAATCCTTTTTGTTTTCCGTTTGCTTTACACATCTAAATATTTATCTGCTGCCAAATCTGGACAGGAATCTGAGATTCTGAATAATACAACTGGAAATTTGTTGAGGTTTTTCATTATTGGTAATTAAAAGTAAGCTTTTGTGAACAATCTGAGTTATGTTTGATCTAATATTTGATTTTTGATGGTGGGAGTCTAGACCTAGGGTTAATATCTGATGGAAAAAAAACAAAGCGCTGCTTATAACTGTTTGTCATTCCTAACAGGCCTTGCCTCTCATGCCGGTGTTACTTCCTGAGCTTTCTGATTTTTAGATATATTATGTGTGCATGCTTGGGCCTGATGCACTGCTCTGATATGGCTTTGATGCATAAATTAACTCCTTTATAGTTGCTTCATTTGTTTTGCCTTTCTCAGTACACGGGCAAGTAATTCAGTAATTACTTCAGTCTGTTTGGAACTTGGCAGCAACTGCCAATATTGTAAGACTATGCATTGAAATAGTGCAAGTAAGCTACTTTGGCTATGTGAAATAATTATTGCCCCCCCTAGTCATGGTTTATCAATGCAAGGAAGAAATTTAGGCTGTCCTGAGCCAGATCATGTTGTTCAAACTTATTTATGGATGAAGATGTGCAGTTTTAAGGAAATGTGACTTGCTTCTTATCTGTAAGAGTTATTCTTAGTTTCTTACCTTGCTTCAACTTTATTCTGTTAAAAAGTGGTTAATCAATTTCATCAAAGCTCAATTTAATAGATCCGAGATTGGACATTAAAGTTGATTTCAATGTGTAGATCATGTCAAAGCATCTCAAATAAGTTACGTTAGCTGGAAAACTCGTTTAATTCTGAAATTGAAGCTGGAACTGGCATTGAGTTCAGCACATAAATGATAAATCTAACAATATAAGTAAACATAAACCTCTATCACATCACGCACAATACTGTTGTTTTCAAGTTCAATAATCCTGATGGAGTGAATGGAAACATCAGTTGGACTATTTATCTGATCAATCGAGTAAAGCATCTATGAGCGTCAAAACTGCCCCGGATGCATTAATTTTTAGACTGGCCACTCGTAAGAACTCAGGCTCGTGGGCACATCATGATGCATACATGACACATAATTTAGTCTTTCATGCCAAGTTTAGAGTATAAATGTTTTGAGAGATTGATTTCTTTTTATTTTACTACAGAAACCGAGCAAAAGAAGGTGGATACATGTATAATCTTAACCCTTGATTTGTTGGTTTGATAACAATCCGCATTTGGAAGAGCTTATAATTAAACATTGTCATGTCCATATTATCTTTTTAAGCGACAAAGCTGAGATCAGGAACTTCTCTCCATGTATCGTCAACAATTAGCAGTCTTGTATAAGAACTAATGGTAGTTTGCCTCCATATATGTCTGGGAGCTGGCTCTCATCAATGTCCTCAAGCAGAGTGGACTTCAATTTTTTGTTCTCAACAAAAATTATCTGTAAACATTTGGTAAATCATATAAACAAAGTTAGATGAAGATATTCTGGCCAAAGATAATCGCTTAGTGTAGCTTTATGTTTGTCAAATAAAAGGGCTATGCTGATGACACACTTTTTATGTAATAAGTGTCTTTGATTTAAAATAGCTGATGTTACATCTGGTTTTTGATAGTCCGTGACATGGTCAACATGCATGAATGTGTTACTTGCAAGGAAAGGCATTGCATAGTTTACCTTCTTTTTGGTGTTATTGTCGATAAATGGGTAAACAACCTTCCACACGGTCATGAAAATGTAAGGTGCATGAACTATGTATAATTTGCCCAGCCTCTCCGGAAAGCAATCCTGTCCATTAAAAGGGTCAAATAACAGCTATAAGCCTTAAGGTGCAAGATTTCTATTATGGCACATCTCGAAGCAAATTTCCACCAAGGGAGAATTTGTGCCCTCCACTTCATTGATACTTCATGATCATAATTTGACATTCTTACAGAAGTGCATACAGATAAAACCAAACCTGCAAGATTGACAGGCATGCTATATATCCCCGAATGTCACTGCTGGAGTATCCCCAGCCATCAAGATCTCCGATGCAAACAAACTTTTCCTGTCCCTTGGGCATTCTGAACACCAAGATAATACCATATAAGCTTGATTCATCAACTAAGTTAAATTAAGCAATCAAGAAGTGATATTCAGCCACAGAAATCAATGACTTGAGTGAGAATTAATTACTTGGCACATATTTTGTCCAGACAGTAGACTACAAAGCCTGCAAAAATTACAAGGAACACCAACATGTAGATCAATTTTGCAAAAGTAAATCTGATTCAACGATGTAGTTACTAGTTAGGTGGGAAGATGATGAAAGAAGGGAGCAACGAAATTCCTTTCACTTTTTATTGGAAACTAAAATGTTTAGTTTTGGAGATAGAGCATACGCTTGAATTCCTCTATGGTTCCTTCGGAGGGCTTATGCCTACCACCAAAGCCAACCACTATAGGGCGTCCCTTCTTATCAAGACCTTGCATACAGAACTTCTTATGGGCCAGTTGAGTTGCAATCTCTGATTCTGATATAAAGCCATTAGGAACAAATGCTCGCCTCCAGCTAAGATACTTCAAAAACATGGTGGAAGCCTTCTCTATATCCAAATCACGAGCTCGCAGAAATCTTCTGATCATGAAATCATCAACTTCCTGAAAACGGGAAGTAATTATACACACATGAAGAATAGAAACCCGCCATATGAACAAAATGGGTGACAATATAAGAAACATGTTTTTGAAAGAAAATGCGTATGCATAATCACTTAGAAAACAAAGTAATTCTGATTAGAAAACCAAAATGGAGACCGTACCAACCTAAAAGTTAACATCCATTTTGAACTTGCTTGAGCTTAGACTGAGAGTTTTGTCACAGAAAAACAGTTGCAAGTTCTAATTCTAGGGCTATATTCCTATCGATTTTTTCCCATTTATCTTAAATTACGCAATCCTAGTACAAGACAGAATTGCATTGCTTTTTGTAGTTCCTACTGCGATTCACCATCAACATTAATAACTTTTTTTAAGCACTAACACAAATACATTGCCGAAGGGCATGGTCATTCTTTCCCATCTCAAAAGAGAAACCATTCACGACCAAAAGTTATTCAAATCTGAATGTAAGAATTTAGTGTCATAATCACTTTTTTTTTTTTTTTAATCAATCAATCTAGCAACAGATGTGAGATTCACAAAAGAGAACCAAAGGCTAAAAAACCAAGCAATATATGGTAATGAAGACCACTGATCCCACATCAATTATTCTTAGAACTAGAAGACCCCTGATCCCACATCAATTATTCTTAAAACTAAGTTGAAACAAAATATAACACAATAAAACAAATAAAAAATAACACAAAAGCTCGACATTAATGAATCAATCTCCTGCAAAACGGGACCATTACAAAGACATGATGGAAAGAGTGACTGAAAGAAGAAGAAGAAGAAGAAGAAGACCTTGGCGGAGGGATCTTCTCTTTCAACAAGGGCTCTCATTATACCAACTTTACTTCTCTCTATTTCATTGCTTTCAAGTCCATTCTCTTGCACAACCTCTTCCCCTTTCTCATAGTCTCTGGATTCCATCTCTTTTCTTGGTTTCTTTCAAAACCCAGTTAGCTCTTGTCTTGCCCTTCAAACAGATCTCTTGGTATCTCTTCTCTCTGCCTGCAACTCAGGGAAAGAGATGGGAGGGACCCAGCAAGAACAAGGACATGAATGCAGGCAGTTGAACTTGAAGTCGTCTCGTGGCCCAACCTCAACCAGCATTAACTTCCAATCCAACTCCTTTGCTGTCTTAGTTCAATTATCGCCTAACGTTATTATTCGCTTTCTTGTTATTTTTCTTCTAATTATATTATATTCTTCTTTTTGTATCCATTTCCACGCCACAACTTTCTTATTTATATATTCATTTATAAATTCTGACAAACAACTGCATCAATATTTTATTATTAAAGAGTCTTAGATAGAATGCAAGTATTTATTTAATTTAAATATATGACCACAACAAAATCATGTCAATATATGTACATTTTTTTTAAATGAAAGTGTTGGCTTTATGAGCAATACAATTTAGTTCTCACTGTTCAAATTAATTTTTAATATTTTATAATATAGTTATTGTTTCTTACTTTTTAATATTCCAAATCACGAACTTGAATAAAATTATGTAAATAATTTTTTTTAAAAGATAAATGTGTTCAAGTTATTTGCTTTAAATAGATAAATCACATTGTATTTTTATAATGAGATAAATTGGCATGGTCGAGTTTCCTCTTGGCTACCTTTTCCAACAACCCCAATAATAAATGAATTGAATAATGTACATGTACTAGCTATCAATATAGCGTAGGTGGCCTCTGCTCTACCTCTAAATTGTCCAATTGGAGAAACTTTTAATTTCAAATATTCACGATTTGATTTTGTCCCTGTTTTACTCTATTTCTCATCTTCAATATAATTCCACATATAGTAATTGATTTGTTATTGTTAGGACTTACTATTAGGTTCAACAAGGTCAATTTAACATTAATCTACTGAGTATAATTCATTAAAAAATTAAAAAAAATATTTTTTTATCAACTAAATGAATATCTTGGACTTGTCCAAATAATAATCACTAAAATAATAAAACAATAAATTCTTGCTATTGTAAACTTAGAGAAAGAAAAAATCTACACCAAAAATTAATTCACAGAAACGCCAAAAATAAAGTCACGAGAAGGACTTCTTCAACGATGTCTTGTAAAAGTAATTTATGAAAAATTGTTTGTAAAATAAAAATAAGATAAATAAATTTAATATTATCTGTATACGATAATAAGAAATAAAATAAAATTTAATATTTGACATATCTCCCATCATTTTGTTGAAGTGAAAACTTCGTAGATCTTCAATTATATTCTTTAGTTTGGCTTTATTTGATAGATATTATTCTCGAATAAAAACTTTTATGTATAGAATTGGACTAGGTTAAAAAAGGATTTTTATATTTGTTATAAATTTAAGATAAAAAGAAAATATTTTTTGTAAATTTTCTTTCTATATATAACAAAAAAATTAAAATAGCGACAAATTTGTCCTAAGTTTACATGAAAAAACCCTTGAAAGCAAATTACCAAAAAAAAAACTAAGATATCAAAATTTCTCCCCAATAAATTTAATCCTAGATTTATAATCCAAAGTAAACAATCTGATGTGACAGTTTAAGTGATAAAATCTTACTCAAGATGTAACTTCCCTTATTAATTTTTTTTCTCCATTAAATTTTTACTTTGTAGAATATTACATCAATATATAAACTTTGGATTGTATTTAAGTTGGGATAATTCCAATTTACCCCCTGAGGTTAGGCCTAAAAAAAATTGAGGACCTCAGTTTTCTGAAATCTAAGAATGCCCCCTGAGGTTACTGTATCGCCGTTAGATTTAACGGAAAATGTATTAAACCGTTAGATTTAACGGAAAATTTATTGAATAATAACTTAATGCTAATATTAGATTTAATAAAAAATATATTAAATAATAACTTAACGCTAATAAGTAGTAAAATATACTATAATACCTTTTTCTAAATAATTTCTAAAGCGTTAAGTTACTATTTAATACATTTTCCATTAAATCTAACGGTGCTACAGTAATCTCAGGGGGTAATTTTGAGTTTCAAAAAACTGAGGTCCTCATTTTCTTTTAACCTAAACTCAGGGGACAAATTTGAATTAACCCATTTAAATTTTAAATCTATTAGTACTGATAAATTTAATCAATAATAAATCACAAATTCAAAACTAAAAACTTACCACTTTCGATAAGTATTAACTCATATGAAGGAAAACATCCCTTTCACCTTTTCTTTCTTTCTCCATTTAATTTGTACAAACATTTTATTTTTTTCTTTATAATATATATTCAGCTAAAAATAACTCTAAAAAAACTGCGTTATTTACCTACAAACTTTAACTTTTTAAGTCTAGAAATTTTTTAATATGGTATAAGAGTAATTAAAAAAATGATAATTTACCAGTTTAGAGTTTGAATTCTTTTTTAGTGCTGTTAAATATACATTGGGGTCATTTGTAAAAGATACACGAGATGACATATATATAAAACAGATTAGTGTAATAAACGAATAAATATATAATATTAAGTTAAAAAAAAGGTTAAAACTGTAGCTGGGATCCTAAAAAATATTTACTATAAACATTACAAAACAAACATGAGATCATTACTCATTAGATGTGGAAAAATTTACAAAATTAAAAATATATTAAATTCTATAGTTTAGCAGTTTCCATCATCTAAAGCTTGAATACTTGACAGCAAGAGAAGAAGATTGAAATGGTGGATTTTATTTTTGACTATGAAACACAAACATAAACAACAGGTTTTGGCTTTGCTTTGTGAAGCAACTAAAGAGATTGTTGACTAATGACTGGTGATCAAACCGGCAAAACAAACACAGCTTTCACTTGTAACTAACTTAAATTTTCTACATATTCTTTATTTATTGTACGTACATTATTATTTTTTACGTTCATGAAAACTTCTCTTCTCTTCCTCTTTATCGTCTCTGTTTCTTGAAGCAAAGCAATTCTTCTCGTTGTTTTCCCTTTCACTCGCCCACCTGGATGGAAACATCCATTTCTTATATTTCCATTCCTACATCAACCTTGTTTTCTAAGTTAACTCCTCAACTACTTCTCTACATGACGCCCCAACCATTCAATCTTCTTATATACAGCTTTTCCACTCCTTCTCTTTGCGATTCAGATTGAACCCACATCCCCCTTTTCATCTCTTTTTCGGAAAATACGCTTTCGGAGCCACAATGAGGACCTTTTGCATGTGGGTTCTTCCTCTTCTTGCTTTCGCATTTGTTTGGTGCAGTGCTGCAGAGAAAAGTCCAAAAATAGAGAGGATTTCAGGTGTGTTTTCTTTCTCTCTTTCTTCTGTGTTTATGGTTATTTTTGTTTGGTTTAATATTTAGATATATAATTCTTTATTTTTGATAAGAAGAAAAACACTATTTTTTTTTCTCGAATTATTGATCAAAGAGCAGAGTCATAGATTATAGATACGATTGCTGGAAACTTTAGATAACAATGAAAGTCATTTGAAGTCGCTTCCTTGGCTGAGAATTTGTAAGCATTTATCCATTTCTTCTCTGTATTTTTCATAGTTCCTAATCAAACTGACATGCTATGGATATTGAATTGCACTCTCTGCATTTGCTCTGCTTTGGCCATTGCCTTGATTTTGTCTGAGTTAATTTAACAACAGTGCTGTTTAGTTAGAGCCATTCTTCCAGTTGGGTACCTTAAGATTGAGAAATGAGATTCAAGATAGAAATGTAGAAACTTGAAGTTTTTCTATGAAATTTAGGAATGTTTCAATCCATAGTACTCTTTGTTGATTATGTGACAAGCTCAAGAAACATATAATTACTCAACATATGTTCTGTAATTGGTGTATGGTTTTCAATGCCAAAAATTAGGTGAAGTGCATTTCTCGCAAGTTGTTGATATAGATTCTCAAATGAATGTGAAATCTAAGCTTTTTTTTTTTTTTTAATTAGAAAAGTGATAATCTAAAAACCTTATTAAGCACATTTAAGTTAATAGGACCATGCTTTGATTTTACAGGAAGTGCTGGTGATGTCTTGGAAGATGATCCTGTAGGAAGGCTTAAAGTTTATATATACGAACTACCTAGCAAATACAACAAGAAACTCCTTCAAAAGGACCCCAGATGTCTCACACATATGTTTGCAGCTGAGATTTTCATGCACAGATTCCTCTTATCCAGCCCCGTTCGGACCCTCAATCCTGAAGAAGCAGATTGGTTTTATACCCCAATATATCCCACCTGTGACCTTACACCCACTGGCTTGCCGTTGCCCTTTAAATCTCCTCGGATGATGAGAAGTGCAATACAACTTATCTCCTCAAACTGGCCCTATTGGAATCGAACAGAAGGGGCTGATCACTTCTTTGTTGTGCCTCATGACTTTGGTGCTTGCTTCCACTATCAGGTATTCTTGTTATCTCTATTTGTAAATATAGAAATAATAGTTTTAGCTTGACTTAGATATAAGATATGTAGCCCTCTTCTGGCTACAATCCTGGAAAGTTAATTCTCCATTTCTCTATTACTTGAGACATTTGATTTTAATTCTCTGGAAGCGGGACTAAAACCTGTCAATAAATGTTGGACTGTTCTGTTGGCATACCATCCACGTTGGTACTGCTCCAGATTCATTATATGAGAGAATATTGTTGTCTAAGTGGCTTTCAACCTCTTTAGCCACAGCTATTAGTGGCAAAACCATAGCATGTTGCAGTGTTTTGTCATAGGCATTTTATAGTAATCCCAATTTTCTTCAATAAGACTTTTGAGCATGTAAGTATATAAGTAAGTTCAAATGAATAGCTCATAGTAGAATCTTGCAATTGAGAAGTCAAACATATACATGCATGACTTGTAGCATCTACTGCATTTTCAGATTGGGATCATCTAAATATTGGGCTCAGTATTGTTTCTTCTTTATGATAACCATGACAAGAAACTGCCATTGCCATCAGATTACAGGCGGATCTCTTATTTTCCCTTAGGGGCCGTTTGGTATGGGGGTTTCTGAGCATGGGAATGGGAATCTGATGCCTAACCCCTGTTTGGTTGGCTTATTTAGCATTTCAAACCCTGGAATTTAGCTTTCCCATGGGTTTCAAATGCCCCTCTATTGGGGTAATGTGAAACCCTTTCAACACTAGAGTTTCATATTCCCAGGAATCCGAAACCCACCCATATACAAATTTATTTATTTAATTTGTATGTTTATAGCAATTTTAAAAAAGACTACTAAATTATATATAAATTTTTATAAACTTATATATATATAATAAATAAACTTATATAAATTTATATAAATAAAAATATTATTTATTAAATTATTAAATAACATAACATAATATAAATCAATTAATATAAATATATTTATTTATAATATATAATACATAAATTAATAAATATGTTAAAAATATATTTAATTATAAATAAATTTAATTTCAAAAATTAAATTTAATAAATAAAAATATAATATGTAAGAAATAATGTATATATAAATTTAATTTAATTTAAATTATATAAATAATAACTAATACAATATAAATATTTAAGATAGATATATTTATATAAATATAATATACATAATATAAATTAATAAATATTTATATAAATTTATATATTTATTTATAAATAAATTTAAATTAAAAATATATAAAATATAATATATATAAAATTAAATTTATATGTAAATTAAATACAATGAAATTATATAAATTTTTTATTTTATTTATTTATAAATAAATAAATGTAAATAAATAATATGATATATAAAAACTAAATTTATATGTAACCTAAATTAAAATTAAATTAAATTAAATAATTTTACTTTTTAATATAATATAAATTAATTAATATAAATATATTTATATATAATATATATAAATTAATAAATATGTAAATAAATATATTTATTTATAAATAAATTTAAATTTAAAAATTAAATTTAATAAATAAAAATATAATATGTAAAAAAATAATATATATAAATTAACTTCAAATTAAATTATATAAATAATAAAATAAGACAATATAAATATTTAAGATAGATATATTTATATAAATATAATAGACATAATATAAATTAATGAATATTCATATAAATTTATATATTTATTTATAAATAAATTTAAATTTAAAAAATATATAAAATATAATATATGTAAAAAATTAAATTTATATGTAAATTAAATACAATGAAATTATATAAATTATATATTTTATTTATTTATAAATAAATTAATGTAAATAAATAATATGATATATAAAAACTAATTTATATGTAAACTAAAATTAAATTAAATTAAATTAAATTAAATAATTTAATTTTTATTTTTATAATATATATATTTAAAAATCTTCAAAATTATTAATTTCACAAAAATAGCATAAATATTTATGACATATTGGAAAAAAAATTCATTATATAGTATTACTCACCTATTGAATAAAATTAGTGCATTCCTCCGTACAACCAAATATAGTAATCTGATGCCTACAGGAATGAATAACAAGATTCCTATGGGTAACTAAACACAGTAATATTTCTTTCCTAGGAATTAGATTTCCCTATTCCACTTTTCTAGAAATGTGAATCTCATTCCCATAAAACTAAACCCCCATACCAAACGGCCCCTTAGTGTTCTATGTAGCATGTGAAATAATGCTCTCACTTATTTTTGGGCTTTCTGACTAACTTGTACTGATCATAATTTCAATATGAAGTTTTGATTTTTGGTTGGGCCTGTGTAGGAAGAGAAAGCAATTGAACGGGGGATACTTCCATTACTCCAGCGTGCTACCTTGGTCCAGACTTTTGGACAGCGCAACCATGTGTGCTTGAATGAGGGTTCCATCACAATTCCTCCATATGCTCCACCACAGAAGATGCAGGCCCACCATATTCCCCTGGACACACCACGGTCAATCTTTGTCTACTTCCGTGGTTTGTTTTATGATGTGAATAATGACCCCGAAGGTGGTTACTATGCAAGGTATGTTGTACATCTAAGAGTAGTTCAAACGAAGGTTAGGTAAATCCTACTTTCCGGTCAATCAAACCTGACTGACCTTCCTAAACATCCCACTGAATATGCAATTTTTATCAAACACCTTAGAGTTTAATCATGATGATAAATTTTTTGATACAAAACCTTTGGAGATCATGTTGATGAGATCCTCTAGTGAAACATTTGATGAATCAATACATGAAGTAAAGGATACTAAGACTTCCCTTAGAAATGGGTTTAAGTATTCTCTTATATTCAATTGGAGCCAAAGTCAACTTGAACCGGTTTTTACTAGGAAATTCATGCATCTTAGGGCTGTTTGTATCAGTCATGGTTTGAAATTTTTGATGTTTATCTTAGGTAAACTCCAGACTTTTGATGTTTCATAAACTCTCTTTCGAGAGGCAATTTGCATTGTGTACATTTTTTAGAAGTTTTCTTATGATTAAAGGAGATAGACTTAAGACTTCACAGTAATGCCCAGCATCAATTTGTGATGTTGTCCTTGTTGGCTTTTGTTTGTTATGGATTATTCATATCCATCTCAAGTTGTGTATTTAATGTGGCATATGGTGGATCATTGTGTTGAATACGAATCCTTTACTAACCAATTTCTTTGACTGATAGAGGAGCAAGGGCAGCTGTTTGGGAGAATTTTAAGAACAATCCTCTCTTTGACATCTCAACTGATCATCCAACCACATATTATGAAGACATGCAACGAGCCATATTCTGTCTGTGCCCTCTTGGATGGGCCCCGTGGAGTCCTAGGCTAGTTGAAGCAGTGGTATTTGGCTGCATTCCTGTAATCATAGCAGATGATATTGTCTTACCATTTGCTGATGCAATTCCATGGGAGGAAATTGGAGTGTTTGTGGCTGAGGAAGATGTCCCCAATTTAGATACAATCCTCACATCTATACCAACTGAAACAATTTTAAGGAAACAGAGGCTTCTTGCAAATCCTTCGATGAAACGGGCAATGTTATTCCCACAACCTGCACAATCAGGTGATGCTTTTCATCAAATATTGAACGGTCTAGCTCGTAAGCTGCCGCATGACAAGAGCATATATCTGAAGACTGGTGAAAAGATTTTGAACTGGACAGCAGGACCAGTGGGAGACTTGAAGCCTTGGTAATCTTCTTAGTAAGGATTGTTCAAGTGTACACATTGTTTTGTCAATACAAATACAACTGAGTTGTATCACGTTGAGATTGGTGTTGCCTATACCAAAATTTCTCATTTTGTGGATCGAGAAGCTTACTTTACACAAGTACATATCATCCGTCTGGACATAATTTTGGTGTTGCATTAATTGCTACAAGTATTTTGGCTCATTGCAGACAGCTGCAAGTCATCAATATTATAACTGATCACTATCACAATATAAATGATTTTGAGATGTTCTTAATGTGATGAATGTTCATCATAACATTTAATGAGTAATGAATTTGAAGGGTTTGTAAAGTGCCGTGGTCTTGTAATCTTCTTTATCAGCAATTATATCAGTTCTTGTTAAATGTCAATTCTCCCATGTCAACAGGAAAATATGAAAGAATTAAATTCATAGTCAAAAAGAGCTTTTTCCTTCGGCAGTTCTAGAAATACTATCTAATTGTAGCAATAGTACTAAAAAAGATAATCGTATTACACTCTTTATAAACTTCTTTAGCAATTTCCTTCCAATCTCTGATTTTTACTGTCTTTGTGTTTCTCTTTTTTTACATTCAGATTAATTCAAAAAAAATTCATAAAAAACAGTGAAATTGAATGAAATTAATTGACATTCTTTCAGATGAGGCTGCATACTAAAGCTAGAAGGTTTACTATTTGACTTATTGGTCAAATTATTTAAACCTTAATTGCCCAAGCACAAAGGGTGTGATTGTTCGGTAGCCAGTAATGTAAATATACAAAATGATGAGGAGGATTGGGAAATTCTGCTAGCAAGTCCTATAGCATTTGCTTCAATTAATGACCTTTAGTTTTGGGTTAAAGTTGGAGCCAACTAATTGGAGATCCATCTTTTGAGCTATAACGACGGTCAGATAAAGAGGATTAAACAACTCTTTCCATTCTAGTAAGGACAGGACAGGCCAATGTGAAGCAACTTGATCGATGGCCACCTAAAATTTGACCCACCCTCCTCCTCCTCTATTTTACCAAAAATATCATCATGCTTTCAAACTATCTCCTTCACCTACCACCAACACCTGCGTAAGCATATTCAGTATTGCTTCTTTTTGTGTATTTCTTAATAGACATTATTCTATTCTTCAAGTAGTATAGGTTGATTTCATATCTATGATTTTTTTTTGGTATTAGTGTCAGACAAAAAGTAAGATTAAAAAAATTATTGATTTCCCCGATAACATTTTAAAATCAATCATCAAAGATACCTTATTAATATATTTTAGATTTTTTCTACCATTCACTAATAGGAAAACAAAAATGTTTGACAATTTATTAATAGGGGTATCAAGTTATTTGCCTTAAAAACCTTTCTTTATTAATACATAATTTAAGAAATTTATTGACAGAGATATTTGATGAAAAAAAAAAAGCAAAGAGAAATTGATTGATTTTTTGAAAAAAAATTTTAAACTGTTATCGAAGTGACGCACTAAAATATTCAAAAAAATTAACCAATAATATAATCCATTGGCTGCATAGCCAAGAGGATGGTTGGTGTGATCCGATTCGCTTGCAAATTGACCTCACCTCCAGCTTGGATACACAACAATAAAATAAATAATAATATTGAAATAGTGATTTCCATACTCTAGTCCCAACTGAACTTCTGCTTCTGCTGCTTCACAATTTTCTTAACATTCATATGATTTTGTGTGCACCAAAGGGTCTCCACACAACTGTTTTTCAAATTTATTTATTTGTTGTCATAATCTATATAAATCTTGAAACATGCAACACTTTCGCAAACCAAACTTTACACAAGTCTCCAATTTGATTTAAAGTCTTCTTCTTAACCTACCACCTAATTTACATCCATTTGGTTGCTTGTTACCATCAAATCTTCTGTCCTCGTTATAGTGTACCAATAAACATGCCAAATCATTATATATTTCCTCTTTAATTTTAAAATACAAGAAAACCCTTATATACAATAATAATTTTGTGTAAAATTAAAAAAAAACTTATATTTTTTTTTTTGATCTAATTAGGACAATATGAATTTAATATAAATAGAACAACTCTTTTTTTTTTTTTTTTGGTTATAGACTGTACTTTGTGACACAAGAAAACTATTGTGAGCTTGGTATATGATTTTTGTGTGATTATGGATTTTTTTGTTGTATATAAAATAGTTTCATGCACTTTCTCACATCAAGGTGATTAATTTAAAAGGCTTGAATATAAGCTATTAATGGTTTATCTATTTAATTCCATAATCTGTCTAAAATACGATATATTCATGACTCCAATAATATAATTATAATTATTGTTTATTTCATCATTGATGTGATAGTCACATATTAGTAATACATTATTAAGATACAAAGTTTCTAGGAAACAATTGTTAAAAATACTAAAACTATGTAGGTCTTTGACAAATGACTACGATTTAGAAACTATGATCACGTTTAACAAGCCAGCACAGTGGTAAGGTTTTTTTACAATTTAAAGGTATTGAGATCTTGAGTGATAGTGAGCGTTAGAAATTAAAAAAAAAAAAAAAAGAGTCTATCAATCCATCTAAGATTCATTTTCTTGATTATACTTTTTAATTTAGGTCATTTGTAAATTAACTCAAGTTTATAAAACTAAAGAAATACTTCGATGCCTCCTTAGTAACATTATGGACCCATTAAACTCAAGTTAATTTGAAAATAATATGAGCGAACACTATGAGACACTCAAGAGTTTGGCATTATCACAGTTCTCCCATTAACAATATGACTAATTATAGGAGGAAAACTTGTTCCATTGTATGAAAATTAAGGGATGGGCATTTGTCAGGTCAGATCGGGTTTAGACCCGATCACATATACCCGAATCGGGTTCGGGTAAAGAAAAACCTAGCCGATATCGGATAGAAAATATGTTGGACCTGATACTATCCAAACTTACTCGGGTCGGATCGGGTAAGATCGAGTTAGGCTTTAGCACAAAAAAACAATTTGAACTCCATTTTGTTTATTTTATTTTTTTATAATTAAACTTTTATAAATATTTAGATATTATTATATCTCTAAAAGTCTAAAACAAGTTATCATTGGGATTTTTTTTTTGTAGTTATATTGTAAATTAAAATGACAAATTAATAACAAAAATGAAAAAAATAAATTCATAAAAATGTACATTTGTCGGGGTCGGGTATGGGTTTTATGTAAACTATCCGATCAATACCCAATATTTGTCGGGTTCGTATTTTAGTATCCAAGATCGAATTTTTTTGTTTAAGCACCCGAACAGACGGATCGGGTCGGGTAAAAGTGCCCACTCCTAAATTGAACGATGACATGAGATGTTTGTGGATCATTAGATAAGGATTATTCGTTATTAACAAACTTATTTTATTTTAATCTAAGAATGGTAATCTTTTTAATATAAATAATATATTATCTATATTATCCTTAAAAAAAAAAGCAATTTAGTCGATTTAGACTAAACCTGCCGAAACAATGAGTGGATTCAAAACTCGATCCAAACAGAAAAAACACTTAAAATATTTAAAACCTTTTAATAATTAGAAATACTAAAAGATAAATTGAAAATTAAAAGTCCCAAAAGCAAAAATAGGAAATTTGACGTGTAAGTGATTATCAAATAGCAACCATCTCTCTCTCTCTGTGACTCGACTCCAACTGCTGCTACGTTTCAACGCGAAGCTTGAAATTTGACAAAAACTCAACTCAAAATTTTCACCAACCCATTTCGCTATAATATTTATACTTCAAACCCTTTTCATCTCTAGTTTGTATCGTAACGGACCAAACCACTTCTCTCTCTTTCTCAGTTTCAGGCTCTTAGCAGCCAGCCAGCCAGCCAAGTTCCACCCTCACCAACCCTTGGCCTCTATGGCTACCGTTTCAAAGCTTTCGAATCCGAGCCCTGCTGCTGCTTTATCATCATCGGTCAAGCCCAGATCGTCTTCTGGGTCTAAATGTTTCATTGCTTTTAACAACAAAACTGCTTTCAACTCTAAGGTTGCGTCTTCTCAGTTGTCCTTAAGAAATAACCGTGCTTTGAGAGGCTCTTTGGTGTAAGTTTCTTTTTTTAACATGTTGTTGAAATGATCTCACACTTTGTTTCGGTTTCTGGGAGATTTTTATATTGTTTTAAACCATTTGATGTGTGTTTGGTTTATGTTTTTTGAGCTTTGATCCGTTTAAGTACTGGGTTCTTGATGCATTCTATTTCTAGATTCTAACTTTGTTGGAAAAAAACTCTGATCATGTGAGAAAAAGGGAAAACTTTGACTCATGATCAGAGATCTTGACGATTTCTTTCCTTTATTGCTCATATTTTACTGTATTTATTAACCTAGGGGTCATATGTAGTGACGATTAGTTAATTATTTATTTATTTATTGTGTGTACCTTGGTAGACGGTTCGCCAAGATTTTTTTTTTCTTGAACTTTGATTTGCTTTTTTATTAAACTGCATGATTTTCAAGTTCATACAGTTTAATGATGGTGTTGTTTTTGCCTTACTTAGTTAATTTATGAATGATTGCCTCGCCATTCATATACCTTCCATACTAAACTCAATTTGCTTGCAGTGTCAGGTGTTCCCAGCCAGGTGGAAATGGAAGTGTAACAAAAAGAACAACTCTTCATGATCTCTATGAACGACAAGGGCAAAGCCCTTGGTATGATAACCTCTGCCGCCCCGTAACAGATTTGCTGCCACTGATTGCAAGTGGTGTCAGAGGTGTAACTAGCAATCCAGCGGTAATTACTAATCTTGCTTTCATTTTTGTGCAAGTTAAATTTAAAGTCTCATAATTGTTATGCTTAATTCTCTAGTTTGTCTTTGACAGTTTTAATCTCGTGCACTGATCTGTTTAAAATTTGTGTTTGCAGATTTTCCAGAAAGCAATATCATCATCAAATGCTTACAATGATCAATTCAGGTACAGAAAATTACTTTGATATGAAATTGAATTGCATCAATTCTATGGTGGGGTAGCCTAGAGGCTGCCAACTGTCTGTGAACATATGATATTCAGTCCAAAAGGAGAAAACTAAAACAGATCAAATAAGATTTAAAGAACTTATCCATGAAAAATATGAATTACGAACTGCTTTTGACATTTTATGGTAGAATAGTGTAATTTGTGTCTTCAGTGTCTGAAACTAGTATATGGAGCAAACTTATCTTTCGAATACTTCTTCATTTAAGTTTATGGTATCATTTATGGATTTATGCCATCGATGGTGTTGTACTTTAAGCTAAAATATATCTTTAGGTTCTTCAATTTGTTTCCATTTTGATGTCAACAGCAAAGGATGTAAACATTTCCTTTGCCAAAATGAAAACCCTTCATTTGTGATTCTGCCTTTTGAGGCCATGTATAGAATTCATCCGCTCAGCTCAGAAAATGGATTGTGATATTTTGATTTCTGTTTAGGAATTTAAGATTATTGTACTAATCAAAAGCTTTTTGGAATCAACAGGGAACTTGTTCAATCTGGAAAAGACATTGAAACTGCATATTGGGAACTGGTGATTAGGGACATTCAAGATGCATGCAAACTTTTTGAGCCAATCTATGATGAAACTGCTGCTGCTGATGGCTATGTTTCTGTTGAAGTTTCACCCAGACTTGCTGATGATACTAACGGAACTGTGGAGGCAGCAAAATGGCTTCATAAAGTGGTTGATCGCCCTAATGTGTACATAAAGATACCTGCCACAGCTCCATGCGTTCCCTCAATCAAGGAAGTTATATCAAACGGCATAAGCGTCAATGTGACGGTAAGTTCATTCTGTACTCCCCTTTTTTTTCTTGGGCTATATAGTCAATAATATATATTATAATTGTCTTGATGTGTACTATCCCTGTGCTCATTTCTTTGGCTATTACCTTGATTAGTTAATTACCAGTACAAAGTATGTAGCACTGGTGTTTTGATCCAAAGGATCTGAATTTTGGTTCCATGTTTCTAAATGACTATAACCTTGTAGTACTCTCTAACATTCAATTTCTATCATGTCTACGTACAGCTCATATTCTCCCTTGCCAGATATGAAGCAGTCATTGATGCTTACTTGGATGGCCTTGAGGCTTCTGGGCTAGATGATCTCTCTAGGGTCACAAGTGTTGCATCCTTTTTTGTTAGTCGAGTAGATACCATCATTGACAAGATGCTTGAAAAGATTGGAACACCGGAAGCCCTTGATCTGCGAGGAAAGGTAATGTAGTTTCAATTTTTTAACTCTTAGTTTGTGGGGACAAGAAACCTAGAATGAAAAGTTGTGCTCATGGCATGGCATGTTAATTGTTTTAGGCTGCGGTAGCTCAAGCAGCCTTGGCATACCAGCTCTACCAGAAGAAGTTCTCTGGTCCAAGATGGGAGGCTCTCGTGAAGAAAGGAGCTAAGAAGCAGAGGCTGCTGTGGGCCTCAACCAGCGTAAAGAATCCCGCCTACCCTGACACCTTATACGTCGATCCTCTCATTGGACCTGATACCGTGAGTCATCTGTTATCCTCATAGTTTGTGGTTTTCCTCACTAATTTCTTGATGAATTCTTCTTTTATTCACATTACCTATTTCCTTGTTTCAGGTCTCAACCATGCCTGACCAAGCTCTCCAAGCATTTATTGACCACGGTACTGTTTCAAGGACGATTGACTCCAATGTATCCGAAGCAGAAGGGATTTACAGTGCACTTGAGAAGTTGGGAATTGACTGGAACTACGTTGGCACTCAACTGGAACTGGAAGGAGTAGATGCATTCAAGAAGAGCTTTGACAGTCTGCTTGATACCCTGCAAGAGAAGGCAAACTCTCTTAAGTTGGTTAGCCTGTAATCGATTGTTATTTGTTTGGTTTTATGTGATTGTGACTCCAATAAAACAAAGTGGGGTTTCGAATATCCCGCCTGCAGTTTGTAAGACATTATTATCATGTATTATTAGTGGGTTTAGAGTCGGCTCTACTTCATTGAAGTTCCATTCTACAGCTTGTTTTCTACCGTCTTCTCTGGATGTATTATATAACATGTGAATGGAAAAGTTGCTGAATGTAAATGTGATTATATGTTGCAACCGCAAGACAAAAATCTGTCGTTATAAGTGGCATCTACTCCACGATGAAATTGGTTTTCTGAGGCAACGGTATCGTGATTTAGAGGGGATTGTTTTTTTGCATATTTATTAATTATTATTAAGTCTCTAATTATAATACAATACAAGTTTTGACAATCAATCCACTTCCCATCAGTCTTAGAAAACTTCATTATATGTGTACTCAACATTCGGGAAAAGAAAGAAAAAAAAGGAAAAAAAACCAATTATCACAAAATTAAATTACAACTTGGATCTTATTTTCGAATAAATTATGAAAGATAACTCCAAAAATTGTGTCAAGAAGAAAGAAATATTTTTCATGGTTGTTTATAAGTATGAAAGATTAAAGGTAATATTATAAAAGAATGATTTAAAATTATGGACAGAAGTTTTTTTCTAAACAAAAAATTCTAATATCGCAATTAAAACCAATTGGATACCACTTATTGTTATCAAAATCGTACTGTAATTAATTATTTATCTCCTTTTAAAAATATAATAATATCCGAAGAAATAATAAATAAACAAAACGATCAGTTAAGCGGTGAGCAAAGCTGAGGCCGTTATCTTCCCGCGAAACATCTCTCTCTCTCTCTCTCTCAATTCGATGGCTTGGGTTGCTGCCCTTGGGTCTCCGCCACCAACCTTCTCTTTTGTCAAAGCTTCATCTTCGGTACCTCGTCGTTCTATCTGCTTTGATTTCTAATCATCCAAGTCAATCGAATATCCTTCCTATAATAATACTTCCTGTTTGGTGGTTCAGAAATGGAGCAGACCAGCTCAATCAGTCCACAACCCACATAGATTCTCCAGTTCGGCTTCGTGGGGTCAGTACTTTTTCCACGTTAACTGTATCTGCAATCGAAATTTATCAACTTTCGTTGGATTGCTGATGTGGGTCACTTCTGTTGTGCTTTTGGAGCTCTTTAGGCCACAATTTGACTGATAACTGAAGTAAATGAAACCTTGATAGTGGATGAATGTGTTGAATTAAAGGATAAATATCCTAGACGGCTAGACCCTTAATGTTTGGCCTATGTATTCGGTCACATTGGTTTGGATTTTCATTAAAAAAGCCCACTTGTTGCTACATGGTACATTAATGATGTTAACTCTAATGGCAGACAAGAGTTTCCTGGGTTTGGTCTGACTTGTCCTAATCATTTTAGGGCTAGGAATTTCGCTCTTTAGATGTAAATACCTCACTTTATGGGGGAAGATTTCTATGAAGTTTTTTAGATAAATGGATTATTTTGTATTTGGCAAATGTTCAGTCCGTGATGTTTTTACGTAGATTAATGGTCAATTATATGTTTTGAAATATGGTATTTATCCCCTATAGATGAAGGCACTCAAATGAGTCATAGACAAGATATTGAGCGAAGAGGCATGCTGATATCATCCGTCGGGTTACTAGCTGGAGCCTTGTGGAATGCTTCAATGGATGGAGTAGCTACTGCAGCTGAATTTGCTGATAGTAACTTTTTCTTGTCCCTTCTACTATTTCATTCATCTCTTTGTATTCTATGATGTTTGATATGTTGGTATTTTTGCACGTGTCATTTTCCATCTGTTTTAAAGCACTTGAATATTTGTAGTGAGGAGTAATACTTGTATGGCTTGAACTTGTTGCCACCTGTCTAGTAATAGATGCTTAATCGCTCTGGAATTTGAAGTGCTCGTATTTTTATTGATTTGATTAACAATAAAATCTAGGAGTCACTAAAGTAGCTGTTTTAAGATTATAGGGTATTTCATTAACTATCTTTTGGTTCACGACCTAACTTTTTATTAAGCATTGCTGAAGGGCATAATTTCTGATATGCTCAGTAAAACATATTATATAATGTAATTGAGTTCCTTTTCTTGATTTTTGCATTATCCAGTGTTTGGAGGGAAACCAGTTCGATTGACACTCGTGTGTGTGTATTTATCTTTTATTTATTTTTGTGTGGATATGGAGTGCTGCAAATTTATTCAGAGTCATTGATTAATGTTTGATGCATATCATAGTGTGAGGACTTAGTATTGGTACTGTGTTTGAACATGCAGTGCCAGCACTTAGGGGTAAAAATTATGGCAAGACAAAAATGAAGTACCCAGACTACACAGAAACTGAATCAGGTCTCCAATATAAGGTCACCCATTGGAAACTTCAACTGAAACCTCCTTGCAAGTTCACATGAACAAGCATTCATATTTCAGTTACTTGGTTTAATTTCAAATACATAGAATGCAGGACTTGAGACAAGGAAGTGGACCAACACCAAAGATTGGAGATACAATTGTGGTAAGGGGAAAATCTCTCTATACATGGCTCTAGAAGTCACTGTAAATATTGTTAAATTCAGCCAAATGTTGTATCCACAATAATGTGTGCAGTTGAGAAAAGCAGCAAGCAAAATTTTCAATTTTGGTGGTTAAATATTTTCATTGAAAGAGAAAAGCAGAAAGTAGCTATGTTGTATTAGAAAACCTTTAAAGTATCTCTTCAAACAAGCCAATCTGCCTCACTTCGTACCTTAAGTAGAAATTTTGGAGAGAACATTTGAAAAACATAAAATAAAGTTGACTTTACAAACACTGAGTTATTAAATTTCTTACTTGTAAAAGTATCAGGTTACGAAAAACTGAACAATGAAAACATTTAGATCTGGAATTCTTTAATCATGAATTCTTTATTGTGGGGTTGTCTTATTTTCAAGTAGGCGTTATGCTAACAGTTATTGAATTCTGAATGCCATGTAGGTTGATTGGGATGGTTACACCATAGGATACTATGGTCGCATATTTGAAGCTCGAAACAAGACAAAGGGTGGTTCCTTTGAGGTATCAGAAGCTTCTCATCCTTATGTTGGATATTGTTCTACTATAAATGATGAAAATAAGATTTTCTGTGGTTTTGCAATTTGTAGGGGGATGACAAGGACTATTTCAAATTTAGGCTAGGATCTGGAGAGGTGGGATAATATTTCCCTTTTCAAGATATAAAGTATGTTATTATATAGCTAAGATAGCAAGGAATGGATATCAAACTACAATATACGTTTGTTGCTCTAGTTTAACTGCCTTTGAAGTCTTTCATGCTTCCCTATGGTCTCACATGTTGGGAAAGTTTAAAAACTTGTACATGTTATCCTTTCCAGTTAATGAAATTATGTGCAAGGTACTGTGAATTGTCAAGTTGCTTAGTGCAATTGGAGAGATTGCGATTTAAATGAATATCAAACACAATTTGGTCCTATAATTGTATCATACGACTTGGTTATTTCCTTGGTGGCATGATAGTAAATATTTCAAGAGGCGTCCAATGGTGACTCTTGGTTCTTGAATTTCAGGTAATTCCAGCTTTTGAGGAAGCTGTTTCAGGCATGGCTCTGGGTGGTGTTAGAAGGTGCTGCATATGCTTCCTTTGTTATCTTTATAATGATGGATGAAATTCTTCTAGCAGTTATGCACTGGAAGCAATACACATCTCAGTTTACACACACATTTCCATACATTAAGGAAGATCACATCGAATCTAAGTGTCTTTAAGCTTTGGTTTTACCATATTTGTACATGTGATGCTCCTATATGTGGCTTGTTATGACTGGCCATAAGCGAGCTGAGAAAGCATCATGTGGACTAAATACTGAAGGACATAAATATGGGTGCGAGACCAATGCATTTGAATGTTATCACAATTTATCAGTCCTAGCTTATCAATAAAAAATAATGATAAAGAAAAAAACCTAGCCTATCAATTAGTGTGTTTCATGATACTCTTTGTGAACCTTTGAACTTTTAAAGGTTCTGAGATATTTTACAACCTTTGTTTTACCTTCATAAGAAAGGAAGAAGCACTTTGTTGATGTATATTTCTATGCATGCATATTTTATGGAAATTTCACATTTTACTTCACAGTGATGCAGGATCATAGTGCCCCCAGAACTGGGATATCCTGAGAATGACTACAACAAAAGTGGCCCAAGGCCAACTACATTTTCTGTAATAATCAAGTCTTTTGGTGACTTGTGTATTGTGTTCTTATCTATGCCACGAGGAATAATAGTTTTGTGTTTCACAGGGTCAGAGAGCCTTGGATTTTGTGCTCAGGAACCAAGGGCTAATAGACAAGACTTTACTGTTTGATATTGAGCTCCTGAAAATTATACCAAACTGATCATTTGTGAACTTTTGTGTACTTCGTTGGCCCTGTCTGAACATTGAGGTTAGTCTTTGTTCTGCTTATTTATGGTTATCCAGGAAAAGGTCCATAGTTTCCCATGCATTTAATTCTTTCTTATAGATCCAGTTAGGTGGGGATAATTACATGTCAAGGAAGCCATTTTGTGAAACATCAGCAATTCAGGAGAGGAATGAGGAGCTGTTCTGTCATTATTTTATTATTACTATTATTTTTGTTTCTATTCTTGAGGTGAAATATCACGGCAATATGCTGCTCTTTGCCTACCAAAAGACATAAGATTAAACAAAGGTTAACACCTACCTTTACAAAATTTTGATGTATCTATTCCTCACATTAGTACTATCTATTCCTATAATTAAAATTTTATGTTGACAGATGAGCTTGCATTTTGGGTTTTTTTTTTTTTTTTTTTTTTTTTTCTGGTGATGACTCATGACTGAGGATTGAGTTGCACTGGTCATATTTTAATTAATATGTTCCATAGCCGGAACATTTCTATTGCAGTAAACTAGACTGGTTTCTCTCTGTTCTCTTAAAATTGCAACGAACTTTGAAACTGTTACGCGATTGTTTCTTATATCTATGTAACAAACAAAATTCAGTACGCGTATTTGCAAGATCAACGACATGTTTCGCCTAGAATTCACAAACAGCACACTCCACTGTTTGCTGCTATTACTGTAAATAAGTTTGATTATCCTTTTTTTTTCCCCTCTCTTAAATAAGGAAAATTCCATTTTATGTTTCATAACCTAACCTGATGAAATCACTACTACGATGCTATCCTCCTTAAAAATGGTTAGACTGACAGAAGCAGCACAATGTAAAGATATTACCATATTATAATTTATACAATCTACAATAATTTTAACGTTTTTAAAATATCAATAATATAGTAGTTTTTTGTGTTATATTTTACTCGTAAATTGTGGACTTTTCACCACCAATTTTCATACAAGATTCGATGCGTTAATTGCACCGAAAGAAGCTTTAATTGTAAGTCATTTTTTTGTGTCCTTGAGAGTCAAAAATATGGGCCAGAAAGCTTGTATACGAAAGGCGCTCCTCCAATGGATGGAAAATAGACATGATTTGAGAAACGCTCTTGCCAATCTTCCGGTTTTACTTGACTAAACTTAGTTTCAGTTGACGAAGCCTTATTCTCTACTTCATCTCTCTTACTTGAAGCTCTCACCTACTCTAGTTTCGCTTTCCATCTTAGTTCACTTCTATTCACTTATTTTAATATCCAAACTAAGCACACATTCACTTTATATTACACACATCACATTTCAAATATTATAATCATATTGTTCGATGCTACAAGTGTTGGGTATTTATGTTAGGAGAAATGATCTCAAAAATATTCATGGAAGTATAACATAGCAAAGTCCCATCCGACGATTAGTGATAAATAGAGATCAATCATTCTCTATTTCCTCGCTTTTTCCTTGATGCTAAGGTTACCGAAGGTTAATTGAATCAAAAAGGACTTCTGAGCACGACCAAAATCCCAAAATTCACAACTACAAGCTTACATTGATTATCACAAATATGCAAAACCAACACTACAATTCAATCTAAAAAAGGCAAGAACCTCCCCAATAACAGTAAACGAAGAGAACCACAGAAGAGCAATAAAATAAAACCTCGGTAAAGAGGGTTATGACATCCCAGTGAACATGCAATAACTTTAAACCTGCCAATTATCCACTAAGTTGTCCTTCTAATTAACAGAAAGCTCCCTCCGCTTGTACCGCACCATCACCTTCCCCTTGACACCAACAACCATTGCATTCCAGTCAATCTCAGGGAAGGGTGATACCAACTCCAATTCAAAGTTCCTCAACAAATGGCTCCAAATAGCCTTTATTTGCAGGTATGCAAAGGGTTCACCAAGGCACCCATGCCGACCACCACCAAAGGAGATATAGGAGAATGCCCCAGCCACCTTGTCTTCATCTCTTCCAGGAGCAAACCTATCAGGATCATAACTGTCAGGGTTCTTAAAAATGTGAGGAAGACGATTTGCAAATGCAGGTGAGGTTGCAACGATGTGTCCCTTTGGTATGTCATACTCTTTTCCCTCTCGAGTTGTCACACTGAAATCATTGTGTGAGCTACGTAGGAGCATGATCAGAGGAGGGTGGAGTCTCAGTGCTTCCTTAATGCATCGATAGAGGACATCCATCTCAGCTAAGATATCATGATCAACCTTGTTCCCATGCTTTCCCATCAGGTTTTTCTGTTCCTCTAACACAGCAGATAGATACTCCTTGTGCTTGAGGAGATAAGCCCCAGTCCAAGTGGAGGTGATTGAGCTGGTGTGTTGTCCAGCAAAAAGAGCAGCAATGAGCAGGCCGGTAATTTCAGATTCAGTTGTTGGACGTCCATCTTTGTACTTTGAGTCAATGAAGCACTGCAACATGTCATTCTCTGAATTTCCACAAGATTTACGGGAAGAAATGATTGTAGCAAAGATTTCTGCAAGCTTCTTGCGAGCCCGGTCACGACGGCGGTGTGCTGGGATAGGCAGGTATGGGAAAAGAACACTAATAGGTAGCATTCCATTGTCAAGATCATGGAACAGCGCAGACACATCATCAAAAAGCTTATCACGAACTTCCCGACCGAGAAGACATCTACTGGCTGTCAAGATGATCAGATGTTCCAGCTCATACTTCAGGTCCACCTCACCACTGTCTCCCCATTTTGAGAAGTAGTCCTGCCCAGTTCCAGGATGTAGGCACAAAATTTAGAAAAAAGAGTTGCTAAACTATGACATATAACTATAAAACTTCTAATCATCTTAAATCAGAATACAACATCCAAACCTGTCAACAATCTAAGCACACAAAACGTCAAACAGCATCTTTTGAGTATGCAGAGTCTTAACTTTGAAAAGGCCTCTTATTGATAGACAATAAATAGATAAGCTACTCAGTGCCAAATTAATGCTCATCATAACTGGAGAAGTTGACATATGATTCACATGCCCACGACAGCAAGCTGCGTGGCAATTTGATACATATCACGGACATATCAAACACCATGGAATCGACATCTGAAACAGTTCACAGTTACTTTCTCACATTAAAGTCGAAAAGCACATGCATTGTTGATTATTCAAAATGCAAAATGGTTTCTACAGACAAGTTTATAACATTGTAAAAGCTCCCCAACTAATCAAGTCCATGCAATTAATGATCTAACCATCTTTAACAGTCCTTTCCTTCCAATTATCAGCAAATAAACTATCATGTTACCCTTTCTTTTAATAAATGCTTTCAGAACAATTTGCAACCCAAAATCAAGGCAAATAGCAGACAACTGGCTCTTGGGCTACTAAAAACCTTTCAGGGTGGTTCTTCTCATATAAGCATAAATCAATCACAAAAAATTGCGCGCATTTGGTGCGCTATTGAATAAAAGACCATATCTATCTAATAATAATATAATTTGAAGAAACACGACAAAAAACACAACCCCATCAAAAGGTGAAAACTTTTACCTCCGCTTCTGTAACCATCTGATCCACATATCCCTTCAACTTGTTCACTCTGAGAGCCTCAGTGAAGAACCTAAACTGCTCTTGCCTTATCGAATAATCCACATCAAACACAACTCCAGGGCCAAAGGTTGGCACATTAAACTGATACACTTCCTGCTGACTCAGCTCCGATTCGGGGGCCTTAAAGAAGTGAGCTGACACTTCAGGACCAATAAAAAACGTAATCTTTCTGTTAAACAAGTTGACAGTGAACACACTCCCAAGCCTCGGGTACTCTTCACGAAGCATCAGAATGGGACCTTTCAAGAACCGGACAAGGCCACCCACCACGGGCCAAGTCTTGATGACCGGCGGCAGACGCTTACTGGATCTGGGCATTATAAGCGCAGAAATAAGCTTGGCCACAACAATAGTGGCCAAAACAATAGTGGCCACATTGAAAAACTTGTTCTCTTCCATGGGCAAAAGGGTTTCGAGATTCAACTGAAAGAAACATAAAAAAGCAGAAAAATCGTGAATTTAACGACACATTACCGCAGACAATGTAAAAGTTGTTAGATCTAATAAATAAGGTGATGAAAGTGAGTGATTAAAGTTGCAAAGAGAGGTTTAGAGTTACCTGATTGAGATTTGGAGAAGGAGGGTGAGTAAGGGAGGGGGGGAGAGAGAGAGAGAGTCAGAGAGAGAAAGAGACGGAGACAGAGACAAGTAGGAGTGTCATGGCTCTTTGTTACATGCCATAGTAGTATAAGCTTAGTGTTTAGTGCTCTCGGAGTGTCTTAGTCTGTTTTAAAGGCCCTTGTTAGGGTACAATTGCTGGACTGGGAAAAAAGTTGCTCTATCCTACCCCAAGTCCTTTTATTTTATTCTCATAAAATCTCCAATTGGTATTTTACATGTCTACTGATATTTTCATATCCTTATATATAATTATTTATGAGCATTAGATCTAAAATATAAAAAATAAATGAATTAAATAAGAATAAATGGCTTACCATTAGCAGTGGTAAGATGAGGAAGATCCTATGGTTGAGTAAATAAAAGTTAAAAGTTACTCGACTGGGTCTGGGCTGCTCGGATATGGTAAATACAGTGGGTGTGGTGGACGTGGTTTTCTGCATGTGTTTGTCGTGTTGTGTGTGTTGTTCGGCCTCCTGGTCCACGTGACAACGGGAAGGAAGCCAAGAAATCGACAAATTTGGGCTTTAGATTTTAGACTCAGAATTAGCCTCAATCAATTAGCGGTATTCGTATCCTACATCTGGTGGTATCATCTCGGCTTCGGCTTCGGCTTGGTTTGGTTTGCTATGCCATGCCACCCCTCTATTCTATTCTACATCTATTTCTATTGGGTCCATCTTAATTCTCCTGCTAGGTATGGATACGTTTGATACGTTGTAGTTGGTATTTAAAACATAATTGGATTTGCTTACAAATGTAGTTTTATTTAACCTTTGTTTCCTATCTCATTATACCCACAGATGTAGTGTAGATATCTAAAATCTGATTAGATTTACCTAAAATAGTATGTCTATTTAACCTCGATTTCCTATCTTATTATCTCCCACTTCTAATTTAGTAAGGATATTATTATAATTTTAAAAGTTTTTAAACCAGATCGAATATGCAACATTACTTCTTTAACGTAAAATATATACAAAGAAATAACTTACAAGGTACAAAGTAATTCAATATCACTAAAAACTATTATACATTTACAAAGGATATGCTATATCATCACAAAATCAAAATCATACTTAGGATAAAAAAAATTCAAAATATTACATGGAATATGCGACATTACTTCTTTGGTTTCCGGTCCACAATAAAACAAATGAGAATACAAATTAGGCTTTCTACTTTCTGTACCATATCAAACATGCCACAGACAAGAAACTACATGATGATGTTCAAATATCCATTTAATTGAACTCATTGATAAAAAAATGTTAACCAAAAAAATAATAAAGATGGTAGCGTATTCATCTTTTCTAATGTCTAGTAATGCAAATGATCAAAAGAGCCTCTTCAAATAATTGATAACTATACTGAACCAAAGAACCTTTAAGACCAGCAAGCTTGAGTTGCAATAAATTTCAGCTCTACTATTGCTTCTGACGCAATCCAAACTAAGATTTGAGTAATATTACTTAATTTACTGTAATTATTTTTTGCATATTGGCAACAAGAGAGGAAAAGAGTGAAACGAGGAAGAGAGAGAGCAACCAAGCAAGAAATCGATGTTACTCCTCAGATTTTATTTTCTTCTTTGTTTCCCTTGATGTGAATGTTCTGAGGACCCTGAGAATGTAACACCACTGCGACGTCCTCCTGTGTCTTGAGTGGAACGGTCTGTGGAACGATTGGAATCATTCGTGTGTTTTCTTTTTGGAGGTTTTGATGGCTCCCCAGCTTCAGATAAAGAACTTTTATGTCTGCTACTATGAGTGTAGGATGAATGTGTCTTTGTCGGCTGGGAGTTTCTCCGCCAACTATTTTGCAGAGGACTTGAAAAACGATGGGAAGAGTTTGACAGAGTAGCTCCACTTGCTGTTGGGTACAATTGTCTCAAACTGTTGAGTTCTTCAAGTTCTTTAGGCTCCGGGTAATGGACAAGGGAAACTCGCCTTGAAATTTTCCCAACTGTCAACAAAATAATCAATGTTTATCAGAACAAACAGAAAACATATTTACAACATACAACTAGATTCATATGCTCCAGCAGCATAATTACAGCCCCCCCAACAAAACAACTGTAATAATAGAACAATATGGCAGAGCCGGAAATTCATTATACAGATAACCAAATAAAGCATGCAAACTAAACACCCACACTTGGCACAGAATTTCATAATCCATCATAAAGAGTAGGAACGCAACAACAAGGACAAAACTATACAAAAATATGTAATTTTTTTTTTTACAAGAATATTAATCTCCAGTAAACTAAGACATGTAAAAGATGCATGTAAAATTATTTGCCAGAACAGCATAGAGAAACTGTCTTCCCTTCAAAACGAAACCGTCTTCACTTCAAAACCAATCTCTCTCAAAGGCTTTCTCTGTGATAAATAGATGAAGATAAATGGTACCATAGGCATGACAAAAGTCATGTTGTTTTCATAATTATGGCACAAAGAGAAGTATATATGTGAGAGCGAAGATGACGTCTTTACTACAGAGTGGTAGAATTACGTAAAATAGAAAGCAAGTAAAATCATTCAAATTCGTACCAATATTTGAATCTGATGCAGAAGATAGAAAAACTGTTGCATCTGGCTCTTGAGAATCAAAACTGAGCACATCATACACTTTTCCTGTCAAAAATAAATATTATAAACTGCCTAACATGGTATTTTAACAACTTGCAAAATTAATACAGAAATCAAGCTACATGTCAATATAAAAATCTCGCACATAAAATAAAATAAAGTTTTGAGATCAAAGTTTTTTCCATATAAAATATATTAAAAAAAGATTTTTTATAATACAGTACCAGATGCATCCTCAAAACTGCCCAATTTTCCATTGCCATGGAGCTCAAGTGACAATTCTTTCCCATCAAAATCAGGATTCTGAAAAAAAATAAAACAAGGTACAACTCAATCAATAGCTGAATTGACATTCATAAACAACAGCAACAGTATGAATATGTTCACTAAAAATTTCACTTCCAATCAAGCTTCCTCACGAAATGCTTTTGCATAAATAAAATGATAAGCTTATTCTATTAGAATCCACCACAAAAATGTTACGAATTTACTAAATAAGAATGCAAGCACAAACCCATGATGGTTAATTTCTACCAAAATAAAAATTAAAAAAAAAAGGAAGAAGAAGAAACTGACTTGCTTATAAGGCCACTGAATGAGCCAAAGCTCCGTTGAATCGTTCAAAGAAATATCAACAAGTGGCTCTCTCAAATCTTCTTCATACTCCTCTGAAGGTTTGTATGCTTCTTTACAACCGCCACCCATTGCCAACGAAGAAACTAAAAAAACTTAAACCACCTTAACCGTTGCTTTCCGACACCGAAATCACGTCGACATCGATAACGAATAAGGTCGCCGGCCTTGTAATTGGTGGTAAAAAATCAAGGCTTGAGATTGAGAGTGGAGAGGCCAGCGGCTAGAAGTCAAGCGGGAAGCTAAATTAAACTGACATCAGAATTTAGGGATTTTGAGTTACTCGCAGGTGATTAACTGTGGGAAGGACTACCGTAACTATTTAACTTGTCCAATCATTGAAATACCTCTAATAATTTATTTTCTCTTCAATTTTTAACCTTTTTTTATTTAAGTCTAGTTCTCCCAATGTTATATTCTCTACTTATTTTAAAATTTTAATCATGTGTTACATAGATGTCAAAATTAAATAAGCATTTTTTCTTTATTGAATTTTATATGATGCGTTTGTTTTTTAAATATTTGAATAAAAATGCCAAGTTAGTTTTTTTTTTTTACCCTAGTAAATAATGAATGTAATAATATGTAATAACTTGCATTTTATCTAATAAAAGCATGTGAAGGGAAATAACTTGAAAAAAAATATAAATAAAATTATTTAAAGTTGATTATAAACTATGATTATAAGTATTTTATTTTTATCTAATCAATAAATTAATAAATTAAGTTGGATTTACGTTAATCTGAATTTTATTTTATTAAAGCAATGCTTACAAGTTTCCGGGACGTTTGATATAAGAGATAACCATGCGATAGATTAGTTATTTGGATAAAAATAAAATTTAGCAATAACCAAAATAAGAGATCATAATTTATATGGCAAGTTAATTATATATATATACATACAGGTAGAGATGTACAGGATTACCAAAACTAAGATCAGTTTTCACAGAAACCAATTGAACATTTTAAAATCCCGTTTTCCATACATCTATCCAATCAAATCATAGATGTATTTATTTTAGTTTTTTTTTTTTTAAATTTATATAACCACAATAAATTGCTAGGTACTGAAGTAAATGAACTAGAAATAGCTCAAAAACCTGGTTATTAATTACAAAATCTCTATACGACAGACTACAGTGAACGTGTCCTCGTAAGTAAGTGGAAAGGCAGACTTCGCATAAATGAGAATCATTTCATATCATATAACATGAAATGGAAGTTACATTGAATTGAAATGGCACAGAATTGGATCAAAATATACATGATATTTCACAATGTCATATATACATATACATCTTACTGTGAAAAAATATTTGATCTTCAAGTGAATCCGAATGCCCGCTTAGCAGACTCAAGTGTGTTAGAGAGAAGCATTGAAATCATAATAGGTCCAACACCTCCAGGCACACGGGTAATGGCTGACACCACCTTAATTGCTTCTTCGAAGCAAACATCTCCTATGATGCGGTAACCATTTCGACTACTGGGGTCCTGCAAATCACCATAGAATCATCTAATCGTTATCAACAAAGCTTTACAAAGCCGAAACAACAAAAGTTGTAGCAAAAAATTGGTGCATTGCCCTTTCCTGCATTACAAACTAAAGCATGATGCACAAGTTGTTGCCTTAACCAAAAAATCAAAAAGTAAAATTTGATGCATACACTGCTTATAAAAGTATGACAAGCTGAGGAGTGTATTTAGATTTCATTTCTTAAAATAACCTTTGCAAAATTTTCCAACAACTTATAAATAATATATATAAACCTCATTCTTTAACGCTTAAAATGCCAGCTCAACTGATAACGCCTCTTAAACATAATTAATTGTGATGGCTTTACTGACAGGACAAACAGCAGTCTGCAATATCTATTTGTCAAAATCATTCGGTTCTAATTTCTATCATGTTGTTTCTTCACATTAGTCTATCAACATTCCTTTCAACAGTAGGAAGAAGAAGAGGGTGATCATATAAATTCAACTCATGGGCTATTGAAAGGTCTCTCTCTCTCCCTCTCTCTCTCTCTATCCATAACAAACCACCAACCAAAAAGAATTAGATAGAAAACGAAACTGAAAATAACAACAAATTATTTGTCCATAATATGGCGTGACTGCATAACTGCAAAGTACACAATCACTCGTCAAAAGCAAAGAAAACATCTTAGCACCATACTGATATGTCCATCCTTTCGAGGGATATCATACTATTTAGTATGAGTTGGAGGTAGTTACCATATATTTTCTCAATTGACAGTAAGAACATATTTTGTGGCCTTTAGTAGATTGTCCATGGAGATATTAGTAAACGTTGTAATTAGTATTGCTAGTTCAGTAA
Organism: Boswellia sacra; assembly: GCA_013180625.2. Taxonomy (NCBI): domain Eukaryota; kingdom Viridiplantae; phylum Streptophyta; class Magnoliopsida; order Sapindales; family Burseraceae; genus Boswellia; species Boswellia sacra. The sequence goes on along the minus strand of SNVD02013580.1, from coordinate 233,188 downwards.
ACAAATAATTCACTGCTACAACTTACAATTGAGGATATCTCTGTTCACATGGCACACAATGGGGTTTAAGAGAGGGTGTCAAATTAACCTATTATATCACAAAGATCCAAACGTACCTTGACTTTATTTGTCCCCATATCAATAACAAATGCCCCCGGTTTTAGCCAGCTGCCACGAATTATGTTAGGAATTCCAACATCTGACACTACAATGTCAGCTTCACAAGTTATCTGCTCTGGATCCTTCGTAAATGCATGTAAAGTGCTAACTGTTGCATGGTGCCTCTGCCCACCACACAGCATTAAATCAATATATAGTAATTGAAACTTCCTACACAAAAGGTAATATTATATGAGTTACCTGCAATAGCAAGGAAGTAGGCAACCCAACAATCTTGCTTCTCCCAATTACCACCGCCTTCTTTCCTATAATTTCCACTCCAGACCTGAGCAACAACTCAATACAAGCCTTGGAGGCACATGGGATGAATAACGGCTCTCTTCCCCTCATGGCAAGATTCCCTATATTGAGGGGATGAAAGCCATCCACATCTTTCTCTGGACTCACAAAATTTACAACTTTTTCCTCATCCAAATGCTGTGTCAAACATTACATATAGGACATATAACCAGGGTCAGGACTGCTTGGTTCCAACCTAAACTAAATTGGATCCAAATGAATTCAACCTAAACTAAGAAAAAAAAAATCATTCAAATTGATCCTGCAGTTCCGGAATTGAGTGTCAAGAAGAAAAAGTAAAACCGAAATGAGCGAACATGCTAAACAGTTAAAAACTGTGATTTTTATAAGCAATGGAACTCAGCACAATTGGCTTAGAGACCAGTAGAACTACTACGTAATGGCGCCATTACATGCTTATGAATGCACCTATAATGTTCCAACAAAATCAAATAACATCTAGCTTTTAATACTGCACACATATGCACCTACGACGATTGAAATCACAAAATTTTAAGCAGCTTCCAGAGAGTCGCCAACTTTTCTCTCTAAAATTTGACAAGCATAATAATTGGAAAAACGAATCAAAGAGTGAAGAAATTCAGTGCAGAAGTGGAAATTACATTTCGTAGAGGAAGTTGCACAATAATACCATGTACAAGTGGGTCCTGATTGAATTCCGAAACAACATTAAGAAGTTGTTCCTCTGAGCAGTCTTGGGGAAGGTTTGCAGTCAAGGTTGCTATTCCAACTTCATCACAAGCTTTCAACTTGAAGCGAATGAAAGTGTGAGAGTCCCTTCTTTCACCCACAAAAACAACAGCCAGCTTGGGGGATTTTCCAACGGAAGTCTTCATTCTGCATATTTCATCAGCGATACGCAATCTTATGTCCCGAGCAATGGAGTTCCCATAAATTATTGCAGGATTGTGTGCATTGCAAACTTTGCATGACATGTGACAAAGGAAAAGAGTTGAAGGTACTTTAATAAATAAGAAATAAATAAATAAAATAAAATAAAGATAGTGAAAATGAATGAAGTTACGGGAGTTGGCAGAGGTAGCAGTGGCGGTGTCAACGTTGAAGGTGGTACGACGAGGAATCCAAATTCCTGGGAGGTTGGGGCCGAGGAGGGTACTTAAAGGGATGGTGGCGCTTGAACACAAGCCCTTCCTTCTCACTCTTTGCCAGAGGAGGCCGCCAGCGCCGCCCCTCATTCTTCTGTATCTCAACATCTCCGCCCTTACCGCCTCACGTTCAGCTATTGCAGTGGATTTCTCACTTGTTTTTTTTTTTTTTTAAATTAAATTTTGTTACCAAAATTGTGACGTTTTTATTTTCGGAAATTAGAGTAATTGTTTGAAGTGAATGTGAATGGACAAAAATATCTTTTGTTGACCCTTCAGATTGAGATTACTCCTAGATTGTGGTCAATATCACACAGACGAAATTATTTATATTTTTGATAAATGTTAATTTTATAATGTAAAAAGATATTAAAATTAATAATTTTGGATATTTAGTTATATTACTTTAAATATCTTAAGTAAGAAAATTGATTTAAACTTTAAGTTATTAATTTGATTTAGTCTAACAATATGAGCGAATAACACTAAATGTAATTAAACTTTTTTAGTGATTTTGAACTTAATCCTTGAATTAAATGACATAAATATTGATACTATTATCCTATTTGGGTTAGGGACGAGATCTGCTTTCTACAACTCTTACCGTTAAAACACAATATTATCACCAAATGATTTACTTGAAATCAAGGCTCATTAAATATGATTAAAAATAGTTTGCGAAACGTTTTTAAATAATTACCAAGCGTAGACCACTAGTTTCTTAATCCATATATGATATATTTCTTCATCCAAACATTCTACATCATTCCACAAACACGTCTCAAAAAGAATACTTACAGAAGCATAATGGCAAAGCTTGAAGAGCCCCTGGAACGACAGCCTTGTTTTGACATTTTTCCTTGTTAGCTCCGGTTCATTCCTGTTGCATCTCGCAACTTGGAGGAAGTTATGAGTCCACCTCCAGTACTAGATGATCTTGTGGCAAAATGTGAATCAAATCTTCAATATCCCCTTTCCAAGGCACAAAAAATTTGATTGTCATCACCCCCCTCCATCAACTTTATTAGAAGATTATCTAATAGCCATCCCATCTAAGTTTCATTCAAAGGCACTATAATATGATCAGTACCCAAAAAAAAAAAAAAAAAACTATATTAATTCAACAATGCTATCACTTGTTTTCCTTAATTTAACCAACTCGTACAGTGTACATTCGTCTATATGTTTCACAAAAAAAGAATAAAGACACCAGCCGGCAAGAATAGTTTGTCAGGCTATGTTCCTATAATTTACTTTGTCGTACTCATTGTCTTGAGACATTTGTGGCACAAAATTGGAAGATTATTCAACCAAAGTCAGATCACCCCCTTTTCGTCCTTGAATAGTATTCACCAACGGACAAGAATACGTGTTCTCCCGACACGACGTTGACAGGAGGCCGATTCTCAATGCAATTGACCGTTATCTGCAGAGAAATGGGGAAGACAAGTCTATTAGACCAAGTAATTCAATGTTACCATATTATCCTCAAGAAGTGGATATTTTATAACGTAATCTCGTCATGGAATGGTTACAAAAGCATATTAAATTTCAAGGCCAAGACAAACCTTGCCATTTCCACGTTGAAACTCTGACTTCAAATTAGAATGATCCTTTGATAGCAAGTAAATCTGCAGTCCTCGAGAGAATTTGTTGTTTCCTGCAACCATTGAACGTTATTCTGTAACTCACAAGAACCAAAAACCCACCCAACTACCCATAAAAAACACAGAGAGTGCGTGTCTGTGTGATAGAGAGAGAGAGAGAGAGAGAGAGAGAGAGATCAATCTAACCTGAATATAATGCAAGAACAGCATCTGAGTTGAAAACCAACGCCGGCCTTGCCAAAATGATTTTAAATGACATTTTTGATATCCCGTGGAAACTCTCCTCACCAAGTATGACCTACATTTTGGACAACAATTATCATAAAGAATATACCCAGATAATGCAGGGGCAAAGAAAGATGAAAGCCCCGGTGGCGAGTTTTCTTGAGGCAGCAGTATTAGAAATTCAGAATAGCTACAGTACTCAGAAACGTGACATAACAGCCCTTCAAAACCATTTGAGTGAAATACTATGCAATTTTTTAGTGCCCTTCCAATGGTCCTCAAGGAACCTATATAAGTTACTGCCCCAAGAAAGCTTTTCCTAAAAGATTTTGGATCAAATCATGAACTATCAGTTTTATTGATAACGTCAAGAGTCAAGACACAAATACCTTATCCAATATGACCAAAAAAAAAAAAAACCATGAAACCTATTTACGAAGTCAACCTACTGCTTAACAGTCCAATAAATACAAAATTAAACTTAACTGTACAGAAGCAACACACTTAACTTGTTTATAACAAATTCAATTTAACTTGTTCATAACAAATTCAATTTACAAATTACTTAACTAGATTAGTTTAGAAAATGAATCATACACATGCGACGGTCAACAGTACATCATCTACAAATTTTTTTCGATTTAAATTACATCGATACATAGGAAATGCAATATGCTTAAATTAATAGGAAATGCAATGTACTTAAATTGAAATCAAGCTTAACCAGCCAACTTCTTCTGTGGTACGTCAAATCACAAATTGCCAGAATAAAGAAAAAACGACCAATGTCAATTAAAACCCACTTACTAAATCTTGGTTAATATAGAAACTAAAAGCTAAAGATTCATTGGGCAGTTGAAGAAATTTAACTACAAAAAGACAAACTTGTTTTTCTCCATTTTGTTCATAATTGTTGTATTCAGAAAAAAAGGTTTGCACAAAAATATTTTCAAAACATAACACAAACTTCAAACAAATCAACAAAAAAACATGAGACAAATAATCTATAAAAGATAACTTGAACTGTCATACTGAATTAAAATGCAACTATTTAGTAACTTAAACTATCCTTATTTAAAGCAACTTACCGCATGTGGTGGCATCAAGGTGAAGGAGAGCAATGGAGAACCAATTGCATCCCTAATATATTGTTCCTGTATAACAATACACAATTAAGCTATGAAGTATAGGTAACACAAACAAAGGGCGGTTATTCTGCCAGACATCAAAACATGAAGTTACAAAATTACTGGAGGAAATAAAAAATAAGTTTGAAATACAATAATTCATACATTACTGAGCATTTGATATACTATCACAATATGTCAAAGACAAGATCTTAATATCCAAGTTAAAAAATGACCCCCAAATAGCTAGAGCCTTAATACTTATTTTCATAAATCCCAGCAAGTTAATAAAGCAACATATCATAACTGAAATATTACCACCAGAAAATGTTGCTATAAGACATTTCAATTGCAAACAGTAAAAAAAAAAACAATTGACGCAAGATATTTAAACGTATCATGAAAATTAAAAGATGTTTTGACATTAATAAATTAATAGAGTAAAGAACTTTGATGGCTTGCCTGAGAATTTAAAACTTGCTCTAAGACTGATTTGTCTTCATCCAATGATTCAAAGTAAACCTCCACCACATCTGTTGGCTCGAGGGCAACTTTTTTCCGTAACTTTTGAATTCTATTAACAACCTACAAATGACAATTTAAGGAAATCCATTTATCAACAACATAACCTCTTTCTTTGTCCAATGAATCATTAGCAAGAAACAAAACTAAAGATTATAATAAAATTATTACATCACAGTTCAAGTAAACCCACAACCACTGGAAGAAAAAGAGAAATACAGCAAAACAGAGAATTAAAAAAGAAATTTTAGACACTAGAGCAGTGCAATACTAAAATCCCTTAAAATAGTTTTGTAATTGAAGCCCACAAAGAAGCAAGAACATGAATCGCAAGCACTTCAATGAATCTCATAGAACGAAAAAGGGCAGCCATATAAAAACCATGAAAAATTTTATCCGGTTGTGAAATTGCATGGCAAATGCATGTTAGTCATATCCAACAACCAATTTAACTGTACATGCATATATATGTCTAGAAATGATGTTTACTTGGCATAATTTCAAGTATTATATATCTATAATGGAGTTTAGATACCAAATAAACAAAAATGTACCTCACGGGCAACACCAGCTTCAATCAATGACTCATCTGGACGCAAATCCAAAATCACCAAAACATCACCTAAACACAAGTAGATAAGAGAAATGATTTATGATAGAAAATATGTCACATAGATTACTCTCAAATAAATTATGTCAGAATGTCTTCTATCATCCGCACACATAATTATCTTCATCAAAATGTCATTAACAAGACTTACCATCTCCAGCTGCATCAATATCCTTCTCTGTCATACCCGCAGGACGTTTGAATTCCCTGACAACCTAAGTTTAAAATAGACAATTTTAAAAAGTAGCATAAGAATGATGTATGGGAGTTTTGGCCTGGTGGTGCTTAAAGCCTCCATGGATTATATTAATAAAATCCAATCTCATTATTTCAACAGGAGGGGAGGAAAAATATCCTTGAAATTTATGTCACTTCGAGGAAGGAGAATTCCTAACATAGTTTCCAAGACTTCTGTCAAGAGTATATAGCTGCAGAAGCAATAACATAGTTTCTATTTCTCACATGACTCTAAGGACTCTTTTTACATGAAAATTGACACTTTTTGTTAAAATGGCAGATCCCTGGTCCCCATTTGGTATTGAAGGATTTAAACAATAGACATATAAGCTAATAGCGTACAGATAGCGAAAATGTGTAAAAAGATGCTGCACCTTAATGTCAGTAAGCTTCAAACAGTGGGTAGCAATAGTTACTTCTCCAGCTTTCTCAAAAGACAGGATATCCTGCTGAGACATTGCTTTGACTTCCTTAGCAACGACTCCCATTGATTTCCCAAGTCGCTTACCTAGCACACTACAAGTAAACAATCCCATGTGACTAATTGTAAGCACCAAAAAGCACTCCACTGCTTTTTAGGTAACAACTTGTGTACCTGAAATCAGGCTCAGCTCGTAAAGAAGCATATTTCAAAGTATCATTGCATGGGACAAGTGATCTTACATTGAGTTCCTCTAGCACATACTGCAATGAAATAAATATTAACAATAATTCCATCAGAAAGCAGGAAAAATTGCTGAATTTTTCCATAGACTATTTCTAGCCTAAGATCAGCAGATATAATTTGAAAATTTAGTGGATCCTAAAACCATGCTAGAAAAGCATTACATCATCTATGCGAAAATCAAAGTCATATTATATCTAACTGCAAACCTTGTTAAGATCATATTAAGCATAATAATACTTCAATTCCAAATGGCACCAAGCTAGTTGATAGTTAAGCACTTCAATAGATGCTTGCCCTTTACTCGTATAAAATTAAAAAAAAAAAAAAAGATGCTTCCATTTATGTAAATCAGCTTCCAGTCTTCCACTAAGCTAAGGCCACTAACCTTAGCCTAATCATTTCTCAGAAAAATCCCAAGCAAGAGCCGTAATATCTTCAAGAAAAGCCCTAACGGGCATATTGCATTGATTCCTAACAACTAAAAAGAATTCATAAAATATTCTTGACGGTCTCCTAACAAGCAAAAGGATTTGGAAACAATTCTTTTCCAAACATAAATCTACAATTTGAAGTACTTGAGCCCAGGCCAGTTCAGTCTGGCTAGTGTGTTGTTCCTTCTATATCATGCTTGCTTACATACAGCATAAAAGGAGGGAATCCCAAATGTTTATAAAGCTCCAAAGATAGTTCCTGTCTTATGGAAAGCTCCTCCTTTTAACTGGATCAAGGTTAAAACCAGATGGGCTCTCATAAGAAAGCTGAGGTCTCCCCACTTGTGGAGCTGTTTTCTTAAATTCTGCAGGCAACTTTTTTATTACTTTTGCAGTTAGATTTGATGCTGATGTGTTATCAATCATTTTAGCCATGGATTTCGCTCACCAACATGGTTAAAGCTCTTCATGATCTGGGAGTGACTCAAAAGTCAGTAGTTCAGTGACTTCTTGATCCTTTTATGACGCTCCTCGTAGGCGGCTTGGAAACCTCTGTTTAAAATGTGAAGTTCAACTTCCTGACAATCATATCTATTGTTCTCACAAGAAAGGTAATATGGTTGCCAACAAATTACAGGTTCATTTGATGTTGACAGGAGTAAACAGATGATGTCCTCCGCCTCCTTCACAAATGAGACTGCTGTTGCATATATGTATATGCAATTATTTGCAGTCCCTAAACTGTGATTTCTTCTACTTGGTTTTTTAAAGGAAAATAAAAGAACATGTTGACTTGTATTTCACTTGTGTTTATAGGTTTCCACATATTTTATACTCCATTTCTTCCTTTTCAATAAATTTCAACTTAGGTTCTTCATTGGCGACCTAATATTTCCATAGAAGAAAAAAAACACCCAAAATAAAGGATTCAAAGAAAGAGAAGAGAGGCACAAAAAGGGAAAGACTATGCACAAATTGCTAATTTGAAAAGTTCAGAAGCAAATATAAAAAACAGTTCATAAAGTTAGTTGAACCAGTTTCAATAGAAAGATTACCTAAACCAAACCTAAAAGATATGTATATTCAAGCCGATAAATGAAAAAATGACAGAGTTTATTAGGAGGGAAAAAAAAAAAAAAAAAAGAATTTATTGGAGCCCGCCGAAACATCAGAAGAATGGCACATGATTACTTTTATAATAAGGTAAAAACAAAGTGGTATGTAGTAAAGTGTTTCCATAATATTCACAAACCTCTCTCAATTTTCCAGCTATGTCATCAAGAAAGTCTGCATCAGGATGAACTACTATCATTTCCCTGCAGTTCCATAGACAAAACTCAAGAAAATTATACATAAAATAAAGAGATTAAAAAAGTAAATAAGCTAAAGAGAGACCAAGAACATAGTTATGGAGTGTAGAAAAAGGCCAAGTTTGATAAACACCTGAGTGGTGATTTAAGAGGTTTGTTGTGGCGCTCACGAATATTACGGGCAAGATCAATGATTGTCGTCATCCTTGAAACACTTTGTTCAATTCGTTCATCCCTCTGATTATACATAAGAAACATCTGAATTAGGACAAACACACAAAAAGGACAATTTCAATTAAATCCAAAGTTTCCAAAAACCAGATCACAATTATGCTTCTTTTTTTAAATTTTATAAAGAACTCATGAGAAATAGGACTGGCTGACCACTATGAAAGCAGAAAACCTGAGGAAGGACTACCAACCTATACAAGGACAATAGAAAAACAGGTCTAGAATCACAGTGTAGAATAGCCCCTCCCTGGACAAAAACTGACTATAAAGCTATCTCATGAATGCTTCTCCTAGAAGCATAGGCCTATATTGGAAGTTCACTAAATTCTGGCCCGCACCATCATCATAGTTATTGTAATGTCTCTGCTAGAACTTGGAATTGAATCCACTTATCAGAAGTTAGAAAATTCTACCACGTATTAGAGAATTCATAAAAGTTTTAGATTGTCAGAATTTGGAGATTTGCACAGATTCAAAGCCAAGACATCAAATTACACTTTTTTCTTATTTTAGTGAAAAAATTGGGGGCATGGGATAGTACTGGAAAGTGTAATAAATCATTTTAACTAGACAATCAGATATATTAACAAGGGTAAGAACAGAACCTCTCCTTCTACTTGAGGAATACTGCAAAAGTGAATGCTCTCCTCTGATTCATCGCAAACCTTTCTCATATTTTGATAAAGAACTTCCGTGAAGAAAGGTGTGAATGGAGCCATCACTTTACATGAAGTTAGAAGCACCTGAGAACCAACTCAAAAGAAAAAAAAATGTAAGAAATAACGTATCATATAAAAACAAGAACATGATGATGACAATTTCGAGTTAGAATAACCAATATCTATTTAGTACTTCATATTCTATTTTAATTCATCAATATACAGTATCTAATATAATTAGGATGCAAATTGACTATGCACTTCATGCCATATAAAACATATATTCTACATTAATAAAAACCACTTGTCATTCCATTTTGTTAACAATTGGATTGAAACAGATAGATGTTTAAGAACTTGTATTAAACTTTTAAGGCAAAATTTTAATTTAACAATATCTTGAACCCACATATAGATTGGGTAAAGTTGAGACTTTTGTTTCTGGGTCTCCAGCAGCAAACATTCCTTTACCATACTGAACTTCTATTAAACTATAATAAACCACAACACACAAAAAATTGAGCAATAAGCATGTCAATTATCCACGACTTAAAAGCAATGCCAAAGGGACCACCAGCTATGATCTAGAACCGACAACCAAACCAAACTAAAATGGGAAATATTAAACCATTATAATATAAGACTGATGATACTACTATGTTTTCAAATACATGAGATTATAAAATCCCTACCAAGTTAAACAACAAAATATCAGATTTATTGATATCATACATTGTATAGAGTCGAAAGAGCTGTACGGCAGTCATCTTCTCCCGTTCGGCCTTTTAGTCTTTTACGATTGAATCGCACATAAATATTTGTAAGGTTGTCGAGAAACTTCAAGAGATATGGAACAACCTACAAAGGACACATTTTTCTGAGTCTTATTACTTGTGTTAGCATACTTACAAGAAACACAAAAACCAGTTCAACTAAATAATCAAAGACTATAAAATATTAGTATTAGAATAAATTAGCAAAAATAACTATAATACACAGAAGGGGAACTATAAACTGGCCTTCATATCTTTCATTTAATATCATCTTCTTCATAAGCAAAATAAATTTTTACATCAACATTAAACCATCGAGTTAGTGAGAGAAATTCTGACAAAATGTGGAAGGTCTTAACCTGCCTAGATTACCATACCCCGACAACATTGAATGATATAGATAGCTTAATTATTGGATACGTGGATAGATAATACAACATACATACTTAAACATTTACATATTTAAGGGAGAGAGATAGAGATTAAGAGTGGAATCAAGGGCTCAACAGTCATGAGACCTGAGTTACTGTTAAAATCTTGAAAGATAAAAATTCAATGTGCGAACAGCATAAACTTTAGTGGTCACACTTTCTTAAAACTATAAATTTTAGCAATCTTTTTTAACAACATATTAACTGTACCACCATTTCCATGCAGCTTACCGTGTAAAGTCGATATCCATCCATCTCTTGGCGGACAAAATGAACTAGACTCTGAGTGGCTGAGTTGATCCATTGGTCAAGCACATTCGATGACTCTTGAAGAGTTCCTAGATCAAATGGAATGAAGGGTTTTACACCTCCCTCTATCTCAAGTCTCTTTGCATTCTGAACAAGGAACCTATATGCATTATACCAGGGAAGAAAAACATCTTTGACCTGGATGAAAATTAAGAGAAGATATTAGCATAAGCAACTGATAAATAAAACTATCCTCATTAACAATAGAAGACAATATTAGATCAAAAAAACTTTCTAGATGCATAAGCTAAAATCTCAGAAATAATAAACAGTACTTACAACACCATAAACTCCATCTTTTTTGAAACGTAAAGTCTCGGCACGAACAACTGGAGAATTAATCAGGTATAATCTTAAAGCATCCTGTAAGATAAAGTAAGAAACATATGTAAGCAGTTTAAACTCTAGAAAGAATGATCAAGGCAAGTCGGTGTACAATAAGCATGCAAAGAAAGGGAAAACTGAACTTACAGCACCATAATCATTGATCACTTCTACAGGTGATGGATAGTTCTTAAACCTTTTACTCATCTTTTTGCCATCCTCCGCCAGGACAAGGCCATTACAAATGAGATTTCTAAATGCTGGTTTCCCAAATAATGCGGTAGACAGCACCATGAGAGTATAGAACCTGGAGACAGGAATAAACAACCAGGATTAACTCTTCTGAGATACAGCTTCCCGTAAGTTAGGGAGGATGGGGGCAAGGGATCTAGTTTGACATGTTTCTAACTGGTAATCTACACAAGCATTTGATTAGAAGCAAGTACATTAGATAAGGGAAACAAAAGCATGGTAAATAGAACAAGTGCCACCATTAGATAACAGAAAAAGAAACGTATAAATAAAAGGTTCGATCTATTAACCAAAAATGCAACGCAAGGGAAACAAAAGCATGGTAAATAAAACAAGTGCCACCATTAGATAACAGAAAAAGAAACATATAAATAAAAGGTTCGATCTATTAACCAAACGCAAGCTTTCGTATATGTGGACAGCTGGTCCACTTTTTTATCTATTAATATGAGTTCTCTTTCCCATCCAGAAAAAAGCCAATATATGTGCAAAGGTGCAACTCCCTTCTTTTACAAAAGGCATAGAGAGCTGCTGAGTTGGTAATGTTAAATGCTACTTTTCCACTTCAAATTGTTAACATTATATTAAAAGTGATGAATGATTTGGAGATTATTTCTCTTTTTAAGTCAAAAATCTAAGTCAAAAGATTACAATCATAAATACATAAATAGGTTTTCCTGCAGCAAAGCTGTAAAAGCAATTATAGATACAGCTTAGTTGTCAGAGATAAAATATGCAAGAACAGTTTACCTAAGAATTAATGCCAAATAATCAGACACAGTTGGGATGTCAGAGATTAAATTTGTAAAAGCGGTTTAGCTAAAAATAAGAATAAATATTGAGGCAGTCAAAAGTAAGCCATCTGACATGTCAGAATTGTTTCACTTCACCTCCACGAAAAATGTAAAATTTCTGAATGCAATACCAACAAAGCATAATTCCTCACAGGTATCAGAAAGGATAAATTTGTGACTTAGAAACAACTATTTATTTAGTCAACTATGGCAGTTAAGTTTTATTTCCCATCAAAAAATCTGTGAAAAACTTGAAATATAAAAACCAAGTTGGTATTGTTTGCCCATCTAAAAGTAGAGAACCAACCATCCACGAGTTTGATCTAGCCCTTCAGCCACAAATTGCCCAGGGAAATTTTTCTCAAAGAGTTCTACATTCTCAAATGGATAGTGAATATAAGCATAAGGCATAGATCCACTCTCAAACCAGCAATCAAACACCTGCAAAAATAAAAACATACGTCAAATTACGAACAGTTGAAAAATTTTAAAGACACACAACATGGAAACAACAAACAACATACGAGCATAGGCACGCTAAATCATAATATCCCAGATCAGTGATCTTACATCATCTACCCGTCGAAGAACACCAAATTCTGGACCTCGACTGGAAGGGATTGTGATGTGATCAATATTTTGTCGGTGCAGATCAAATACCTATATCATAATGAATCAAAGCTGTCAGTAAATTATATAGAACACAATTACTGGTGACAGTAGCAGACTTCAGAATGATCATTCTTTTCAAGAGAACGAAACTTGAACATGGTAAACATAAGAACTGGAGCACCCAGCCAACAATAATAAAAAGAAGTGATGAAAATTGGGGAAAACGATAAAATCATCAGCTATCGACCCACCAAGCAGATGTTAGCTTTATCCATTTTTATGATCAATGTAGAAAACTAGAGAAACAGATATCTTCTACGTCATCAGGTAGTAAAATACTGGCAGATAAAATGACCAAATGCCATTAGTGTCAACAAATTACAATTTCCTTTCGGCTTCTTAAGATTCAACCTAGGAATTATAATAACCACACTCCATTTTAAAACCGGCCAACACTCAGCGGCATGAATTGCTTATAACAACAACATCGTCTTTATATATATACACATATGTGTGTGTGTGTGTGAAACTGTGAATTGTATTAGAAGCAAAACCATATAAAAGAGGAAATAAAACCAGGGCTAGCCTGAAACACTAACAGAACTATACAAAAGATACTCAATCATAGTAGAACCAAGGACATAAAATAAGGTTAACTTAAAACCACAGGATAACTACTGTAACTCACGCAATCTCACCCTTAAAGGAAGATCCTATATGCTAATTGAAAGCAAATAATCAATTAGATGAGACATTGCATTTCACAACTTCAACACCATTACAAAAAGGAAATATGTAACTTTTATGCCTGCATCCACCTAACAAATGATGCAGTTTTTCTTCTCACACAGAAACTTCCAGAAAAAAGCATCAATTTCCAAGAAACCCCCTGACCAGCAAGACGAGACAGATATTATTTCCTTTGCTACCCATTTCCACCTTCTCTCTCTTTTATAATAAATAGCATACCAATAACCAATATAAAGATAGCTTTCTTCTTAAACAAACACAAATTGAAGTTTTCATGGGGTAGAGAACTTGAGGGCTCAACTTTTTACTAGCTTAACCTATCACATGTTAAACTAAATATAGGATGTTGGAACCCGGGCAACTAACCAAATATATATATAAATATATATATATATATATTATAAACAAAGAAAAACTATGAGAAAGAAAGAGATCAAACCTTAACACCAGAAAGCTTTTCAAGTTTTTCAACAGAATCCATAACTACTACTTCATTACCATCTTCACTGATCCATAAAGGAAGAGGAGTGCCCCAAAATCTACTTCGGCTAATAGCCCAGTCTCTAGCATTTTCTAGCCAATTATGGAAGCGTTTATCCTGTAACATGCAAATTGAAAGTGTAATTTTCCAGCCAATTATGGAAGCGTTTATCCTGTAACATCCATAACTTTTTTTTTAATCCTGTAACATGCAAATTGAGTATGCAAATTGAAAGGGTAACTAACAACTCAGTCCTAGCAGCTGCACTTAGAATGATCAAGTGAATAATTGATAAAAAGCTAGTACATACTCAGACAATGAGCATCCACCTCAGACCTCATAGAAATTAAATACCAGTGCAATAGACTCTCCCACATCATCTTTAGATAGTCCATTTAACATCAAAGCCAAAAGCAATAAAACAAACAAAGAAAATATCACTCTCGAACCTCAGATAAGAGTCCTTATGATATCTTAAACAGCTTATAAGTAATGGATCGTTTTTTCACAGGTTGATCATAATGGCAATGCTTCTTCCTCTAACAAGGAAAATAAACCGTGTTCAATATCCTCAGTATATCACCTGCTAACACTAATCAGACATCATCACGGTACTTTAACAAAAAAGGGATTAACAATTTTGTCCCTCAAGTATATCAAATTTTATCTTTGTCTATGACCTACAGAGACAGTCCACCCCACTTTCTAGCACTAAAGCTATAAACAAGCTGATTACAGAAGTCAATGCTTTCAGGGCAGACATCTTTTTCACAACTTAACAGGGAGGAGGCAGATAAGGTTTGGATAAACATCGTTTACCTTCACATACTCAGGAACCCAATACGTCTGCTTGTTGTTCTCTAACAGTTGTTCTTTGAGTGTTTCCACCCGAACAAACCTGGATAGAGAATAAATCAATATAGCACAATTAGAAAATTATTGATTCACTAGATAACTATATAATGATATGGCATTCACTCAATATGAAAAATTAAAAAAATTGAAGTCACACAACATTAAATCTCCAATAAGAAATAGCATTCCAAGTACTTCCATGAGATACATATTCACCATTTTGGAATCCCATTAATTCCTATGTAAACCAAATTTACTTCTAATAAACATATGCCAGAAAAGAGTCTGTTTTCATTATAAACCTCCAACCAACTTGGCTAAGAGGGCTCACTAGAAGGCATCATATATATTGTTGCCAAAAGAGGGGAAAACGACACCTATCAGACAACATATAAGGATACCTGAAAATATAGAAATTCAACTCTGATTCAAATCTTCAAATGCTTAGAAATGGGATACTATCGCATAGTTAATAACATGATTGTATACTAAATTCAGTTTAGACAGAAAAAGAAGTATGAAAGAAGTCATTGTGTAAGGAAATAGGAAAACAAAATACAATTTCAAACTCTAAATGACTTCAGAAAGTATTAGATAACATAAAAGGAAATAAATAAGCATACAATCTGACAACTGCTAATGAGACAGAAAGAAAATATGGCAAAGAGGTAGTACCAACTCGGAACAGCCCTATATATAAGAGGAGTGTCAGATCTCCAGCAAAAGGGATAAGAATGGGTAAAGCTTCCAGACTTAACAAGCCTGCCTTTTGCCTGAACAAACACAAAGAACTTCACAAAGTAAAGAAAGGGACTAAAAGCATGTAGATGGTAATAAGCTTTCTTTTTTTTCTTTTTTTAGCCCCCCTTTTGAGAAGCAATAGTTCACTAAATATTTTACAGCTAAAATTGGGTGATGAACCTAAATAAATAGACGTTATATAGCTTAAATATGTTTCTTTCCACTTCAAAGCGCAATTACAACTTTTTTTCTTTTTAAACACCCTGAAGTCCCTTGACCTCTAACATGAGTTCACTGAATTCTTACTCGACTACTACCAGATGGAACAATCATAGTATTCAAAAACTAGTGAGATATAACATCCAAAGTACATAGCCCCAAGGGGAGTTAAAGCCAAGCCTCTTGGTCGAAATCAAAGGTCTTAAGAACTCAACCCAACCCTTGGGGCTGACAACTCCGGTCGTTAAAATGTCATTTGCTAGAACTAATCGATAAGAAAGTTTCAATAGTACACCAAGAGGTAGTTCCATATATTTTCAGATAAGCTGCATTCCCAAATAATATTCTCACCTTAACAGCTTCAATAATCTCCTTATCTGCATCCTTGACATACCGGCCACTAAAGTCTGTAATTTTCTCTGTAAAGCAGCCATCATCATCAACCGCTACAATCAGGCTCTCTCCCTACAAAACAAGAACAGGTGAACTTTTTTTCTTGAGAGCAAGAACAGATGAACTGAGGATCAAAACCAAGGGCCAGAGGAATTGAAACTAGGAATGAAAAAGTTTTACAGAACAAAACAGATACTGTGACAGTTCTTAGGGGATGAAAACAGTGATAGACAACTCCAGAGCTTATGCATGCAAATATTATAGTATTGAATCCACACTGTTCGTCGGTATAAAACCAATGAATTTTGCCCAATCCAACTCAATCAAATGTGTGACTATTGAAATCCAACCCAGTTTCAATCTATTTGAAACATGTAAAATCCATTACTTCTTTTGTGCAACAAGCAATTGACAAGTAATTTGTAAGAAGCAGGATAAATAACAAACAGAAGTTGAAAAATGAGATCCAAGTGAGATGGTCAACAATATACAAAAAAAAAAAAAAGTAAAATGTCTTATATAGTTCTATACATAAAATTGGTTTGGTTCCTTCAAAATCTAAGAAACAATCCAATTACAATAGTCTATAAATTAGATATGATCCAATCTACACAAATTATGGACACCAATAAAAATTGAATTGATTTACATTGTTTTGGATTAGTTAAGATTGGAATGAATTAGATTTTCAACACCTCATATTAAACCAAAAAAAACAAGCAAAGATATGATACCATAAGAAGATAAAAGGCATCAATCCATGTTATCATATTCACATCACCACACACTCTGCAAAAAAGAAGCTATTAACAAAGAATTTTATTCCATCCACTGAAAGTAAGCTAATTTGAATGTTACTTAAGTGTCATGGTAGCTATGCCTTCATGTCTAGATTTTGGGAGTTGAATGTCGAGCACCACATGCTCATGCCAAATTAGAGACTCTTATATATTCCTATGGCCAATGATTGTCTGCAGTCACAGCAAGAAGTCTAAAGCATTCGAGTGCAAACCTTACTGATTATTTGATTTTCTATGCAAACACGGTAATCATCTTCACCAAAGGCAGGAGCACAATGAACAATTCCAGTACCACTGTCATCAGTAACATAGTTGTCTGCAACAACTCTAAATGCCATATCAGAGAACTCCGAGAAATAATTGAACAATGGTTCATACCTGCATTATTAAGTCTTATAATTTAGAAACCCACCAAAAGCTGTGCTTTGAACTACCATATGTAACTTAATTAAAGCAAAAAGTTTCTACAGCAAAGATAACGCAATTTTTAATTTTTATCTTAACTTCAGATACAGTCTAGTCGAACTGTTGAAGTTCAGTTGAAGAGTCACAAGTAATCTTATTTTCTGTAAATCATTGAAATCATACAGCATAGAAAATGCAATTCTTTTGGAGAAACTGAAAAGTATATATTGATTAAAAGGTGGTTTTTTTCTTTTTTCCTATACCTAGAAATCTCTCATCCTTCACCTTATTCACTAAGTTCTAAACAAGGGACTACATCTACACTCTACAAGCTTCGTAGTTTCAATTCCTTAATATTGAGGCCAAGAGCTTTGTAACCACTAAGCCCAATCCATGAGGTTTTGATAAAAGGAAGAAATTACAACTATGCAATATGAACTATGATCTATGCGAACTACATATTTATACAAGAAGCGTGCTACTCAGAGTATTGGGCTTCTTGTGCAATAAAAGGTAGTATTTAAAAAAAAAAAAAAGCATCCATGTGTCTACTATGAAGATAGATACAACATTTATTACAAAATATAACTGCCAATAACCAATATGAGTTCATGCTCTATTTTTGCACATGATGTATCTAACTTAGAGGTACCCAAAAAAAATTAAAATTAAAATAACAATTCCCAAAGGAAGCTTCCATTTCATCAGAAAACATGTTGACCATGTATAAATTCAGTGCATAACAGACTTGTAGGGAAAGACTCATAACTCTCAATGGCAATCTTAATGTGAACTGCAACCGCAAAAGAAATAGTTAATAATACACAAAAAAGCAACATGCATTTTAAGAAATAAAAACTCACTTCTTTCCAACCAATGAAGACCCTAAGAAGACTTCACCCAACTTTTCATAAGACTCATTATCTTGATTGGGTCCAGCAAACTCTCCCTCTTGAGCTTTTTTACCTGAGGATCCCTTGTTCTTAGAACCTGATTTCTTGGAATCACCAGCAGGTCCATTTGCTACGTTTGATTTTGGTTTCTCACTGGGCAAGGCTGACAACCGAGACTCAGCAACCACATAGATTTTTCCAGTGTATTTGTTCCGTACCTGCGTATTCTCTTAATCTCAGATTAAATAACTAAACACCATTGAAATCATAAAATAACAGCACGTTAATCAAATTACCAAGGAATGTGCAGTAATTACGATATAAACACAATGCCAATTTCTTGAAAACCTTATAGTAAGAAATATGTTGGCAACTATTAGACTTAGTCATGTCACAGACGTAAAGAGTCTTTAGATATTGCAAAAAGTCCTTATGAAATGACAGAGGAACGCAGGCAAATCAAGTTTACAATCACCTCACACTTATATGAGCCTACAAGGCTTCATGTTTAATTTATAAACCAAAAACATTTTTCACCCTCTCAAACCAACCATAAACATAAGACAATCAAGGGTAACTGACCTTCAAATATTTAAAATTTGCATTGACGCAGAGAGCAAGATTACTAGGAAGGGTCCATGGAGTCGTTGTCCAAGCAACAAAAGATGCCTTGTCTGGGTCTCCAACTATCGGAAAAGATACCATTATTTCAGGATCAGGTACATCCTGTGCCATTTCAAAAGCATTAAAACTTGGATTAAACAAAGCCAAAATTTTACACACTATAACGAGGCAAATACAACAATAATTCTTTATTTTTTTTCTAATAAGAAACTATGTTGTATTATAAAATACAACAACAATTCATTATGATATCTAAACTAGATGTAGCCCACAAAACAGACCAATTCTAACTTAGCACCAAAATAGAAGTACAAAATTTTGATTACATTAAAACTATCTTTGAAATGACTAAGAATGACACTACTAATGATCAATTGGCAAACTCAGTTCTATGAAATAATATGAAAGTAATTTCCAAAAGGGTCAAATCACAAACCTTATAGTTCTGGCCAGCTTCAAAGTTAGATAGAGGAGTCTTGCAACCAGTACTGTATGGCATGACCTATTGAAACAATATTATAAGCAGAAATATTTTAGAATCACATTATAACAGTGAAAAAAACATTGCCAAGAATGATGGGAAAATTAAATATCAGTTAAAAAGGGCTCTCTTCATAGTATCCAAAAAAAAAAAATCATATATACAAGCTTTAGGTTCCATGATAATATAAACTTGAAATACTCGAACCCTATGATTTTTATGACACTTCATCTATTGAAACTTAGTGAATCACACAAAGAAACACCAGTGTCCAACTCCAACGCTAATGCAGACTAACAGAGTCCTACCAAGCAAGATCTTATTCACTTTGGCCATAACTCTCATGATTTTGTTTTTGGACTTCCGACCTTAGAGGTCTTATGTCTAGGTGAGTAAAACACCTTCGGGGTTGAGAAGTGTAAAATCAAAATCATGACTGTAGTGTGCATTAAAAAAAAATAATAATATCTTGTTTGATAGGACACCAAACTGGTATACAGACAATCATGCTAAAATGCCCATTCATTTGTCTAAACTATATGTGATATTTTGACAGTACTTTACAAATGTTACTAAACTTTCAAGTACGCACAAGTTTGATAATTTTTTTATTTTTTATATCTCTTCTACAAGGAAACAAAAAATAGAGTCAAAGTTTGACATATTTAAAATGGTCCTAGCAAGTCTAAATATTCATACACTCACTTATATTCCATCCATTGGTCCCATCTATATGATTCCACATCAAAATTATAAAAAATAATTACTATTTCAAAGTCACTACTCTGGCTAAAAGTTTTAAAGAAACCCTCGCTGTCAAATCCAGTAACCATATCAAACCAACAAACAATTCCATGCAATACATGAAAACAAGAAACAACTGAACAAGCTAATAAAATCTTAACTAATATTTACAGTAAAAACTATGAACAAAGAAAGTGCAAACACACTAACCTTGAAACCTCTATAAACAAGTCCTTTATCATAAAGCTGTGCAAACACCCACCATACACTCTCCATAAACTTCAAGTCCATTGTCTTATAATCATTTCTGAAGTCAATCCACCTGCCCGTCCTTGTAATCACCTGCTCCCACTCTGTCACATACCTAGTGGCAAATAAATCATAATAAAAACATTCAATTATAAGAAACTAAATAAATAATCAGCAACGAAGTAAGCAAAACGCAGTCCTTGATAACATCACACAACCCATAATGTATTAGTAACAATTGTCCAGTGACACACTGTACACAACTATAGCAAACAAGATCATATTACTTAAGAAATGTTCTATTTACACTAATTTTACACACCCGAGAAATACACCAGACAATCAAAGATCAAATTAGTGACATTCATTATTTTTGGCATAGCAACAAAGTCGAACCGCAACTTGATCTTTCTTGAGACAACATTATTTCGTTATAAATAATTCATAAAATATTTTATAAGAACATTAAAGCATAAACGAAAAGAGAAACAGAAAATAACTCCCCCACATACCCAGCCAGATAAGCAAACCACCAAATTGCTTAAGTTGCTAAGTAAACATTCAAAAAAATTACAAATCATAAATAGGCAACAAATGAAATCACCCGTTTATAAAACAAATGTACCTAGTGACAATACTCCGACACGCTTCATTGTACTTATCAATTCCCATTTTCAAGATTTCATCTCTTCTCGTAATCCCCAAGCTTTTATCGATTTCATTCTCAACGGGCAGCCCGTGACAGTCCCAGCCGAATCTACGGGTGACGTGGAATCCCATCATGGACTGGTAGCGAGTGACGATGTCCTTGATGGTCCCGGCCAGTATGTGGCCATAGTGGGGGAGTCCGGTGGCGAAGGGAGGACCGTCGTAGAAGATGTACTCGGGCTGGTTCTCGGTCCGCTTGAGCTGGGTTTCGAAGGCTTTGATTGAGTCCCAGTATTGGAGGATCTTCTCCTCCTGTTGGGGAAAGGAGAAGTCCTTTCCCTCGCACACTTCCTCCATGGGCTGCGGCATTTGGAGGGAAAGGATGAGGAGGCGAAATTGAGCTGGCGACGGCAATGCTTTGCTCCGCTCTGCTTTGCTTGCAGTGTTAGAACGGTAGGGTTTATGTGTCCGGTTGGAATTGGATTCAGAGCCAATTACACACCATTTCAGTTTAGTTTAAAACCAAAAAAAAAAATGTATCCTTTTTCACTGTTCATATTTTACTGTTGAATTATCATAAATAGCCAATTTTCAAGGGCAATGGCTTTTCTTGAGAAAATGTAAACTTGCAAACCAAGGCAATATAGTAAAGTGAACTGACAACAATACCCCTCTATCATAAAAAAATTCTTTCTTGACCTCATCTTTCCTCTTTCCATTACACCTGCCTGGTCTTGTACTTTGTGTTGAATTGTCATAAATACTTAGTCAAACTTCAATGGCTTTTCTTGAGAAATGGTAAACTTGGAAAACAAGGCAATTTATATATAAGAGGAGCCAAGGAAGAATAGGGGAAGTTCTTTATTGATGAATGGAAAGAATTTTTTTTTTTTTCAATCAGTTGAATCTAAATTTTGGTTATACACGGAAGAATCTTTGAAAATTTTACTAATTTGAGAAAAAAATAACGATAATAATATTTTTTGTTAACCTTCTTGAATTAATAAGAACAGAATTAGCAATATTTTTTAATTATTTAAAAAAATCCTCAAAGCCTATTAATAAAATACTCTATCCATTTGCATTGTTTATATATAGGAAATTGCAGGATAATTCTTTTAAGAGAATATCAAATACTAAAAATATACATTTGTTTTGTTTATATGTAGCTTATTAAAAATTTTAAAATCCCATCATATACAGTGATGAATTTGCTGATGCTACTCAGAATAAGATTGATATTGCTTAAGGAACATATTCCACGAAAGGATATATAGAGAGAGAGAGATAGAACAAATTCAAGAATCAATATATGCATTGAAGCGAATCATGATCACCTTCCAATAGCTTATTACTTTAAATGTTCCTTTGAGATGCTCTTGGAAGGAACTTTACTATTATTATCAAAACTCAAGTTGAATATATATGCTAATGATTCCATGAACCTTACAAAAGTTTATCAAATAGGATGGCATATACATTAGAGACTATAAGAGAGGAAATTAATGTTGAATATGATAAGATTATTATGAACCCACCGTTTAACGCTACTAAGGTATATGCTTATACTTTAAGCTAATATAAATTAGACGACGAACAACTTACATTACGTAAAATTATTATATCCCCACTAAAAATAGTAGCATCATATTACTAATCACCGAGCCGACTTAGTTTGTGCAAAAAAATATGAATGCCCAAAATTCCTAACCTGATCAAATTATGAATATTTGTATTTATAAAAGGTAGATGATATTTTAATAAAAAATTTTTATATAATTTATTGACATAAATTTATAGTCATTGATTTCTAAAATCTAATAGTTGAAAATTTGAGATTGAAAATCAATAATATGCATTTAATGCTGTTAACTCATCAATCATCTCAACCATTAAATTTCATATATCAATGATTAAAAAATTATATATAGTCTTATATTAAAAGTTTTATGTCAAAATATCCTCTCCCTTTGTAAAATGGGAGTTGATGACATATTTAATTACCAAAGACCCACGCCACTTTGAAATATATCATGAAAGGAGTAGATTTGATTCATCTCCACCAACGAGCCAGCCCACTCCCACTCCCTGCCCAACACCTCTCAGCCCACTCACAACCGGCCCAAATGTTTCCAAAACGATCAGGGTTTATTGAGTCCCCACGTTCACCTTACTTTGTCCAACTCCCATCAAGAAATGAAAAATATTTTGTAATATATAGAACTTTTTTCTGCATTTAACTAGAAAATTGGGATTATATTGTGAAACTTTTGAACAAAATGATCCATTTTTATCATTGATTACATAAAATTTAGCAAGACGCAAGATTTTTTTTTTCTATTGTGAAAATTAAAATAATAATTTTTTTAATCATCGAGTACATAAAATTTAGTCTAGAGTAAAAAAAAAATTAAAAATTTTCCGCACGTGCATCACCTTTTCTTAAGACAGAAAAGAGATATATATATTTTTAATAAATTTTTGTCTAAATTTTAACTTTTACACCAAAAATGAGAAAGTTGAGATTAGATCGTGAATTTGTCAAACTTCTAAACTTAATAATCCCTGTTTATCATTAAGGACATGTTTGACAACCTGCAATGTATTATACAAAAACGTTACACTATACTAATTGATACAATACTTATGTTTGGAACAAACTTCGTACTGTATTATATAATCCACTGCTTAATTTAATGTTATAAACATTACATTATCTAATGCAACAAAAAAAAAATCGCTGCTTTGCGCTGCACGACACAGAATTAATACAATTTTTAAAATATTTTGAATCTCTCTCCCATCCTGATCTCCTCCTTTCATCTACGTCTCTCTCATCTCTACCTCCAACTCTCTTCTGTCTTCGCCTTCGACACTCTCTCGTCTCCGTCTCCGTCGCCGTCGCCGTCTCTCTCTCTCTCTCTCTCTCGTCTACATCTTCCTCTCACGTCTTCAAGCTTGATCGAAGCTGTTTATTCTTGATCTTCTGCAGTGGAAGTTGGAGATAAGGTTCTGGAGAGATGGTTGGTTGGTGGAAGGCCAAGTAGAGTTGTAGATATCTCGTCATAGTTGTTGATGATTGGAAAGGGAGCAAAGGCAATAGGAAGTGGAAGCCATGGCAGCAAGAGATTGAGCATCAAGCCTGGTAAGGATTTGGGTGCGGATGATATCTAGACGAAGAGTTGAGATTCCTGTAGAAGTGGATGTAGAGGTAATGCTCTGCTCTGTTATGCTGGAGCTTTCTGGTCTTGATCTTCAGTCAAGGGCTCGTTTTATATAAAATAAATAAGCAACAATTATGGTTAAAATTTTCTTCAATTATATAATGCTACAAAGTTGATGATTGATGTAGCTTTAAGAGAAAATAAAAGAAAAATAATTAATTAATAGGCCAAAATCATGGTTTACTATAATAAATTATTTATTTTGTATTTAATTTATCTAATTTGGTAAAAAAATATTTAATTTATTTAAAAATATTATGTTAATTTTTGAAATGAAAAATAATATAATACAATTTAAAAATACACCAAACATAAATATAGTATAGTATAAAAAATAGTACATGTAATGTTCTGCCAAATATACACTATATTATGCATAACATTAATTAATACACTACAATACAATAAAATATAATTATTAAAAAATACTATACAACGTTGCACCCCAAACATGTCCTAAGTACACAGCTCATGTTTGGCATGCGACATTGTATAGTATTATTTTTAATAATTGCATTGTATTGTATTGTATTGTATTAATTAATGTTATGCATAATATAGTGGATGTTTGGTGAAACATTACACTGTACTATTTTTTATACTATACTATACTATATTTATGTTTGGAGTATGTTTAAATTGTATTATATTATTTTTCATTTCAAAAATTAACAACATATTATTAAATAAATTAAATATTATTTTATACTAAATTAAATACTAAATAAAATAATTATAACCTATAATTATAAAAATATATAATCTCCCTTATATTTAATTTATATAAATTTCACAAAAATAAAATAAAAATCATACAAAAAACCTTAAAAATAGCTATAGTTAAAGTTGTATAAACTTTTATAATGTAGTTTACATAACAAAAATATAAACAAAAGAAATCCATTCAATATCAAGCAACAAAAACAGAATCTTTTGATTAGCATCACAACAATATCAAGCAACAAAAACAAAACATTACACATGTAAAGCAACAAAAATACCCCTGATGACAAAACAAAACATAACTAAATTGTTTCCACAACCAATAAAATCCCCCATGTCCAAAACATAACTAAACTTTTTGCACAACCAATAAAATCCTCCATATCTACACCACAAAACAAGCAACTACAAAGAGAAGTATCTCATAGTCCAAAGTTGCAACATAACTACAAAGAGAAGTATCTCATAGTCCAAAGCTGCAACATACTCCACAATCAAAAATCAAATCCCATAACTTCAATCTCGAGCTCTCTCTTGAAGAAGTTTCTCCACAAATGCTTGTCTCCAAGTACCCTCTAATGACTTAAAAGCTGAGATATTTAAAGGTTTCTCCAATATAAGAGTCAATGCTTCAAGTCCATCATCTTGACTAAATCCCATAGCTGCAAGTTCATCAGCAATGTCAGAATGATCCTCTGTATCCTTGAAGATACGTTCAGTTAACTTCTCCATGTTCTTAAAAGACTTTGTAAACACATTTTGAATTGTTGTTGAGTTCTCTTTAAACCCAGTAGCTAAAATGCTTTAGGATCTTTTCCTTTTCCTACTTGATGAGTCAGAATGGCTTATAGTAAAAGAACCTGAAGGTTGTTGCACTGACAAAGGGGAACCAAGCTCTTCAGTCTCTATATCCATAGCATGAATCTCTTCTTGATTAATCTCATCAACCATTTCAGCTGGAGTTGCTGCTGCTTGTCCTGTTGCACGGTCATTTCCATAGTTTTTGAAAAGTCTATCATACAATGGAAATGACTAATCTCTCCAGTCTTTTGCTTCTTCATGAGCCTACATAATAAAACCATAAATAAATCAATAATTTCAAATGAAACATTTACTATTTTTAAAAAAGAATTAAAAATTACACTAACCTGTACATATGACAGCCAAACCTCATTACTATCAACCTCTACACATTTCAATGTGTCATTCCATCCAAAGCCACTTGTGTTCAACATATCATGAACTATGCCATATTGAGCTTTCCACTTTCTATGCTTATAATCAATATGTGGAAAAGCTTTCAATCCAGAATCAGGTAACTGAGAACTCAGCATATTTTCAACTTGTTTCAAAGTTCCAGCTTTGAAATTTCCACCTTCACAACGACCACCCTCCGCAACAATATTCTCCAATATGTTCAACAGTGCTTCTTCTTCAGCTCTCGTCCATACATGCCTAACTCCTTTTGTAACGTCTCACATCTGCTGCAAGGTATTGTCCGCTTTGGCCCATGGGCCTCACGGTTTTGTCCTTTCAATGCCCATACATCAAAAGGCATCTTACAAGTGGGTAAGGAACTGCTACTCATATACCCAGCATCTCTCCCGTGTCTCGCCGATGTGGGATTCGCCTAGGGTTTTACATACACCACCCCTTAGGGACTCAACGTCCTCGCTGAGGTTTGCCCCACCACCGCACAGAGGACATGCGGAGCCGCTCCGATATCATTTTGTAACGCCTCACCTCCGCCACAAGGTATTGTCCGCTTTGGCCCATGAGCCTCACGATTTTGTCCTTTCAATGCCCATAAATCAAAAGGCGCCTCGCAGGTGGGTAAGGAGCCGCTACTCATATACCCAGCATTTCTCCCGTGTCTCGCCAATGTAGGATTCCCCTAGGGTTTTACACAAATGTAACAACCGTAATTTTTTTTTAGGACTATATAAGTCATTATGAGAGTTAGTCAAGGATAATGATAATAATTATAAAAAAAAAGAGTTTTAATTAGATTTAAATTGGAAGAGATTAATAGTAGTTGAGTTTTATCTCTTTTGAAACACTTTCACCTCATCTAGTATATATAAACATTATTATGACATCACAATTAGGGTTTTAAAAAGTGAAAGTTAGGTGGAGGCTTTGAAACTCAGAGAATTTCAAGGTAAGATCATATTCTTCTTAGTTTGATACAATGATTATTTACTCGAAATTATTGTTGCTTAGATTTATACTAAGATTTTTGTAGAGGTTTAAGAAACAGTTTAAGATTTTTGAATTTATTAAGAGCCTTAAAAATCGAGTTTTAGTCTGGTCTTTTTATATCTCATTATAAACATAAATAGGAAGGTGTAAAATTTTATTTCACAAAAAAAGATCAAGATTTCAATTTATTACGAATTTTTTAACTTTCTATTGAAATCCTAGAAAATACTGTACATTCAAGATGTTACGAATTTTAGATTTTTTTTTTATATGCTAGAGGAGCCAAAAATTCCTCAAATTTTATATGCTGTTTTCTCAAGATGGTATATAAGTTTTTGTAAATTCTCAGGATTTTTAAATGTGTAGAATAATTTTTATAAAATTTTGAATTTGAAATGTCTTAGTCTAGAAATTATGGATTGAATTTACTGGCAGAAAACGAAAATCATTTAAAAATATATTCTATCATAAATTCCTTTGAAAAATTTTTAATTGAATACTTTATGTATCTAGTTCGCCTCTACAAAATCCTAGGTTAATTGGATTAAGATATAAATTTTTAAAATTTTTGGAATCACCTCTATTCAGGGAATAAGACTTAGGCAGAACGGTTTGTTTAGAAAATTTTAAGGGAATTTTGTATCATATTTTAGGTGTTGAGTTTATAACTTTATCAAAATGTTTTATGGTTATGTCTTAGGACAATCATTGGATGAGTAGGAGCTAAGATATTTCTCTTTTTGGATCGATCAAGGTAAGTAACATCATACATATACTGTAATTAAAGTGTAACGTGTTCTTAATGAATATCTTGATATGTTAGAAAATATTTTTATAAGATATTATATGAATTATTTTCCACTTTAGAATATCAATTGTAGAATTAGAGTTTTGGCAAATCTTTTAAATTGATTCTCAAAAACTGTTTTCATGTTAAAAACCGTTTTGGTGAAATGAACTTTTAACAAACTATTTTTACAAAATCAGAATATTTATTAATCCTTTTCTTGACTGTTTTTTAAGCTTGATATTCTGACGAACTTATTATTATCTACGAAAGTTATTAGTATATGTACTTTGAGTATCGTGTTATTTGCAATGGTTTTTGAATGTTTTGACTCATTGTCCATAGTATCTGAATACTGTCATGAATTATGAACCTAGCTATGGTAATTAGTGTGCACACGACTTTCTGGTCGGATCACTGGAATTACAGGTGACATATTTCTGGGCCGGGTCACCAGGATTACAGGTGACATATTGTCTGATTTCTGGGCCGAGTCACCGGGATTACGAGTGGCACTATGTGACATGAGTCAATAAATGTTTTCTGATATTTAATGATTATGAATGATTTCTTTGATCTTAAATGTTACAAATGCTTATGACTCCGTTTTTATTAAGATATGATTCTGGAACTGAAGTATTAAACTATGAATTGTATGATGTTTTTTTTAATTGTTTTAAGATACTAAATAATTGTGTATGATTTTACTTACCGAGTTGACGGCTCACCCTTCGTCTCTAATATTTTATCAGAGTAGCGCAGCAGAAGAGTGGTTGGGCTTGATGGTTGATGTCGAGGCTTTATTTCATTTTTGAAACTATGCAATAAGAAGACTTATTGAAGTTTTTATTTAGGGTTTTATTGTTAGTAATTTTCAAGCATATTAACAATATTTGTGTTTCGGTTTTGGGGCGTTACACCTTTTTTTTCAACATTTTTTCCTGAATACAAGACAACAAGATAAAGCATTCTATATCCAAATTCTATAAAAATCGATAAACAATGATATAAGCAAAGGTAAAGCATTCTATAACCAAAAGTACAAAATCAATGAACTTTGCAATCTCCATCCAAATTAAAATACCAATAAGTTACATACCATTGACTCTTTCAAATTCATTATATAATAATAGTTTATTACGTAATAAAAAAAATCTCATACAATTGACTTTCAAGACAATTCATTATACATTCGGGTTGCCAAATCATCCCTCCATTAATTCCATTGATTCGATTGTTCAATTTCCTTCATACTGCCACCATATTCAAATTCTATAGCTTGCACCTCAGCCAATTCAAGCTCATGCTCTAATGGATCAATTGACTTTTCTCTTCTGATGAGATTATGTAATAGACAACATGTTGTAATAATGCGACATGGTGTTTTTATTGGGTAAAATGACAGACTTCTTAAAATGGCCCATCGCATCTTAAGTGAGCCAAAGCATCTCTCAATTATATTCCTTGCAGATGAATGTTTCATATTAAAATATTCCTATTTGGTTTGAGGTGCAAATATACTCCATTGTGATAAATGATATCTCGTTCCTCTGTGTGGTGCTAAAAATCCCATATTATTTGCATATCCACCATCCATGAGATAGTAACAACCTACGAATAAAAGTTATTATATATATAAAAAAAACCTATTAGTAAAATAAATGAAAACAATATATCAATTCACCTATTTGGACTAATAAGTCTTACCAATGAGAACTTTTAAGCCATTTGATCTATTTAATGCATCTCGAAGTACCTTTGAGTTAGAAGCCGAACCCTCCCATCCAAGAAACACAAAAATGAACTTCATGTCTCGTGAACACACACCTAATACATTGGTAGCTATATCTCCTTTTCTATTGCGATATCTGGGTTTGTCCATTTCAGGCACACACACCTTAATATAAGTATCATCTAATGCCCCCAAACAATTATATACAAAAGAACATATGAACGTATTTTAGAATAATATAAAATACTTACACTAGATTATACTAATGTTTGTTAACATATTGACATACCTTGAACCATTTCCATCTTGGATCGGTATAATTTTCAGGAACAGGTTCTAGAATGCTTAGTAAAATACCATGTAATCGTAAAACTCCATTCAATACTGAATTAAAGTATCTACTAACAGTCTCACTCGATCTACAGAAGTTATGACCAATGATACGACTTTTTATATGATGAACAAGTATGTGTAAGAATATACAAACTTGCTCGTCAATTGAAACCAAATTGCCCCTCTTTACCCTTCCATTAGTGCGAAGTAATTCACAAAGTATCCCAAAAGTTCTTCTATCTATTCTTAGTTGACTAATGCATATTGTGTTCACCTATTATTCTATCCAAATAACATAGCCGAGTCCTGTAATTAACAAAAGTACGGTTTTTCAACATCTTCCTTTGGTAATGTGTCTGAACAAGGTCAAATGTCAATGATAGCATCATCAAAACCAAACCCATCAATTCCAAATGCCATATTTGCAATAAGAGGTAGAATATAATATTTCTTCGATCCATTTCTATGAAAACAAATAAAAGAAAACTTACTTATTTAAATATTTTAACTATTTAAAACATCAACATAAACAAACTATTAATCTCAACAAAAATTAATTTATTACCTAACTTTTGATTATCCATGTAAAGATAACTTCGTCTCAAATTTTCACTGAATATAGCTTTGCCTAGGCCTTCCTACAAAAATTGCAAATTTTGTAGATTAGGTTAGATAAATCACTATTCTTCCTAGTACACTTACTCAAATAACATTAAAGTTCTTAATTATCATATTGGTTAAAGTCTAATCAGTTTTACCTCCAAAAGTCAAGAGCGACTAAAAATTTTAAGGAATCTCATCAAGTAGAGATGAGAATGTTTTATAAAGGATGAATGATTTGCATAACAACATTTAAATTTAGCCTCAACGTTTCAAAAAACTTATCACTTTTCCCATCAAGAAATTAGTTAATCATTTAGCAGTTAAAAGCATTTGGTCTATATGATTTAGAAAGCTGGGAGACTTGGGACATTCAATTAATGTATATATATGAATGTTATAAGTTTTTATATCTTGTATCAATATTCTGCACAAAAATAGCTAGCTAACTAGGCTTGTGGATTTCTTGGTTTCTACATTATGTAACATGTTACTCGATCAAAACAATTTTAAAACAATTAGATTGCCATAGCCAGCTTTTAAGATATATAATTTAAAAAGAATTAAATGAAATCTTGCCTTAAACACTGCGTGAAGTAGAATGATGGGCAGAATTGAAAGTAAAACAAACATTCTGCAAATAAATTTTTGTGAAAAAGGAGCCGATATTCATTGATCATAAATGTGGGATTTAACAATAATTATTAATAGCTTGGACTCCAACTCAAAACATTAAAAACAAAGAAAATGTTTCCATAACATTTAACCTTGGGCTCAACCTCCACTGCTCCTTTGTGTTACGATTAAAGGAGGGATTAAAAAAGTGACAATAATTCATCAATGTTGTGTCATACTTCATCGCTTGCTAGTCTAACATTTAAATGATACAAGATAGCATGTTTAATATGTTCTATACTTATAAATTTCATTTCATGTTGAATTTCGTTAGATGAGCAGTTATCTAAAAAATTTTATTCTCTAACCTCAATATTTCAGAGCTACAGAGCTCGTACAAGACAAATGGTCTAAAGAAAAAACAAGAAACTAATAAGTAAATGAATACAATATCACACACAGGTATTAACATATCAACTTTTGCCTCTTGTTCAAAGCTAAGAGCAACTGCCTCTCAAACTCAATCTTTATGTTCTGTCTCTTTAGCTGTTGACAGGAAAAGTATATTAAACATGACCTTTTTTTTAACATCATGCGAATACGACATCCTCAATAAACGTAACTGGATGCACATGATTATAGATCTTTTAACCACCTTCATCTTCAGCTAAGTAAGACCCAGAAACAAGAAAATAACACTAAAACAAAAAATAAAGAAAAAAATTACAACGTGATTTTATTTGCAAGTATATTGTGATTTTATCATTTAATTTCATCGACCTACAAAAAAAAAGACGACCAATTTAGCCGCTGGCTCCATAAAATCTAGACAACCCAATGTAACCGCACCTCCAAAAGCATCACACCAAAAGCCAAACCCCAATGCTGCGTAAACCCACAACTAGCACAATCGCAACACCAGAAGGGCCATAACCCTAATTCAATTGACAACACAACCAGCCACTCCTGTTTTGTAGAACTGTTGTCAACACCACCATTCCTTATACCCACGACAAAACCACCAGCATTCTTCACTAAAACCACCACTATTCTACCACACAAACAAAATCATCTAATCGACTTACACACAGCGAATCACCTATGGCAAACGAGGAAAAAAAGAAAATAGAAAGACAGAGAGAGGGTGGTGAAGGTACCTGAAGATGTTAAAGGAAGATGGAGATGAGAGAGAAAGACTGAGACGGCGACGTCGACAGAGACAGCGATGGAGATGAGAGAGTGTCGGAGTCAGAGATGAGAGGGTGTTGAAGGTGGAGACGAGACAGAGTCGTAGGCAGATGAGAGAAATGCATATCAGAGGAGGAGATCGGGATAGGCGAGTAATTCGAAATATTTGAAAAATTGTATTAATTTTGTGCAGTGTAAAGTAATGAAGTGGTTTTTCTCTGCATTAGATAATGTAACGTTTATGATATTAAATTATACAGTGCGTTATTTAATACAATGCAGAGTTTGTTCCAAAAACAAATATTGTATAAATTAATACAATACAAAATTTTTGTATAGTACAGTGCAGGTTGCCAATCATGCTCTATAATTATTAAAAATAATACTATACAATATTGCACGTCAAACATGTCCTAAGTACACAAAATCTAACATAGGGCAAAAGTTTTTTTTTTTTGACATGTGCAAAGCTTTTACTCCCGATTAAAAAGAAATATTTTATTTGAGTCCAAAGTATTATTTTTGTGAAAAAAAACTATAACCTTAGGATTAAAATTTGAAACTTTTAAACAAAATAATATATTGTTATCAATGAGTACATAAAGTTTAGCATAAGCAAAAAAAAGAAAAAAAATATTCTATGCAAGGGATTTTCTCCCACAATTTGAAACAAAAATTTTATATAGAGTCAAAAATGTTAACATAAAATTTTAGTAATTAATCTGATTTTGATACATGAGTGGATAGTAAAAATGCGACTCTAAACTCAATATATTTAAATTAAAACGATACTAACATTTCCATATGTATTTATATTTGTATTGTACCTTTCAATAAAATCTTATCGTAATAAATTTATTTTAAAAATAATCAATGCTAATGGATGTGAAACGAGAAAATAAATCAATTTGGATAGTTGTTAGGTGCATCAGAAAGGAAAGGAGAGTAACTGTGCCTATGTCACAAAATAGTTTCTCCACATCTTCTTCTTACGTGGCAATTTATGATTGTTCAAGAATAATCTTTCTATAACTTCCCCAACAAACTGCTTGCCAACTATACCTCTTAATTATGCAGCCGTAATAATAAATTAATTTAACCATACCACTTAAATATACAATTTAAATGATAACTGAAAAGCCCCTTAAGTTTGGTTATTTTCATTGCCAGCATAATCTAAATACTTTTCGACAACGTTAATGCATTGGATTAACCTTAACCTATTTTAATATTTTACAATTTTAAGAATATTTTTAAAATAGTCCTATTTTTACAAACTATTTATATAAACCACTAATATAAATATATGTGATATTATTAAATAATTATTACGTCAACCATACTAATTAATGTAATTAAAATTTAGAATTCACTAATCCAATTAAACTATAACACATTTTGTAGACTAAGTTTGGATGAATAATTTATATACAAAGTATTATTCATATTTTTATCCATTAGAGTTAATTTAGATGGCAGATGAATATTATGTAAGATGAATATAATAAAAGAAAGAGTGTTCCTAAATTTTCATGGATCAAATCAAAACCAATTAGTACATAAATATAATTAGATAAATTATGTTTATTAATTACTGTTTAAATATATAAGTGAGAAAGGTTATTAAGGATTTTTCTAATATCCTATATTTTACAAAGTTGACTTGAGTGTCGGATGGATGATGATCATTTTATTATACAAGTTCATCCATTTAAACAACTAATGATAAACTAAGAACATAAACATAAATTATAGTTTATAATACAAGAAATCATTCATGTTCGACGTATTCTTAACAATCAACATCTGCTATATCAACGTAGTTCATCCCCGTTTTGGTTGAGAGGGTCACGTAAAACTATTTTCTTTTACATTTATTTAAACAAGCGACAGCACTCATCAGGGACGTAATTGTATTTAGATCAAATATAGGGTCCTCGGTTGAATTTTCCTTACAATTGGCAATGTGAAACAAAATTCCGCAGATTTAAAAATTTGTCAACTTCTAGTTGCTTCCCGAGTTTATCTCTGCAAGGAAAGTTGTTCTGTAATAACGTAATGTCAACAAAACTTGCGTGTTTCCTTTGTCAACTGAGAGCCAAAATTTTTATACTATAAATGAAATGAGAACGCCTTTGTTGAAATATAGCAACTGGGTTTCTCTTCTCTTCCTTGGTTTTGCTCTCTTCTTGTGGTTTTACACATACCCATCTCCTTCGTCTTCTTCT
Source organism: Boswellia sacra (assembly GCA_013180625.2). NCBI lineage: Eukaryota > Viridiplantae > Streptophyta > Magnoliopsida > Sapindales > Burseraceae > Boswellia > Boswellia sacra. The sequence continues at coordinate 198,566 of SNVD02013580.1, read as the reverse complement.
GCAAAGAAAATGGCAGCTGAAGAGCCTCCAAAATCAATCTATGACTTCACTGTCAAGGTATTATTGCATCTTCTTATCACTTTCATGTCTATTTTGTTACTTGAAAACAGGAGAATATGAAATAGGATGAGGAAGTTTTTCTAGGAATAATATGCTTTATATTGTAATGGTTTCAAGAAAGTGTGCATATTATCTCTATGATTTTTTTTTTTGAGTTTGTTGTTTGAAGATTGTGGTTTTTTTTTTTAATTAGTTTATCTATATGTGAAATCAAGGTTGGAGATGCAAAGTTTGTAAATTTTTGTCTTTGTTGTTTCTTATTTCACGGGATAAATTTGTGCAATCTAGTAGTTGTTAAAATTTGTTACTTATTTATCATATATTTAGGAAATTAGATGATGTTGTTAGCTAATATAGATGCTAATTGGATTAAATTTTCAGGATATTCGTGGAAATGATGTGAGCCTGAGTGAGTACAGAGGGAAGGTTCTCCTTGTTGTGAATGTAGCTTCAAAATGGTATTCTGACTTGATCAATTTTACATTTGAATTTCTTAGCACAATTAATTGCCTTAAATTGATTGATTAACTGGCTTGACTTGTTTGCTGAGAAGTTCGATAATGCTGACAACAAATAATCTGGATTGTTGCAACGACCATTCAAAACCTAAATATGGCGAGATATGTCACTTAGACTCTTCTAATTTTGTCCTTGTTGTGGCATTAAATGATTAATTCATGGCTGTATCGAAGCATAGGAAAGCTTGATAACTGTTTTTAATGTTAGTTGTTGTTCTTCTTCTTAAAGTTTCGTGGATATTCTTAGCAATTTGGAACCTGGAAATTGATTATAAGATATTATTATATGATTTGAGAAATTGAGTTTGGTTGGATTTTAGAGATGATAAACACCGGGGGTTTATATCTGAGCGGAAGAACTTGTCCGAGTTTTTATTTCTGACACACAAAGGGGGTCTTTTCATCAGATACTTTATGAGCATTAGATGTATTTTCTACCTGCATCTCCCATTAAACTGTGAATTTAATAATTCTATTAGTGCTGAAGAATGATGAAGTTTTTGCATCAGATCTTCTTCTATCCTCTTTAATTTCTTGCATAGCTATATCTTTCAATGCGAATAAATGCACTACTAATACAGCTGGGAGTTTAAACCGCTGGAGGTGATTTGAGAAAAAATAGAGATTATGGAGTCAATCTTAATTACTCCTTGATTGTTTCCTTTTTTCTGGTTGTTTAATTATGCTGTAAGAGCACTATGAATGACTTATTTCCCTTCTAGACCATGGCAAGGTGTTTCACGCATAAAAACTAGTTTGGTGACTGATGTGCTTTTTTTCAATTCTACGGTCAAAATCCAGGAGAAGAAAGTTATTGTCCTTGCCCTCAAACTTAAGGGCAAGAATGATAAACTTTTTACCCAGCGCCTTTTGAAAAGTTCAAGACCATTAAGATTCTCATTTATGATCGACTAATAAACTGTAAATTTTCTTGTGTGCATCTCTTTCTGTATTTAATGTTCTGTTATTTATTTTGCAGTGGATTAACACAATCGAATTACAAGGAATTGAATGTTCTGTATGAAAAATACAAAAACCAAGGTCTGTAATTCATTCGTGCTGAATGATGCTGCAGCTTTGTGGAGTTCCCTAATCTTTGATGGGCTCAGAGGGTCTTAACTCCTTGATTGGCACTATTAATGCAGGGTTTGAGATCTTAGCATTTCCTTGCAATCAGTTTGCTGGACAAGAGCCTGGAAACAATGAAGAGATTCAGGAAGTTGCATGCACAATGTTCAAAGCTGAATTCCCAATCTTTGATAAGGTAAATGCCTGATAAATGAAATACTTACATTAAAACAGTTGTGTCTTATCATCAAGGAGATAGTTTAATTGATTAGATCTCTTGCAGTAAATCAAAAGGTTTAGGGATTAAATTTTCCTCATACCGGCTTGGGAGGAGAAATCCATTTAGTTTGTGTTTGGAGTGAGGGAAGGATGGATGTATTGTCTTGTACACCAACGAACAACCCAAAAAAAAAAAAAAGAGCCAAGCTTGTGTTCCTCATTAATCTGCACACTGTATGCAGCTACTTAGCAAAATTGATTTCTCCTTTTATTTTTAATATGACCACGGGTTTTGTCCAACAAATTTCTAGATATGCTTTTGATGTAGCATGACCTAATTTATTGTTAGGGTTATTATAGTCTTTTAGTCTTAGTTGGGGGTTTCATTTTATTTGGGAAATTATTAGTTAAGGGATTTTGACTTATCCTAATTGGACTCAAATTCCCAATAGGTCTAGGTTTGTATAAATATTAGCTTTTATCGTTGTTTTATCAGACTTGATTATACATTGATTATTTGAGATATTGAAAGGTTATTCAGACAGATTGTTGGTTTATTGTTGTGTGAGTGTTGGTTGGAGATAGTTTGATTTTGTTGTTAGTTGTTCTTGGATTTGGTTTTTTCTTTTTATGGTACCCCGTCAGGTTTCTTTGATTCCACTTGATCTTAACCAAAACATTTTTGTGATCACTATGATGAGCAGTTCGGTTTTTAGGACTGCAAAGCTGCCCTCCCTGCTATGCCACACGTTAACTTAGTTATGAGTATGGCCTTGCAGCACACGCAGGCGAAAGCTAAGTGCTCAGAAATGTTTCTTCTGTAGGCCTTTCTACGCAACAGATTGCTATTAATAGAACATAGAGTTACTGTACTTGCAAGACTAATCAGGTGACAAGTGATCCACCAATACCAGTGTGGTACTAAACAGCTGCTCCTTACTGTAGAAGAGCTGGGGAGAGTTTCTATCTCATATATACGCTTAGCTCAAAAAAAATCTAAGCTTTGGACTTTATTTAGGCAATTACTTTGTGAAAGAGGAAGCTATAAATTGTCTAAATTTTTATTGGAAGAGAAAAAAAGTTAGTGCATCTTGTGGAATGCATGAATATTTTCTTAAAGTATTTTATCCACCTATTGTAGATTGAGGTGAATGGGAAAAACACAGCTCCTCTGTACAAGTTTCTGAAGTCAGAGAAGGGGGGATACTTTGGAGATGCGATCAAGTGGAACTTTACAAAGTTTCTGGTTGACAAGGAAGGAAAGGTTGTTGCGAGATATGCTCCAACGACTTCGCCTCTTAAGATTGAGGTTAGACCTACCTTTCACTTTTGATAATGCTTGATTCGAGTTAAGGCTGTAAACTGTATCTAATTGTTTGATGAGTGTTTTACTCTTGCAGAAAGACATACAAAACCTTTTGGGGTCATCTTGAGTGAGCACCAAGGTTAGAAGCTATAGTTTACATTTCATTAGAATTTATTCTCATGATTCCTTTATGATAAAGTGGCTTTTCTTTTTTGGTCAAAAAGTTGGTTTAGATTATGATCAACAGCATAATCATAATTTTCCAATTTAAGCAATACTTTAAAAAAAAAAGGAAAAAAAAATCCAGATTGAACAAGGCTATTCACCATTGGAGTATTTGTCCATTGGGGCATTATCTGTTATTTTCTTTCATTGTCATTGCTAAACCAAACATTGATTCGTTTTCCATCATGTCCTCTGTTCTTGGCGTAGCGAGGAAGAGTACTTTACATATGAATTTGCTGGACAGGATATTGATCGCTGTTCCAAAGAAAAGTGACAATGTTCTTACTAAGTTTAATCTGAGTTCCTAATTGATAATTGATCTCATTTTTACTTCATTTGTGCAGGATATTTGAAAAGAGAAGTGTTTTTCCCAATTTCGAGGAGCAAGTAAGCTTTGAAGCATCATTTGTGTTTGTGGAGTTGTCATGGATTGGTATTCATATTGTGGTTGATCAATTGAGATAAAATTTTCTTGTAATGTAATTCATGTTATGTGCACGGATAATAGCATAGAAAAAATAAAGAAGTATTATATATTTCTTTAATTCAACGTAGGTGCGTGTTGGCTCATGCAAAAGGCTTGTCACATGCTTGGATGATTCTATTCCATGAACTCTGAATTAGATAGAACAAACGAAGTTCATTTGAGTGTGACATATAGCTTTTTAAGTGTTTGATTGGTCATGCTTATCTATAAGAAGTACCATTTTAATGTTAAAATTAGTTCCTTTTTTAGTCTGATTGATTGTAATTTAAGGATAGTTTATGAAACAACATTTTATTTATTTTTCTTTTTAAAGTTTTGTTGAAATACTTTATAAAAATATCCTCATATAATTATTTTATTATATATATGTATATTTTTTTAATATTTTGTATTTATTTTAATAATTAAAGGTATCTTGAACGTAATGGAAATCTTTTTTTTTTTTTTTGTTTATAAAGAATTTCATATAAACAAATTTTCCTGTAATTTTTTTAACCCTTGGGCTTCCTGAAGATTGGACGATTGTGTTTTCCATTAAAGTAGCTTGAACATGCATCCTTTGAAAAATTCTTCACTGAATTAGCAGTGGTTTCTATGTGTCAACTCGACACTGATAAAACATAACATCCAGCGATTAAGATATATGAAATGAAGATAGGTTCCGGTTTTAGAATTCATTAATTTTAACCTGGTTAGAGAAGATTACAAGGTTACTTTTCTCATTGGGGCGTTTTGAAATCAAGCAGAAAACATAACCGTGTTTACATGTTGACATTCTAACCATAACATTAGGTGTATCTGTTACGAGAAAACATCATCAGCTCAAGGCCACACACGTATTGTAGTCCAGGTGTCTGATAGCGATGCGCGCACACACAATAATATGAGCAGATCATGCATGCAGGCGGCAAAAATGTGGTCGGCAAACAGTTGCGATTGGCGTATGTGTATGGTGGATATTTATCCATTCCAGTTGTAATGCTTCTGTCAAAAAGTAACTAATTAATTAGGTAACAACAAACATTAATTCCTCTGACGTCAGTGAGAATTGACATGCAAGGCCAAGGAGTTCGTCATCTTTGGTTTGTGTTTTATTTCGCTGCTGCATTGTGCATAAGGTAGCTTACTGCCAGATTGAACGTCTTTTACCACGCGGAAAGATTGCATGATAGACATTTTTCGGTGAAGAAATGTGTCAAGTTTAATCAAGATCATGACAAAGTGATGATGTAAAAAGAAGGGTTGGCTGGTCTAGAGCAGGAAAGGGAAAGAACTAGCACAGAAGGGAACCATTTAACATGAAAATCCTCCTTTGGAAATTGATATGCACCAACCTTCGGAGCTGTGAGTGATAATAATAATCAACCCCACCACTTGAAAGTTTGGACCCTTCTGCAAATTGCAATTGATTTGGCATGCTGCCGCCTCCCAGTCCCAGAGAGTGAAAGAGAGAGAGGCCGGGTTGGTAGTTTGGTGTGCACGTAAGCCATATCTCATGAAACATCAGCATCTATTCCTTTCTTGGTAGAATTATTTAAATGGATTCATTATCCAATATTAAAGACTTGGCCCATTATAAGATTTAACAAGTCTCCAAAGCCTTATATAAAATAACTAAAGTTAATATAAGAGAACAAAAATGCCTTTCTCTGTTTAACATGTAATCTACATATAAATGTGTCATCATACGTCAAACATCAAAGTATCTCATCTAACTTGTCACTCAATACAAGTAAAAGTAATTTATTGAAGTTATTGAATATTTTACAAGATATATTTGGACTTAAAAATCTCTTATTAAAATAATTAGTCCAATAATTTACAGCACAGTATGTTCAAAAGTAACCTGTCAAATATATCAAGCATTAATGATCCGTACTTTGCATTAATATGTATAGAATTTATTACCCCCCAAAATTTGACTATTTTTAACCTAGATGATAATAGAAAACAATAGAATATATCTTTAATATGAATGCTGGTACCGAATGAGAGCTAAAATTGAAAGCACAGCATTCAAAAGCCACAAATGGCTGTTGCCTGTTAAACATCTAAATGGGTAGGCATTAATACCACCTATCCGTCCTTATTTTGCTATTAGTTAGATCCTCATTAATAGTATTGTTGCCCATCTCTATTGGACTATGTTACTGACTAACTGTATTGAAAAATAATTCATTTCCACATGTTGTAGACTTGGATATTTAGCAGACTATTAAACCGCTGTTCTTTGACTCCGCAAGTAGTTGTAAAGTACATTTTGGACCTCCCAAAGTTGTGTTCTAGGAGTAAGTAGAAGTTTTCTTGCAAATGGCTACATGTAATTATATGTTTTCCTGGTTATTTGCCTGTGAAAAATTAGCTTATTCGAGTTGTTTTGAACATTGTGGTCATAAAGTTTGTGTTTTTCTACTGTTTCAATATCACAATATAGAGGAGCAACTTTTTCTTTCATTTCAAGGCATATTTGTGGAGTGAGTTTACTATATGAAGTAACGATACTGAATTTGTCATCTTTTCAGGGCGGTGAGAAATGGGTACCAGGGAAATCAAATCTCCAGAAAGTGTGCCTGAGACACCAGCTAGTTTTGATGGAGCGTCCAATTCAAGCCAGAGAAAGAAGCTCAGTTTCTACTTCATCGAGTCTGATAACAGGCGAATGGCTCTTGGTCGTGGTTACACTGGAGGTACTACTCCTGTTAATGTCCATGGCAAACCTATTTCTGATCTCTCCAAGACTGGAGGCTGGACCGCAGCCCTCTTTATTTTTGGTAAGCAAAGTCTTTATGTAGTATAAAATAAAATTTTCCTTTATGATTGTCCTTAATTTGGTTGGTGAGGAACTTGTGGAGAAGTAAAGTAAGATGTTTTATGTTCTTATGGTTTGTGAATTTGGTACAAGAATTTTTATGTTAAATGAATTGTTTTATTACTCAGGGAATGAAATGGCAGAGAGAATGGCTTATTTTGGACTTTCTGTTAATATGGTGGCCTTTATGTTCTATGTTATGCATAGACCCTTTTCCAGTTCTTCGAATGCGGTCAACAATTTTCTAGGTATATCACAAGCATCATCTGTCCTTGGTGGTTTTCTAGCTGATGCTTATCTTGGTCGCTATTGGACTATAGCTATTTTCACAACAATCTATCTTGCGGTATGCATCCATTTTTTTTATTTATTAATTTTCTTTGCTTGGAGAAGCTGAAGTACTGATGATGATATCAATTTCTTTCTCTTTTCAATCTTCTCTCCTGGAGGGTCTGACAGGAATAACATTATGTGCAACCATGAAAATTTTCATGCCAAACCAAGATCAATGTGATCAAATATCCCTACTTGTGGGGAATTGTGAACCGGCGAAATCATGGCAGATGACTTACCTCTATACAGTTCTTTATATAACCGGATTTGGAGCCGCAGGTATAAGGCCTTGTGTCTCTTCTTTTGGGGCTGATCAGTTTGATGAAAGAAATAAAGATTACAAGACCCACCTGGATAGATTTTTCAACTTCTTCTATCTTTCTGTCACTGTTGGGGCTATTGTGGCTTTCACCTTGATAGTCTACATTCAAATGAAACATGGCTGGGGCTCTGCCTTTGGTTCATTGGCCATAGCCATGGGCATATCAAACACATTATTTTTCGTTGGTACTCCTTTATATAGGCACAGGTTGCCTGGAGGCAGCCCCCTTACCCGGGTTGCCCAAGTTCTAGTTGCTGCGTTTCGGAAGCGAAAAGCCTCTTTTTCTAGCAGTGAGTTAATAGGCCTATATGAGATTCCTGGTAAACATTCTGCTATAAAGGGTAGCGGAAAGATAGCTCATACTGATGATTTCAGGTATGGTTAGATCTTATTCTACATTTCGTTGCCTTTTCTCTATTAGTTGCATTTAATACTTATTTTCTGGTTCTCACCTTATAACGTAGAAGCCGACAAGAGAAAATTGAACAACTTATTAACAAAAAAAATCCTTTTTTGGTCTCAGTAAATTGTTGCTTTAAAGAATAGTATAATGATCACCATATAACGTCAGACCTTTCGGGAATACAGATGGTTGGACAAGGCTGCCCTGCAATTGAAGGAAGACGGGGCTGATCCAAGTCCTTGGAGGCTTTGCACTGTGACTCAAGTAGAGGAAGTCAAGATACTTATCAAACTTATTCCAATACCAGCTTACACAATTTTGCTCAGTGCAATCTTAACAGAGTTTCTTACTCTGTCGGTGCAGCAGGCATATACTCTGAACACACACATGGGTCATCTTAAACTTCCTGTAACATGCATGCCTGTGTTTCCTGGTCTTAGCGTATTTCTTGTATTATCACTCTATTATACCATCTTTGTCCCATTATCACGACGTGTAACAGGTCATCCTCGCGGTGCTTCTCAGCTTCAGAGAGTGGGCATTGGCTTGGGAATTTCAATCTTAGCTGTGGCATGGGCTGGTGTTTTTGAGAGGTATAGAAGAAACTATGCAATAAAACATGGGTTTGAGTACACCTTTATAACTCCCATGCCCAACCTAAGTGCATACTGGTTGTTGATCCAATACTGCCTGATTGGAATAGCTGAAGTGTTTTGCATTGTGGGATTACTGGAATTTCTCTATGAGGAAGCCCCAGATGCAATGAAGAGTATAGGATCTGCTTATGCTGCTCTGGCAGGTGGCTTAGGTTGTTTTGTAGCTTCTATATTGAACAGCATCATCAAATCTGTAACAGGGAATCCTGAGAAAGGCAAACAATCTTGGATATCCCAGAATATTAATGCTGGTAGATTTGATTATTTCTACTGGCTGCTTACAGTTTTGAGCGTGATCAATTTCTGTTTTTTTCTATACTCAGCCTACAGGTATAAGTACAGGTCAGAAGAGACTTTTGAGGTGATGGACAACAAACAAAACACCCCATCAGCGGAAGCTAAATAGAAATTTGGAAGCCTAATTATCTAGTGCCATGTTACATGTTTTTATCTCTTCCAGTTCTTGTCAAATCTACTTTTGAGGTAAATGTGAATTCTCCTCGTTAGCAAGTTGTGAATCTCGAACTACACTTTTGTATTGGACTTCTTGTCATTGATTATGGGCCATCATCTGTTGTGTCTCCCTGTCTCTACAACTCTATCGCCAACCTGGATTTTTTTTTTTATGTCCACATTAAAGGGTGGGATCCAATGGATTTTGTCACTAATCAAACAAATCTTGCATGATTTGAAAACATTTCAAATCAAAACAAATCAATCTAAAACTGAATTCCTTCAAACTTGACTGATTACAACCAAGATCCAAGCTAACCAATCCAAACCTAAATAGAAATTGCGTAAGCTAAACTCCATTTTTCTTTCAAGATCTGAATGAAATCATGTATACTATTTTAAGTGATAGGTTTGGTCTGATTTTACCGTCACTTAACTTAATTCAATCATTAATTCCAAAAATTAAATGAATTCAGATTAGATCTTCAAACCTGTCTACTAAACAATGTCAGTGACCCCAAGTCTTCATGGGGCCTGCAAAAGAGCAAGCCCCCTACTTAAAAGCTGATAAAACTATGAGTCGATTGCCTGCCCACAGGATTTGCAGACATTTAGAGTACCGTCTTCAACTACCATTGTCTCATGCATTCATGCTCCCAGCATGCTTTAGAACTTCATATCCTGCTGGAGTGCAATTCACTTCAATTAACTGGCTGCCTAGATGGGTAAGGCCAATATGGCAAAGACCAATCAAGCCTAGGCAGTCACTTCCACAGTTCCTTCACCCTTTTAATGCTTGAAAGTGAAGCCTTAAACAGGACCATGAAAAGCCATTGTCATGATTGTTAGAAGCCACTCTTGCCACTAGGGTTGGGCATTTGCCTCGGACCCACCGCGGACTCGGTCGGACCCGATCCAACGGGGCGGGTCTTGACCCGCCCCGGAGCATTCATAGGGGCGGGTCTGGGGCAGAAAATTTCTGTCCCGGCAGGGGCGGGTCCGGGGCCGGGTCTAACCATTTGGACCCATAGACCCACCCCGCCCCGCAAGATTAGGGGTATATTTATAAAATTTTTAAAGTTTAAGACTGTTATGTAATTTTTTAGGTTATATTTGTTAAACTTTTCAAATATATAAATTCTTAATAATTTTACAAATAATGCAAATACTTTAATAAAAATGACATTTTAATTAATAATTAATATCTTTTAGTATATTAACATCAATTTCTTCATATTATAATGAAAAATAAAATATTTGTATTTTATAATAATTGAATTTGTATAATATATACAATCTTGATATAGATTATTAAGTACTAATTAAATTATTACAATATTAACAAGATTATTTTTAAAATATATATCTATAATATAATCAGTATATTATTTTTTAAATATGTAAATAGAAATATGATAAAAAAATCTTAAAACCTTAAATATATGATTTATTGTAATTTAAATTAATTAATTAAATTATTAATGTTTCATAAATATATAATGTTAATTATTTGGTATATGCCAATAATATTATTGCGATTATTAGATTGAAATTAAATCAACATGTTACTAAAAATTTATTTAATTGTATTATCAACTATTTAAAAAATTGTCAATTAAATAATTTATAAGCAATAATACACTTTTAACATTATTTCTAATAAAGTATGTAACATTATTACTAATATAATTAAATGACAATTAATGATAATTAAATATTTATATTTTATAATAATTAAATTTTATAATATATACAATCTTGATATAGATTACTAAGTACTAATTAAATTATTGCAATATTAACATAATTATTTTAAAAATATATATCTTTAATATAATCAATATATTATTTCCCAAATATGTAAATAAAAATAGGATAAAAATAATCTTATAATCTTAAATATATGATTTATCGTAAATTCTTAAATAAATTAATTACTTTAATTATTAATGTTTCATAAATACATATAATGTTAATTAATTAGTATATACAAATCATATTATTACTATTATTAGATTGAAATTAAATTAACATACTATTGAAAAAGTGTTAATTAACTAGTTTACAAGAATAATACATTTTTAACATTATTTCTAATAAAGCATGTAACATTATTACTAATAAAATCAAATGGTAAGTAAATATTTATATTTTATAGTAATTAAATTTGTGTAACATATACAATCTTGATATAGATTACTAAGTACTATTTAAATTATTGTAATATTAAAAATATTATTTTAAAAATGTATATGTTTAATATAATCAATATATTATTTTCTAAATATGTAAATAGAAATATGATAAAAATAATCTTGTAACTTTAAATATATGATTTATCGTAATTTAAATTAGTTAATTAAATTATTAGTATTTCATCAATATTTATAATATTAATTATTTGGTATATACCAATCATATTATTACTATTATTAAATTGAAATTAAATAAACATGTCATTAAAAAATTATTTAATTGTATTATCAACTATTTAAAAATTGTCAATTAACTAGTTTACAAGCAATAATAAACTTTTAACATTATTTCTAATGGAATATGTAACATTATTACTAATAAAATCAAATGATAATATACAACTATTTTGATTTTAGTTTGAAGATTTATTATTTTTATGATTGTTGAAAAATGATCATAGTTATAAATGGTATGATTAGAAATTGATAAGAGCGTTATTTGCAAAGATATAAATATTACAAGGGATGAAGTTGAAAAATATAAAGATTATAGGGGTGTGATTGTAAAAATATAAACAGTGGCGGAGCAGGGCGGGGCGGGTCTGGATCTACTAAATTTTTTTTTGCCCCGCCCCTCCGCCCCGTCCCGCAAAGGGGCAAAGGGGCGGGACGAGGCCAAAAAAAGGGTCAACAGAGCGGGACTGGATACCGACCGACCCGTACCCGCCCCGCCCCGCCCCGGTTCCGACCCTACTTGCCACTTGTTGCCAAGTGCTTCCTCAAGGGACCCATATCCAGAGAGCAAATTAGTGACGCCACTCTGTATGTGAACTTACTTAGGACATTGCAGATGTTGATTTAATCAGTCAAGAAAATACATGCAAAATAAATCATTGACATGACTGACTTCTGTTCCTCATAAATAAAAAGGCTAACGCGGTCCAGGTTACACTTATTGCCTGAGGCGCCCATCAATAGGTACATTTATTAAAATGGGCCGAAGAGTCAAGTTTGCCATCCAAAGTAAGCAGGGAGTTCTAACTGGTTTGTATTTAGTGATACCCTTCCTGCTACAATTAGCAGAAAGAAACTAGCTCAGGGTATCTAAAAACAAGAAGAAATCACGACTAAGAAGCTAAAATCACGAGTCATCGGACTCAAAAATCTCCCATAGACGGTTTACTGCATTGCACTTCGCTCTTACACTAATTATTGAAACATTTATCTAACTCAAAATGTTAGTTATTATATTAAGTAGATTGACCTATCATCCTTATAAAGCCATGCATCTCTATTCAGTGTAAAACTCTTTTAAGACTCGGCAATATCTAATCAAGAAGGTGAGGAACGTAAATTGTATTAAGTGTAAAGGAAGAGATGTACAAAATAAAGAACAAGATGTCCCTTGAGAATCTATTAAAAAAAAAGTTAGAAAAAATCGCAAAATTACCAAAAACCCAGTCAGGATGTCCTAAAAGAGTACTGCAACAATCAAAGGCAAAACCCCAAAACAATCTCGACAGTCCCAAACAAGGTAAAAGAAATATCAGCAAACATTATAGGATAACTGCTTCACAATTAAGATGAGTAAAGAAATGAGGAATTTCCCAATATTCAGAAGACAATAAAGCCCAAAAAGATACCCAGAATTAACTTTGTCCCGTAAGAATAAAGTATTATCTTCCAAATGATCATAGAAAATGGCCGGTTCCTTTCTAAATGAGACCATCCCAAAAAAAAAAAAAAAAAAAAAAAGAGAACGATTACAGTTCCACATAACAAGTTCTTTCTTCCCTTCCCTAAGGCTAAAGGCACTATGATTCTCAACCAATAAGGAAACACATGACTTTGGCACAGCTGAACTAAACTCCATTCGATGGCACATTTCTGCATAATTAGTAAGCCTCCAATAATCTACAATGTCTCCTAGAAAAAAGGGCCTCATATACATAACATTTGTCTCATGATCCACCCCATCTAGATTAAACGGCTCAATGTGTAAACATCAGCCAACAACAAGAACACGCAATAAGTTATATCTTTTATCTCGAAACTAATACTGTCATTAAGTCTCATTCTTCTTATCTATAATAATATGCAAAGCTTATTCTATATTGGACAGAAATCTGATACTGAAGTATTAAAAGGAGAAGACTTGTGTTGTAAGCGTCATTAAGAAAATTGCACGACAATTATGTCACAATCAGTAGATATAAGTAGACTGATCGCTTACTTTCTAACTAAAAGAGCATGTATACGTAGCCATTACATACAGACAACTAAGTACAACGGAGTGGGAGCTAGTGACACAGAAAAATCACTTTCCTCTGCGCAAGTAAGGTCTGAATGAGAACAGAGATTTTATTTACAGATTCTCCTTGCCGCTCTAGTTTATATAGAAGCTCCAATGCTTTAAAATTGTATGAGCATATAGTTAAGGGCTTTCACAGAACTCCATCTCCTGATATTCCAGAATAAAAGCAGTTCAGGTGAGATACGCATCATGAAGCCTAATATTAGCAGTTAAATGAAGTGACTGCACAAAAACCAAGTCATACAATGAGGGAACATCTAAGGTTATGGAGAAACAGATTTTCTTTCATAAGAGTGATCTGTTCATACCTTGCCACAAATTGGACAACTTTCACTCCTTTCCAGCCACTCATATATACAACCCAAGTGAAAATGGTGGGAACACCTTGTTGTGATTTTAGGATTTTCTGGAGTATATTCTGCAGCAAATCGAATCACCCACATCAATATAACTCGAATCATGGAAGACCCAATCTAGCTATTTTGCATCCCTAAAATTATTACTTGAGAAATAATTGGGCCCAAGAACAAAAAAATGAAGAAAGAAAAAGTTCTGTAAACTACTATTATGTGTTTATGCACGTTAATTACCATCAAGACAAGTGGGGCAGACATCTTCATCTTCAGCAGATGTCGGCATATAAGATCCATATGCGAACTTAGAAGCTAAAGCTTTCTCTGAGGACTCAGAATGGGTAAGTTTACGATCTTCTTCAGAATCAACTGCAGTCTGTTTCTTCCCAAAACCCAAGGATTCTGTACCAGAACTGCTAATATTTCTTCTTATCGGTTGTGAATCTTCTTGAAAATGAATCATTGACTTATCACGCCTGGAGACCAATCCATCCCGCTGCAATCTGGAGTATCTCTGATCGGTATCATAAGGGACTGCTCTGGACAATGGGAGCTGAGCATTTAGAGAATTATCTGGTAAAGCTGTTGCAATCCCTGATGATGCCAATGAAGTACCTCCTTGATTTGATGACGGTACAGAGCGGCCTTCTAGCCTATGAAACATAGCACCATACTGCGGATACGAGGGGTAAAAGGCAAACAAAGAACACATTACATTGGAATTACAGAAAGTAAAATTCTAGCAAATAGTATGGATTTATATTACTGCAAACAAAGATACTTCAGTTCAGTGAGTAACGTACAAGCTTACATTTATTCTTTCCTTTGCAATTATGCTCTCCCTATGATCAATTATGGCGAGATCAACAATCCATTTGACTAGAAAACCAACTATGGTGAGGATTTACACAAGAAAAGTAATCTAACATAACAAGTACATCAGATGGTTTTGAAGTATGCATATCCCTTCACCTCTCTTAGATCACAAGGCAGAAGTAGAAACAGAACCTCACAAATGGAAGGTAAGATGATGGTATTACCCTTAAAACAAGGTAACAGCATAGATTCTGTTTTATAGGTAACTAGGCGTCCAGGGAATTTAATTTAGAACTGTACTCATATTTCTTTTAGAAATAATTTTTAACTCTTCTTTCTTGAAACAAAATAATATCATATTCCTCATGAACTGGAGTGGGCACTGCACTAAGAATGAATTTGAGTCATTGTGTACACTGAGACCTTATTGCAAACACTGGCAATTTTTAGGATGGTTACATGTTTAACCTATATGAAAAATGAAGGGTATTGATTGATTACTTAGGTGAAAACTTAGGCAAAAGCTTCACAATGGAGGTATTGATGCTAACTGTCAGCCATATGTCTAGCCATCTATGTTGCACTGTTTTGATCACAAGAATCAAGAAAATTGACCAAATGAACCCTTAAGTCCCCAATTTATGTAATCAGCAACAGTCATTGGCATTAAGGAAAAAGTAAGGTGAATAAAACCAATGAAAGTACGTCCATGGAGATTACAAAGACAAGCATTGAACAAGCGTGGTTGATGAAAGCTACAAAACGTACCCCATTGAATAGCTGTTGAAAAAAGAATATGCAGTGCCGATAAATTGAATTGCTCGGATATGGATACTCTTCAAATTCATCAACGCATGGACAGCAGCAAAAGGAACCCATCTTTGTGCTTTCCCAATATATCCTGAAGAATTGGCCTTCAATCAACTAAAAGCAACTAACCAGGACCAAAAAATAACGTATTCTCAGTATCTATAACAATTGCAATCTTGCACAGGTCTTGAAAATTGTTTGGAGTTTATCAGAAAGCAAAAACCTCCAATGTGGAATCAAACCTATAAATTGATTGAATGACAATCGAAACAACACGTAAGAAGAATATAACTAAGAAAAATAAGGTTAAATTAGCATCAAAATCAACAGGAAAAGCTTAAACAATTTAAGATAATTCCATCAAGCATCTCTACCCATCATTACTATATTTATTGGGTGACACTTAAAGTTCTATCTTTTCCAGCATAAAAATATCTAATACGACAAAATTAAGACTCAAGTAAGGGAACCCACAAACAAAGACAAGCCTAAGAAACAGCGACATTATCTTCTCAACTTGAAAGTAAATCCTCACAGATTGGAGAATTAAGACAAAATAAGAGAACCCACCAAGACAAACACACAAACAGAAACATAAATTTATCAACTTGAAAGTAAAGCATCAAAATTGGAGAATTAAGAGCAGCAAATGAAAAGACACTGACATACCCACCTCACAACCTTTCAAGACAATCAGAAATCAACTTGTTTCCACATCATTTCCACACCGTCACAGGTTGAAAAAACAAGTCTTCAAATGAAAAGCAAATAAAGTAAAGAACTTTGCACCTGGGTATTTGTACTTTGAGCGAAGTTTCCGAGTAGATCCACTTAGAATTTAAGACACGCCATGGGCAACAATGACTTTGCAGTCTAACCAAAAAAAGAAAATAGCACAGAAAAGCTTTAGTTTAGTTTATAGAGAAAAAATAAAAATAAGGTTATGGATTTGGTGAGGGAGTGGACCAGCTCACATCAATAATAATTAGATTAATACCTCCATTACTATTCAGAAACCAGTTCGCTCTCTCTCTCTCTCTCTCTCTCTCTCTCTCTCTCTCTCAGTGTCTCTGTACCTGCTAAGTTGTTGGGTTCTTGGGAATCATAATTAAGTTACAGATTACGTTAATCTAATTCATAGGCCCACATATTTATCAGACAAATTTCCTAAAATGCAGATAGTTATTTTTTAACTTGCCTAACACAAAAATAACCAACCTGATTTACTAGAATATTAAATTTCAAGAACTATTTGTAATTTATTATAGTCTAATGTCATCTAGCACAATAAATAACCCACGATTGAATAAATAATCTAATATATTTTTTTAAATTTTTGAACAAAATTTGATGTTTTTGCCAAATTGTGTAATCTAACATGATATAGTATAATCAAATGAGTTACGTTTAATATAGGATAGATCATGTTGAAAAACTTTTTATTTAAGGGTAAAATTCTTGATAACATGGGCATTTATTTTCTATTACATAAATAAATATGCAGAGCAACTCATTGGCTACAAGTAGGTAGAGAATAGGTGAAATGATGAACATGATTGTACTGATTAGACAAATATCACACCAATTTATATATTAAAAAAAAAAGTAAGATAAAAAATTGCAATATCTTTTGAGTGATAATAACAAAGAAGTGGTTTGAATTGATGTTGAGTTGAGTTGTGTGGAATAATGTAAACCTAATACATAATTAAGTAGACTCTTTTGATCTGAAACGAGAAGTGAAAATGGCTTCGCAACCTTATTGACAAAACAAAAAGGCAACAACAACCTAGTGTGGCACAGCCGTATCACACATGCAAGAGGGTACCATCAATGATGATTAAAGGCTGAATATAAGCAGGATTTTGTGAATTTTTGTTACATTGTACTTTATAATTATTCTTGTTTTCACATTAATTAATTCCACCGTCATAAAACGACCAAAAAAAGTCTGATTAAGTATAGGAATTTTATGGGTTTATTATATATATTTCTTTACATTTTAATTTCTTAAGATATACTATCTTGTTGGTGTTTTAGAAATAATACACCAGCTTTCATCAGAATAAATAATCTAAGATTCAATAATTAAAATGTCTGTTTAGCACTAATAATTAAATTAGAATAAGAGGAGAGAGGATGGAATCCGAGTTTTCAAGCACTTAAAACGGAGAAAACCCATTTTTTGTAATTTAAAAATATGCATTTACTTCAATCAAATGTGTCTTTTCACATCAAGATTAATCTTCATGAACCAACCACACAATAAACACTACACCTTAGATCAACTGATTGAGACATGAACGGGCTACAATGTGAATTGAAAGGAAGAGAAGAGAGTTTAAATGATTCTTGAGGATGATTTTGACGTATTGAAAATGCTTTCATCTAACGGGAACTGTTTTTTTCCTTGGCAGTAACATTGCATTATCACATTTTAAAGACCTTACATAGAAGAAATAAACACTTTACAGTAATGGGCTTGAGGGAGCTTACACTTTTTTAATTCTTCGGCTTTTTTTTTAATCATTTATAAATATGTTTTGAGCCCTTAAATCTATCCAAGCAGTGATACCAGTTTGGCATTACTTTCTTTAGCTCAATATAATCTTGGTTAACATTTTCTACATTTTTCAGTTGAATTTTTTTTTCAAAATGCACTCACACAGTTCACTTGTTTTAAACGAAAGTCTAAATTAACTAATCAAACAATAAAACTACGGTAATATTATTTCACCCAAACCTTTGGCTGTTATTAATAGTTTTTTTTTCCTAAAAATAAAGAATAAAAATGATAAAGAGATGTAATTGACATA
Source organism: Boswellia sacra (assembly GCA_013180625.2). NCBI lineage: Eukaryota > Viridiplantae > Streptophyta > Magnoliopsida > Sapindales > Burseraceae > Boswellia > Boswellia sacra. Next base: position 180,403 of record SNVD02013580.1, on the reverse strand, counting down.
ACAACAATGTGAAGTTTAAACCCCTCTTGGAAACAATTATATCCAAGAAATCAACAAATTAGAGAATAGAAACAATAAACAAGGAAATATAAACAAATAACAAACAACACAAAAGATACCAGAGAAATCGAGTTTATAATGATTTGATTAATCAAGCCTACGTTCACTTAGAGATCTCGATAGCAGCTTTATAACAGAAATACAAGAAATACGATAACAATTATAAGGATTTCAAGCTCACGCCTTTCTCTCACACACACCCACCCTTCCAAGTGGATGAAAACTATGATGGATATATGCTCTCCGCCGAAGGCAAAACCGTGAAGCACCCTCTAGCCCCAAGCGCTCGCACGTCCAAGGCTTCTGTACAAAGACTTTGGTCCACTTTTCCTAGCCTATTCGTGAGAATCTAAACCTTTTTTAAGTCAGTTGTTCAATCAAAGCTTTTCCTATTGTTGTATTTTTCTCCTCTAATCATGAGTATCTCAGGTTTTTCCATATATTGAGCAACAATCTTACAATCAAACTTATATTCTTAGTTTAGTTCGATATAGTTCCAATCCTAAATAATCCTATATTGCTCAACTTTCCTTTATTCACCGAGACAAAACCACCAATCACAAGCAAGATGATGTTAACCCAAACAAAATTGACAATTTATTATATCCTCCATTTGTCCCTCAGTATTGGATGATTTTAGCTATGAAGGTACCGGTTTCCGGCCCCTTCATTATTAATGGTTTCCTAATGAAGTCCAGATAGTAATATTTCTCTTTTGGCCATGAAGAGTTTAATTTATCTTACTTGTACAGCTCCAGCGACAACATCATATCTCATTGGTGTCGAAAAGTAATAACTTGTACATGACTGGTGAAAGAATTGACACCAATTCTCAGAAATGGATACATTCATACAGCTTGTAGACATAGCGTAAAAATGATTTATAACAAGATACTCCATACTCTTAAGGAACATCGATTTTTATGCATATTAAGTCGATAAAACTCTACTAACAATCAATTGGGAACGTTTATTTGCTAGAGTAAGTCAATAAAACTCTACTATCATTTTAGATAAAACCTCAATTAAGTAGCTTAATTATTAAATGTAAGGACTTAGGGCCAACCAAAAAAAAAAAACTCTCAACAAAAACCTAACATGAATGCCAATATTTGATTCTAACATTTGGAAGAATTAAAGAGAAACAATATATACATGAAATACATTCATGGGCTTGAAAGATGAACGTAGTACACTTTTTCTGGAGAAACAAACATTCAAGGTAAGGTAGGCTTATTTTGGAGAAAAGTTGAGGATTATTGTGTAATTAAGGACAATTACGCTAAAAATTGCATTGAAACTCTATGAAGCAACCTTTGTTCTGAAGTAGCAATCGGGGGTTGTTGATTAAAAGTTGGATCATCTTGTTCTTGCTTATCAAAACAGTAAACAGGGGCCTGCCAATTTGCATCCTCAAGCGCTGCTCCCACTTCAAATGTCATCACATGAGCCTCCCGACCTGCACAGCATTAATATTAACAACATGTACATGTACAGCATATAAATATATATGAAAATTGTTCAGCAGAGCACTGAATTGCATGCATCAGAAAGTTCATATATATGTGTATAGTACCAGTGTAAAAAACCCAATAGACGGGCCTTTTGGTGACAACATCTTCATAGTACCAAATAAAGTCGGCTTTCTCCCAAACATTGCATAGAAAACCATCCACGTGTCGCTGACCCAGATAGTTAGCTCCATCCAGCCAGTTAGGGCGCAGAATCCCAACCTCAAGCTGGACAGACCTACACTCTTTGTTGGAGTCCAAAGTGTAAAAGAAGGAAGTGCCATTGTTCCATTCAAGGTCGTACAGAAGCTTACCCAGTTGGCTCCGGATGATGTTGAAGTTCCTGCCGTTGGGCCAATCATACCAGAGATCAATCATCTGGAGGGATCCACTGTAATTCATGAATAGAATAGAGTGGAATTGATGAGGCCATGGACTTGGTTCCGGGGTCTCTTCAGAGAAGCAAAGAGGAGGAGGCGAAGAAAACAAGGTGAAGACGACGAGAAGGAGAAGGGAGATGGAGATGAGTTCGCTGGGCGGTGAGTGTGAGTCCATCTGGTTTGTTTGCTTGTTTGTTTGTTTGTTGTTGGTTCTTGGGAGAAATAGAACAAGAGAGGTAACTGGTAAGGGAGACGCGTGTCTGGTGTGGATAAAAGTGCCATCATTGAACCTGGAGTCCCCGTCCCGTCCCGTTTGCGAGGCGGCACAGTTACTGTTTCATGAAATAATAAAAAATTACTCCCATCTTCCTCTTTCTGGGATAAAAATAAGATAACCTTGATCCCGATCTGTCCCATAAAATAAGACCCTCACGGATTAGGAATCTCTCTAATATCAACCTTTAGACAAATCATAATCATATTATAAAAAAAACAATATAATATATATTATTGTAATAATTTTATATTATATATTTCAATTGTTCTACTAGATTATTTATGTTTTTACCAACATTATTTTTCGTTAATCTATGTTTTGATTACTCTTTTTTTTTTTTTAAATTGACTCTGATTACTCGATGAAAAAAAAAATTCTACTTAATAATATGACATGTGATCAATGATAAAATATATTTGTTATATTTTATAGTATAATGAATAGTTTATTTTAACTCTAAATATTAGATCAGTTTTTATTTAAATCAACTTTAATTAGTTCATATTTATAATTACTTTTTCTAAATTACTATATATAATCCCTTCCAATTACGTATAAGACAGTATTATATAAAATAAAAATAGTCCGACCCCAACTTTCGAACACTGTACTGTAATCTCAAAACGATATGGAATTAACGTTAAGGGATTTTATTTATTAAAACATTTAAAAAAATGGGTGGGGGCAACGCAAAACTTCACGATTATTTCAACCATAGGTCTCATGGAAATATTACCGCCCCCAATTTTTTCCTTTATACTAGTAGGTGAAAACAAATTTTCTCAACATTCCAACATCTCCAAAGGAAAAAAAAAAATCAATTCTCCAACGCAAATTTTTCAACAAATATTAATAAAATAAAAAACTAAAACTTCCTCTTAACTATAAGAACAAAAAATCCAACCGCTTCCGCCACCATAAACATAAACAACATTCTATTACCAGACAACAACTAGAACAACAAGAGCTTATACTAAAAGGTTTAAAAGTTTATACCAAGTTGGCATGTTGATTACCATTCTCTTTCGGAGTAATCAGCCGTAAATCTAACAAAATGACAAATTCAGGGAACCACAATAGGCCATCTCTCTCCATTATAACAAAATTCGTTTCTTAGCTAGTTTCTAGCCAACAACCCCATAACAAAACCAAATATCAAGAGTCACCACCAATACATACAATAACAAGTCAACTACATTAGAAGAATTCAAATGCCAAGAAATTGAGCCATGTATGATCTGCAATGGAACGGTGCTAGGGAAAGAAAGGCTCTCACCATCTGGCACTAAATATTCATCAACAACTCTGGCAAGGCCATGATTTCCAAAACATCAGCAAATATAAAGAGTAAATTCATGTCTGCGACGAAAAAGTTACTTCATTCCTCGAAATGGTACTCACATGGTCCAAACAGAAGCCGGGTTCAATATACATTTCATCTGATGTTCAATCAATGTTATGTTATTCATGTTGCGAGGCTAAAACGGGAATTAACGAAAAGCATTACCTTGTATTGAAGGTTAATCACTACTATCATGAGTCTCTAAGCAACAGTTTGCTACAAAAATTCAAACAGAGAAATTTAACAGTTGAGGCATTCCGGGGCATGCAAAAGCCCAAATGGAAGGTACGACAAGTGAATGTGAGAGACAACCTGAAACTTACCTCACTCGAAAATTGCCAAAACATATTGTACAGTGTATGTATCTATCTAAATATACTTCAATCCATAGATATATTGTTGTCTAGAGATTATATACTGGGCCAAGGAATAAATAATTCCTAATAGCCCCAATATCTTAACCTGGATCACATCCGTGATTATGACACAGGGTAGATTGAGTGGCAGTGTCAGGAGTGGCGTTGAGTCTGTCTGTTTAGTGTAACTCCACACAAAACGGTTGAAAAGAATATGGCTGGGGAATGTAAGAATGAGAAGGGCCAAATTCTTGACTGCAAAAAACCAATCACGACCACCAACTTCAAGGCCCCATCCTGTATTCCCACTCCAGACATCTTCCCATATGCTATATAGGGTGCTCAAGATCAAGTAGCCTGATATGGCTACCGTAACAGGGAAGTATCGTTGCTTGTCCCCAAAACCAGCAACAAAATCAGAATCCTGATTGAGAAGCAGTAAAATTGGAGCCAGGAAGAATATTGCCTGGTTTGAGCCACCTGTAACATTGACATTCAATATTAGACATATAGCAAAGCACATTATAGTCGCAACATTGCCAACTGCAGGCATCCAAGCTCCCTCAGCAGCCATCCTCTTGATGGAGAAAGTTGGCACTGTAGACACGCGGCGCTGCTGCATGAATCTCATTCGTGGAGGAAAACTAGCAGAATTGTTTTGACTAGATTGGCTATGCCTCATTCCACCCCTCTCCGAAGCCTTTTCTCTCATAAGTGAGGCAATCTCAAACTTAATCTCTAAAGCTATAAGCATAAATATTGCTGCATATAAACCAAGCAGCGATGTCCTTGCACCCTCAACAGCCAGTAGAGTTGTGAGTTTCTTGTCTTCCTCTTCCGAGTCCCAAGATGCATTATCTCCAGCAATGCTTTTGATTCTGACTTGACCCTCTAACAGATATGTTACAGGAAAGAGAGCCACTAGTAAAGCAAATATCCATGGTAGAAGCTTTGTGCTTGAAGCAGATGGAAAATGGGTGAAAACCACAAACACAGAGGTGCCAACCATGGTTACACAAATGAGTGCATGAAGAACAGGAGCCTGAAGAAAGAACTCAGCAGATATGTAAATACCAAGAGCAATCCCCATAGCAATGGAGTAAAATGTTCTCAACTCCACAATGTATTTAATGGGTATGATGGATGTCACAGCCGCTAGAGTTAGTAAAATTGCAGCAATAAGCAGCCAGGATGGCCATGTAGGTTTTGAAGCAATGAAGCCATAGATGGAGATATCATCCGCAGATTGACGAGCAGCTTTGATCAAGTCAGACCGGTAAGTCAATGATAACGGGATTGGAGGCTGCATTAGAACAAACAGTAGACCTGCTGCCACCACCAGCACTAGACATCTCTTTGCTGGCTGCACAAGGAAAAGAAAGTATAAGCGGACAAGCTTCATTAAGTTAGTAGCAGAAGCAGTACATAAAACACTTTTTCATCAAGATACCAAGGTTTAAATAAGCATATGAATAGTTCTGTATCTATGATCAACTATCATACCGTTCAAACAAAAGTAGCAAGATAAAGGAACAGCCTTTATTTCACAGTTTATATTTTCATGAATTTACTTAGGTGCTACAGCCCTTTCTACAAAGTGATGCCATTCACCATTTAATAATTTCCTCCGTGGACTTAGAAATTCATTGAATGTCCATGATTTTTCCCACAGTTAAATATTTTCTCAGAAATCATCAAATACCAATATTGTGAGCTAGAAACTGATTTGATGCTAACTACATCAAATGCACATGCACAAAAATTCTTAGAGGGATCCTTTTCTTATTGTAAACATACCAGGACATAAGAGAAGTGTAGAGCAACTATGGGTACACAAGCCAATCCTGTCAAAATGATACAGAAACCCAGAAGTAAACTATCAGATGGAGGCCTTCCATTCCACCATTGAAGGGCTTCAAAAATTGTTTCACGGCAAAACCAGACTGATAGAGCCACCACACTAGCATGTGCATAGCCTTGCCAAGCTTTCATCCTCGAGGATGTTCTGGACTTATCTCTGCAAAGTTCAACAAGTGATAAGGAAAAATAATCTCAGTGTGAATTAATATTTTTCCATTTTTCTCTTTAAAAAAAAAAAAAAAAAAGAGGTTCGTACTTGTAGAGAAGCAATGGAGGAGAAATAGCCAACAAAAGAACTGCTGACACCCAGAAAACAGATTTTGAAGAAATGAAAAGCATAGCCAACTTTGAAGAATACAGGCAAGTCAAAATCCAAACTGCTTTTGGTCCAATTCGTTGATCCACAGACAGCCTTCTCACCAATGCCAAACCAATAAATGTTGTCATGATGACCATGTAGCTCGGATACATAACTTCTTCCTCCATCCCATAGTAGTATATGCTCGAGTAATTGAAAAATCGATCCTCAATGTGGCATAGCAACAGAGCATGGCTAATCAGACCAACCTCTGTCAGAAAATGTAATTTGGACGGCAGAAGAGCTAAACCAGGGACAGCCATGGCTATGATGATATCAGCAACAATGAGTTTACAAAAAGATTTCAATGACATGCCTGCCAACCATATATTTAGATCCCAGAAATTATGCATCACAAACCAAGTGACCATCAAGCTCCCCAGAGTAAAAAAAGCAAAGTAGGATGACAAGGATTTCTTTGTAAAAAACCGAGCAAAATAACAGCCAGCAACTGAAGGCAGTGGAATCAACTGCAAAATACAGAACAAATAATGTTAATAGTCTTTTGAACATCCAAATTATAGTTTCCCTTTCTCTCCCAAGAAAGGAGATTCATTAAAGAGATGGACAGAAAAAAATACATAATACGTATAACAGAAACACAAGAATAGATACAAGAGACTAAAATGCATCAGTGCTCATTTGTACCACAACCCAAATAAGAAATTTATATGGTAGATGCATTGTACAAGCAAATTTAGGCATCCGAACTAACAAGAGCACAATAATAAGAGCTCCATAATAACTCAGATTAAATGCAGCACAAAAGAACTTCAAGAAAACTAGAAAAGTGATATCCAGTAAGCACATAAATGTGAAATTATCATGGACTCAATTTTCTATAGTGGTCTACACTAAAAATTGTTTCTCAAGCAAAGCACATACTTCTCAACTTATCTTGATTCGAACCTATGAATGAAATCATCTATTTTAAGACAAGATATATTTCATTTCAATAGTGAATACGAAAGAAAGAACAATGACAAGATTTTTTCTTTTTTCTAGATGAAAATAACTCATAGACAGACACTATCAATTATTGCACAAGCTTCACTAATAAGCAGTTGGGAGGTTCACTTTCTATCATCTTGTTTCAATCCTAACTCACAATTGATGTTGCTAATGGTTAGTACCAAAACCAACAAGCTCCTTTTAAGAACTTAAGAAATATTACCTTTGTTTCAGGTCAAAAATTGAATATAAGTCGCTAGTTATGCGTCCTTTTGGGCAGACACTCAACCATTTGTATTGAAACATACCTCCTTCTTAAAAGTAGTACACATAATTCTAAGCTCTTGTCAATGCAAGATCTAAAATCTCAACATGTTGACCTCCATATCCTCCAAGCAGGGAATGAGTTTACACACCCTTGATTATCTCCTCTTAAGGCAAGAAAATATTAAATGCCAAGGAAATTCAAAAATTGCAATTTCAACCTGCTTTCTATCTCCAAAACTTTTCAATTACCAACATGATCCTTCTATCCTACAACCACTACCCCAATACAAATCATATTTTTTTAATAAGAAAGCTATCGAATTTTGTTATTGCACTCTCCACTGGAACAGAATGCCTAGCCAATTAAGCATAGTAATTCATTCTTAAAAATGCCATAGTAACTGCTCTTCTTCCTCCATTAATCTAAACATATTGTACTTGAACCTACTACCACTACAGATCAGCTAAATTCTTATATCTTATCATGTTTCTACTTTCTCATACTCATCCATGGAGTAAAAGCTCAAACCAACAGTCATTCAAAATGGGAACTAGTTTACTGTGTTGTTTCTCCCTTATGGTGCACTGTCAAACAAAACAAACATAAGTTCTCACAAAGATATAGGATAATCCCTCCTGACCAGGAACCTGAACTGAGACATATACTTGGTCTAGAACAAACACAAAATCTCATAATCTAATTTCTTAACATGACAGATACATGGGGAGAGAGGATGTGGCGTTCAAGACATGGATGCTACAAAAAAATCCACCTCTATTGGCTTCACAGGATCTGTACTATATTAAGCAGATTTTCGATGCTGTATAGAAAAATATCCACTAGCTTTCTAACTTTTAAAAACACTTTGCAAGACAGTTGAGATGACGAAAAATAATAGCAGTACGAACATATAATTATTATTGACATCTATGACTGTATACACACAATTCAAGGAAATATAAACAACTGGAATAAATTCCACTAGAAAGAGAAGCATACCCACAGTGGGAATCCCACAACAATTGCTCCAGCAGCACTAACTACTACAGCCAAAGCTGTAAATGCTACCGAGCTGAAAGCATCTGATATCATGCCAAGTGCATAAGCGCCAGCTCCAGCAGACCCACCGAGCAGAGTAATGGTCACAAGAAGAAAATTAAACGGCGGCGGAACCTGAATATACCTCCCAAATGAATGAAAAACTACCCTAATCTCCAAACAAATAACCACGACAACCAAAGCAACAGCACCATTGGCCACGCGAATACTTTGCATTTGATTTGCATTCTTGGTAACCCACCAAAGCGCACCCCTCGTAGAGGCATACAGTTGAAACAAAAAGGGAATAAAGAAAAGCAGAAACAAATCACAGAGAGCTGCTGCCGATGAAAATATAATTGCATAGTGCGAGGCTATGTGAAACATCAAAGGAAAGAACAACAAATTCAAAGTGTGAATACAACTTTCAAGCTGACCCAGTATTAAATTATCATCAGGAACCTCTCCACCATGATACTTAGCTTCTTGCTTCAATTTAAAGCTCGAAACACGTGGAATCGAATATAGCCAATAGAAAATACAATCAAAAGCCATAAGATAGTAAGCGGCATTGTTCATACCAACAGCAGAAACAGTTGCCCACGTGAAAATCGCGGACGAAGTGAGAGGCAAGCACGCAAATAAGAGGCGTTCGAGAGCAAGAACTATCGAAGGATTCTCAATTTGAATCCATTTGAACTGAAGCGAAGCCCAAACACCGATCAAGAAATTAGTCTGAGCGCATAAAAACGTAGCCAGAAGGCCGAGAGCGATTGAATGGAAGGTCACGAAGAGAGAAGAGCTGAAAAAGAAAGCGATCTGAGCTGCAATGAGCGCCAACCAAACGCCGAAAAACGCACCGGATTTGAAGTTGAGGGAATCGATGATGTAAGCAATCATTAATCCAAGAGTGAGGGTGGCGATGACCGGAGTGCCACCTAAGTCAAGCAAAAACGCACCGCATGGGACCAAAGCGATGGCGATTCGCGCGTTGTGAGCGAAGGAAGAGGGCGCGAATCGAGAGTTCTTGAGAGATCGGTTGGTAACGTTGAAGCTATCGTTACTGTTAGGGTTAGGGTTTGAGTAGAGGGAGTGGGAAGAGCCATTGTGGCCGAAGGAGGAGGAGAAAGAAGGGGCGCTTATTGAGGCTGAGATGTAGGGCCGAAATGAGCGGGGATTGAGCTCCGGCGGGAGCATTTTCGCCGGTGAAGAGAAGGAAACGGCGGTGGTGATGTGAGGATTGGGAAGGAGAAGATCTGGTGGGGAGTAGCGGTGGGATTTGGGGTTTTGCTTCAAGGAAAACGATGACGTGTTTGATGAAACTCGTAGCGTTGGATTAGGATTTGGCGGGGTCCGATGCTGATTGACGGTAGTAAACACTCGATAGATCCTTTGACTTTGACGTGCTACGTCTTCTTCCTGTACGTGGGTTTCCAAATGTCCTAAGAATTCTGATTTCGAGTCAGAAGAATGGGTGAACTTAGAATTAGTGATGGTGGTTTTAGAATCAGGTTTCCGTGGGCTTAAAGTTAGCTAAACCTCTCTTGGACTTGCTTATCATTGGTCCGAGGATCCCAAGCCACATCTGGGCACGGTTTGAGACTCGAGAGCCCACTTTGACCCACTGGTTACTTGATCCATTTCAAAACTCACTTCGAGATACATCATCATACATGAGATGACAGTTCAATATACATGTCAACAAAATGAGTGTTCACCAGTTTGAATATGATAGATTTAGCTACTAATCAATATATTCTAATAATGATTGGTTTATAGATTTTTCAATCTAATCTAATCCAATCAAATATTAAAATATAATCCAATCCGATTAAAAAAAAAATCATCTAATCCGAACTTATCTAAAAAAAATCCAACATGATTTAATAAAAAACATAATTTAATGTGATATTATATAAGTATCATGTTAACATGAAGTTACTGGGCAAACTAAAATATTGATAAATCATAATATAATACATAAAAATTTATTTCTAAATTAATTAATGTTCCCACATAAAAATAACAATAAAAATTTAAATCATGCTAATACAATTATTGTAATTTAAATAAATTTATAAAACTTTATGTAATAAGTTGTCATGCATAATGTGGAACTTGGAACAGTTTATTATTGCATAATTGCATTAAGTCAATGTCATCCATGCATACTAAAGAATACCCTCTAAACACAAATAAATAATTAATAAGTAACTAGTAGTTTTTATATTGAGATAAATATGATTGACATGAAAAAAATTCATGGAATAAAAAATAATAATAACTAAATTATATTTATACTTATTAATTACATGTGGCACACATGCATTATATCAATGATCATTAAATTTTTTCTCTGCTGCAGCACCCAAAAATTCTACAACAGACAAAAAAATTACTATTTAGAATAAAAATTTATTTAACTTGAAATAAAAATAAAATTAAATAGAAAAAATTAAATATAACATAATATTTAGTTATTTACCTGGCTCAATTTCTTCAATTTCATCCATCATTTCACGAAGGTTAATTTTTTACGAAGTACACAATAAGTTTTGCCCACAAATGAGTGCTTCTACTATCCTTAAATGTTGATCTAAATGCTACAGTAGAAATCTGTATAACTAAAACATCTCTAGCAACAAGAGATAAAATCTTATACTTAGAAAAATTAATCTTCTACTAAGCCAAGATGTCAAGATTGTTATTCTTTGGATTCACACATGATTCCAGCAAATAACGATCAACCTCTGATTTGCGCTTTACACTATTAGTCTCTTTCAAAATCTTCATATAGCTAAAGTCAAAGTAACATATCAGCATCAATCTCACCATTGTCAAGTTCTATATCATTCCCATCATGCTCAATATCCTCAATTTCCATATTGTCAGTGTAAAGCAATTTATAATGTTCATATATATCACTTAAAATTTGTCTCACTATAGGAGTCAATTCAGTAGCTATACTTTCACCGTACAATAATGCAAAATAATTTTGAAAAGGTGTTCCTTATGGCGAGGATCAAGCAAAACAACAACAATAAATAATGATTCATTTTTTTATAGCTTCCCCAATATTTTTCATATTTCATGAATTTATATTTTCAGCCATTAACTTTAAAAATTAGTCGTCACTCTCACACCAAGTGTTCAATTGTGTGTAAATCAAGCTCAATTGGCGCAAAAATGTATTAGAGATCACATATAAAGAATCAGAAAATTTTAAAATGACATCATAAAAAACCCTTAAAAATTTTATAAAACAACGAGCATAATCCCAGTACAATGAAGTAGGAGTCCCCTTCTTTTCAATCAAACAAAACTCATAAACATATTGTGCATCTTGATCCCCTCGGTGTTCAAAAGCTTTTGGAAAATTTTCTGTAGCTTCTAACATTAAATAAGTGGAATTCCACCTAATTGGAACATCTATGGAAATATGCTTTTTTGACGAAAGTTTTTCTCGTTCCACACATGCTTTAAATTTTTTCAATCTTGCAGGGGAAGATGCAACATATCTAAACACATTACTAATTCATGGTAATCTTTCAACTTTTCTGTGAAAACAAGATTTAGTATATGTGCACCGCATCTCTTATGCATAAACTCACCCTTCATTATTGATCCACTCCAATTATTTATTGTCTTTGACAAGTATGCAATAGCCAAATCATTAGAGCTAGCATTATCAACAGTTACTATAAATACTTTCTCAATGCCCTATTCTAATAGACGTGTCTCAATTTTCTTACATATTGTGTCGCCTTCGTGGCCTTTAATTAAACAAAAATTTAAGATTTTCTTTTGTAACCTCCAATTATAACCTATATAATGGGCAGTAAGACACATAAATCAAGATTTTGCATAAAAGTCCACATGAATGTGGTAAGGAAAATCCTTTGACGACCTCTAACCAAAAAAAATAAATAAATCTTTCAAAGCTTGCTTTTCTTTTTTATATAATTGCAAGGAATTTCGTGCAACTGTAATGCTTGAAGGAACTTGAAATCTAGGTCTAAGCACTTTACACATCCCTTTAAACCCCTCACATTCAACAACTGTAAATGGAAACTTATCAATTATGATAAATTTAGCAATTGCTTCTCCGCATGCTTTAGCACTATAACTTGAGGCAACAAGTCTGCCTGCCTCCCTCTCAATTTTACTAGTCTCATAAGATAAGGTTTTTTGTTTCTTGTCTCTTAAGCTAGTAAATTTTTGACATTTTTCTCTTAAGTGAATCAACAAATTTAGGATCTTTTTTTTTGGACCCACAAGCATATTCTTTGTTACAATGTCGACATTTGGCCCTAAGCTTATCTTAATTAGTACCTATTTTTATAAAATGATCATATACCATTTAAAAGGGTCTACTAGATTTTTTTTTACTCGTAAGCGATTCTTCAGACATAGGAATTATTAGAGCATCATTATCAATGAGCATCTCTTCGATGGTTTGAATCTTATTTGTTGTTATTGGAGTCATTAAACATTTCCTTTTATCCGTTGGGGTGGACATTTATGTTACAAAAAGTGAAAAAAAAAAGTTAGAAACAAAATCAACTACCTTAATTTCTAAATTTATATAATTTTGGTACAAGAAAAAAAGGTTAAAAAATTTAATTAACGATTTAAATTGGCTAGTTACAAAAAAAAAGTTATGATCATGATTTTGTTTTGTCTTTTTCTTACTTGCCTAACATGCAATTGAATAAAGAAAAATTTTTTAGAAAGAATGATGATTGATTAATTTATCGTTATTAAAAGGTGATACTGCATATTCCAAAGTTGGGGAAGTATGACATCTGGAAAGTGGGAGACATGATCATACAAGTTGATTACTATATATTATTTATTAATAATAAGTAATTCATTGTAAAATTTACTTAGGTGGTGTTTGTTTTCTTTTACTTATGACTTAACACTTAAAGTGTTTAAATTTAAATCTTAAAATTTTTGTTTATTTTTCTATTTAGCACTTATTTTAAGTGATAAATCACTTAATTGAAAAAGTAAAAATTTATCACTTTTTCCAATCACTATTGTCTAAATGAGGTTTTAAAAATTTTATACTATAAAAATCCCTATATATTAAAATAATATAAATTTTATCAAATTTTCTAATCATTATTGTCTAAATGAGGTGGTAAAAATTTTATTTCATAAATATCTTTACGTATTAAAATAACATAAATTTTATCAAATTTTTATTTATGAATATTATTTTAATTTATTAAAAGGTACAATTTTGGTATATTTGCGATTATTTTAGTATTTATTATCAAATTGTTATATTATTTATTACTATATTTATAATTACTATATTAAAATATGATAAATATTTTTTATAATTGGTAAACTTTCATTTATTTTTATTAATATTTTAAATTAATTAGCTAATAATATGTTAAATAATAACTATTGAAAAATTTGATATCATTATAAATAGAGAGTTTTAAAATAGATAATATATTTGATGGAATTTTATTACATATTATATGAACAGTTTTATTGAAACTTCAAAAGTTATTTATTAGATTGCTAAGGATATTTTATTTTATTTAATAGTGTAAATTTAAAGTAAAAAATTAATATTTAATATTGTCAGTTAAAAGATCATATTAGTTTTTTTCTTTTTAATTTTGTGAAATGGAAAACATTTTAATTAACAGAATTATTCTTCTATGATTCGAAATATGGTCTTCAAAATGTAATGGATAAAATACTACTCTTACAATTTTTTTTTATACAAATTGATATGGCTTAAACTTGATCTAATTGGAGGAATGAATTTTAAAAATTGATAATATTAATGATATAGTAATACAATAATATCATATGAGTTTATATAATATAATATTAACTATTTAAATGAAAAAGAATTTTTATTTAATTTTAGTTAATAATTATTTTTTAAATGGTGTAAGAAATATAATATTAATTATTTAAATGAAAAAGAATTTTGATTTAATTTTATTAACTATTTAATTTTTAAATGATTTTATAAATATAAATATAAACATTTTACATTTTAATAAGGGTAAAAAAGTTATATTAAAGGTAAAATATTCTCTTACTACTTTTTTTAAGTGGTATCTTAAAAAGCAAATAAATATCCTATTAAGTGATGTAAATAAGTTCTAAAAAGTATTTAGATCTAAAAAGTGTTAACTGATTAAAACAAACATCACCTTAGTCTAAAGATTGATTTGGATGATTGAGATTGATGCATACAAACGTAAAATACTAGAAAATGTATGAGAAAATTAAAAAAAAAAGGTGCCTTTTTCATTCAAATCTTTGACTTGTTGGCAAGAAGAAAACAAGAGATGCTGTCATGACGGCTATGGAAGAAGAAAAAAAAATGTAATTTTTGATTACTTAATCTAGGGTTAAATATATTTTATTACATTATAATTCTAAATTTATAATGAGTTGGGTTAATTTTAATTTTTAGATATTACATGATTTATTTTATTACTTATTATTTGGATTGAATCTGCTTGTGATGGATTTTTATAATAGGATTCGTTAGCCGATCCAATTAAGTTGGTTTTCAAAAATTTCAATTCAATTCAATCTATCAATTGGTCAAATCTAATTAAAATTGGATTAGTTTAGATTAGATTGATCAATTGAATTTTGAACACCCCTAAGCAAAACTCTTTATCTTTTCCATCTTATTTTCTTTTATCTTGTCTCTATCCAAACAATTCCGAATAAGTCAAAAACAAAGCACAAGAAATAGAGATAAGATGTCAAATAAACGATTAACGCGTTTTTGAAAAAAAATGAATGTCATCAACTTAAGGATGGATGATTCTATGAATAGAGTCGGGTTTGATGTTAAGAAAACTCCATTAAGTGATATCTCTATCTGGAAAAATTATGGTGATTGTGTGGTCTGGTCTGGTGTAAGGAAAGGATGATACTACTAACGGGTGCATGCGTGCGGCAGAACCTCACTGCCGAATATGTCAAAGCTAGCAAGAATGACCCACCCTCATAGGTGTTTCACTATCAGTACATGGGCGGGCACAAGGACATACATAACCTTATGGCTTATCCCCAAGAAGAGAAGAGGGCAATGCAATAGTAGTCTCTATCTCGTTCTATTTTGCATATTGTAGTGTGCATAACATATGCCCAGGTGGGGCTGCAGGCCTATCAAAAGTAAGCAAAACCCTCCGGGACTTAAGAGTCAAAGACAACTGCAGAGCTTGTCTTTTTCTTCAAAATGTCCCCAACATGAGTCCAGCACACGTGTGCATGGTCTTTATATCCCTGAACCAACTGCCAATGGCCAACCACTTACACTAGATGTCAGCCCTGGATACATCTCATTCCACTTTAGACATTGATTGATACTCCTCGCTTTTCTTTCCAAATTATGAGGTAAGGCAGCAGCCAGCCAGCCAGCCACTGGAATTATTTTTTCATCGTCAGGCATGTCCAATCACCATATGCATGCCAGGTCAACAAAAAGTGCTATTAGCTTATGATAATATATAGCAGTACTGTGTCTACGCATTCAATATCGTTCTAGCTACTTTGTGTCTGATACTGTGAAAGTGGCCAGAAGTAACAGGAAGTAGGGGTGTGCAAATGGTAGGGTATGGTGTGGTATCGCCATACCATTCCCATACCCTACATATGTCGGGTTTTTTATTTTTATACCATACCATACCATTTTTTAATACAATACCATACCACATTTTCGCATGGTAGAGTAAGGGCGGGTATGGTATGGTATTATTCGGGTAGTTGACCAAATTGACCAGATTTTGACACTTTAAGTTCTTATTTTGACATTGTTTAATATTATGATTCATAAAATTTGTACTAAATAAAAAAATCAAGCAATTACACATCCTTAACAATACAAATAATCAAGTAACTACATATTTTATAACAACACAAATAATCAAGTAACATCATATTTATAACAATACAAAAATATCACGTAACTACATATTCCATAACAACACGAATACTCAAGCAATTACATGTCCATAACAACACAAATAACAAGTAAACTACATATCCGAATCCTTCCACAAAGTTCCAACTTCCAACCTTCAAGTCCAACCTTTAAATTCTACAAAGTTTCAATCTTTTCAACTTCCAATCTAATACAAATTTGAGAAAATAACAAAGTAAAGAAAAAAGAAACTATAACACTCATACAAAAATATTTTATGTAACCAATTAAATACTGACATATGGCATATTTTTTATTTTTTTAAAAAAAGTATGGTATGGTATGGTATTTTCGGGTATTTTCAAAAATATCCCCCTACCATACCATACCATGACAGATTTTGAAAATCTATACCATACCACACCCTGTATTTTTTTTATACCCTACCATACCTCCACCATACCATGGCGGGTATGTCGGGTTTGGGCGAGTGATGGTGTACCATGCACACCCCTAACAGGAAGTGCTGAACAATGCAAAGCTACCTAGCGTAAGCAGAGATGAGATTTTAATTAATTAGATGATCTATTGACATGGTGAAAAGGAGAGGTAGAGATTAGATGAGATGAGGGAAGAAATATATTGCAAGTGGAGCCCTCGGTAGTACTGCAGAAGTATAATGAAAGGTGAGGGAGGAGCAGATGAGGAGAGTGTCCAGCCTCACCTGATGGGGTAGAGATGGTGGTGGTTACGGCCACATGTTCCCCATAAATGCTTGAGACAAAGCTGAAGGGCCTGTTTATAAAGCCTTTCCATTTTGCATGAACAGTTTTTTATGTCCCCTTGGGTAGCTCTCATTGTCCCCTTAGCTTTGTCCATGGTTCATGGATCTCAGCCTAACTTCCTGTACTCGTGGCCGCATGTTGGCCTTTGCCTGCATCGCCATAAAAGGCTACCTTCCCCATAATGTTAAATGCTATGTGACAAAATGCATGCCCCTCTCTAATTTTATCTCCATCGCTCAAGTACAAGCACAAGCCACACAGTGGATTTCCCACTAGTAATTTGTTTGTTCATTAGGACCAAAGGTTGGCAAAGAAGGTCTCAAGCAGCTAGCTGACGATTTAATAAGCACAATTAGTCAATGTGATTGAATGGGCTCTTTGAATTGTCCATTAATTTCTAGCTTGCGTTTGCTTCACTCACGGCACAGCCTGCTGGGAGCTACCTTTATGATTGAGCTAGCCCCCATTACCATGACGGCCATATATTTTTCTCAAGTACTGTTTGATCAAATAAGTTCCAAGTCGTGTTCAATTTTTTGTGCTTATTATAAACCGGTCATGAATAACAAATTATATATTCTTAATATGAGGGTTGGCTACACATCAACTACTGGTGTAAAACAACTTAATCTTTGTGATGTTATCACCACAGCATTCAATTTCAGCTAGCCTTGTTGAATGTTGACTGGTAAATATGTACTCTGATACTCATGAAGCCAACTTGCGCGCAGCTTTCAACTTCAGCTGATAACTGTCGTCCAACACTTTATATGTACGCATAAGCCAGCATACCAATTGTAATACATAAATTTATGTGTTGTATGTCATAGTTATGATGCTTACTTTCGTCGATACTCTTTTACAAAACAATTGCTACATATGGAAAATGATAGTGCTTGACATCGAAAGTGAAATGACAATTCCATGGCACATCTCAACTTTATCCATCTAAATTTAATGGAGGACAAGCGGTTGCCTTACCCTCTTCACACAAAAGCCTGTAAGGCTCTACAGTTGATCTCAATGTGATCCATTAATCTTAATATTTCCTGTTTATCACTTTTCCAATCAATACATTAGCAGGTTATGGTAATAGATGAACTTACTAAGCTTGAAAGTGGATCATACTAATGTCATTATAAAATGCAAGCAATTGTGGAAGATCCTTTCTCGTTGAGAAATTGAGAAGAATTTCGCAGTTGCGGAAATGGAGACAGGGCTACCTAATAGCCTAATTAGCATACAAATCCGGCATACACCGTGAAGAGAAAAACACAGAATAGGAAAAGATCGTTTACAAATCAAATTGTGATTCCTAGCATTAGCAATAGAAAGCTAACCCTGGAAGCTTACAAGCGTCCTCTTCACTATCACGGTCATTTATTAGTTTCCATTCTAAATGGCTCCCAGAATGGAGTCTTTTGGCTGAAAAACCTTCCTACCACTTTTGAATCCAATAACTTGATGGCTTCCTCAGATTTGATGCATCTGGGTGTTTTGTATTGGTTAACAGAAGATCCCTGAGACACACAAAAATCCATGAGTGCATCAAATGTTCCATGTCTCACCACCCTTATCTCTAACGGTCCAATGGACTTGTCCTTTTTCCTGCATCTCCTATACACAGAATCTAATGATTCTTCCACTGTGGAGCAGCATTGGTCCATTATATCTTTATCAAGCTCTGGCAAGTCACTACTTCCTTTCAGCTTAATCTCCCAAAATAGTACATAGTGACCTGGAATGGAAGAAGTGTCAGCATAGCCAGTGTATTCTGTCAGGAGGAAGCCGAGAGGCTCAATAAGAAGCTTTGCTTGTGTCACTGCCTTCAATAAATCTTCTTCATTGGTTTTGTCTGTGTCAATGCTTAAAACCACATTTCTCCTTTGCACAAAGCGAAATTGAGGAGCATTGTTGTGAAAGCCAGTTACCATGAGAATGTCTCCAACTCTGTATCTGTATAGGCCTGAAAAGAAGGACAAACATATCAGAATATGAGAAGTAGGGTGTGTTTATTTGTGTTTTTTGAGTTTTTGTTTTCAAAATTTTAAAAAGATGTGCGGTTGGTTTTAAATTTTGAAAATGGTATATGGTTAATATTGATTTAAATGTATTTTAAATATGCGTTTTTATAAAATTGTTTTTCGAAAATATAAACAAACATAACCGGCATTTCTCGTAAATCCAAGTATAAACTTACAGGTGTTTCATAAGCAGTTGAACCATGCCTAGCATCCTAGCTAGCTACATCAGTTCTGACTTCTAGAAAGAAGTTGGTTATATGAATTAGATTGAAATAGTTGGCTTTTTAATATATTTATATTGTTATATGAATTGAGTAAATTAAAGTGTAATCTTAAGAAGATTACAAATTGTTGTTTCTTCCATGACTGAATTTGGCAATTAATTTCATCATAAACAAGCAGCAAACTAAAACAAGGCAAGTGGGTCTGATCCAAGAGGAAGACACTCACCTGTAAAAGTTGTGACAACAAGCTCATAGTAGTGACCAAGCTTCACACCCGTGAGATCTATTGTCTCAACTACTTCCCTTCCATCCTCTTCTTCTATGCAATTCTGATCCGAAACACCATTGCAGTGGACTTGTTGAGTCAATTCTCCATCATTCTTCTCCACAGGCAAGAACTCAAAGTAGGCCATATTAGGGAGAAGGGTGTAAGAGACATCAGATGGCTTGCTTAGTGGTTTAAAGTTGATCCCAAAGTAACATTCGGAAGAAGCATACATTGTTGAAACTAGAGGAAGCCCACCACTGTAAAACTCAAGTGTTGGGATGTATTGGGCCATAGAACCTGTAACAATGACTTCAATGTACTTTGTTCTAGGCCAAAGCTTTTTAATTATTCCCTCCCATGATTTCCCACTACACTCGTGCTCTATCAAATCTGCCAATCGTTGATTAGGCTTGCTAAGTATTAAAGACACAGCACTTCTGCAGCTGGAGTCAGTGATCCAGTCACTGACATGACCAGTTCTTATATTGTTGCATAATTCTTTCCAGTAATCTTCTAAGAACTTTATAGCGCGAAGAAAAGCAGATGCAAAAACTGCACCAACCCTTAGAACTTCATCACGCTGCACTAAACCACAGAGTAACTGGCAGTACATACTCTGCTTGCTGTCTGGACACAAGATGGTCTCATCGGGGCTTGTGTAAATATTGTACCAGTTGAAAGGCCGGTTCCTGAAGTTACTGCTCTTGTAGTAGCTGGTGAGGACAGGCCTTGCCATCAAACCAGAGGGAGTACTAATTTCCGGTTTGACAAACAAGAGGTACATTGCTTTTCCTTGGTCCAAGCCTTCCACATACCTATAATTACAGTAGGAAAATGAATTTTCGGTAACCTGGCTTTCACTGTTACATTCATTTTAAAAGTATCAGTTAAATCGACAAGGACTGAATTGGGGAGAATCTTCTTACTTGTTCATCACAGGCACAAGCGTGTTATAAAAGAATGTCTTTCTGTCCAAGTCTTCAGCAGTTGATGGCATCATTTTCGGCTGCCCCGCTGAAGTTCCGGAGCTGCATCAAAAATGAATTAAATACTTTGCTGAAGAATTGAAAGAGAATTGTTGCAGGATTCTCAGAATATGCGCAAACAAAAACGAAAAATATACACCTGGTGAGGAGCTCGGTAATTTTCTGAGCTGAAATGATCTCTGATGGCTCTCCATTGGCAATTCTCTCTATATAAGGTTTGATATCTTCATAATTCACCACAGGAACTTTCTTCTTGAAAAGTTCCTCACCACGTTGGCCATTAAGAAAGCCTCTAAGATATTCTGTATGCTCATTTCGAGTTAGTATCTCCTTGAGTACCAGCTTCTGTATCTGATATGCATTTGTGGTCAGGTCCTCCAACAGCTTCATGCCAGCTTCATTGTCATTCGGATCAAAGTCTGGCAACATCCTCGGCAATATTGGTGAGTAACAATGAAATGTGTCCTTTAGATCAATATTTTCAGTAGCTCTAGAACACTTCATAAACTGCTGTTTCAATCTAGAAAACAAAGAAAAAGAAGTGAAATTTGGAGTTCTTTTCTATCAGATAAGAGCCTCTCCTCTCTTACCGTCTAAACGATAAAACTGCAGCTCTATCAGCAAAAGCAGAAACAAAGGGAATGATCAGAGAACAAATGAAAGGAAACTACTGCAGTACAATTTATGGGGTCTGCTTGCTTGCTCTCATATTTAAATTAAAAGGCCTCTCTGTCTTTCTCTCTCGGAATGTGTTCCAGGGAAGCTGCTGGTAAGAGTGTAAGGGCAAATGATTAAATAGCAGATCCTGGAGGGGATTTTTGGAAATGATTTATATTCAAAAATCATATAACAAAAGTAAATAGAAGGAAATGTAATGGAAGCAGAGGCTATGGAGGTCCTACACACATGGCCTTGTCTAGTAAGCTGTGATTAGATGCAACTATGATTGGTCAATACCAGCCAAAGGCTACAAGTTCCTAGTTTTTCCAATCACCTTGTTATGGAATCAATTAAACAAAGTTTTTGTAGAACTTCAAATCCAATCGCTAGCTTTTCATGTATGTCTAAGATAAGCTTGGTCAGCGATGATTATACAATCATTAATGCCAATGTTGTAGAGACTACTGAGTCTGACTTAGAATACTATATATAAGATTAAGCATACATATAAGAGGCGGACCGACATTGGGACTCAAGGGGTCTGAGCCCCTCCTGAAATATTAAATCTCCTTATAATCCCTCAAGTTTTAATAGTTACAATACACCCTTTTATTAAAAAAAAAAAAACCTAATTTGACTTTACTCTTTACACAACTTTTTTCACTTTTTACTCCTTCAGCCGCCGAATTGGTACAAAAGACAAGCACAATCAATAGCCAAGTGAGTTTATATTTTATTATATTTAGTATTTTATTATTTTATTTTATACATGAAATTTTAATCAAATTTTTTGTGTTCTTTTCATATAGTTTTGCAGGTTCAATGTTCTTAGTATGTTGCTTTTATTTTGCAAGCAATCATATACTCATTTTATAGCAAGTGCAATTGAACACAGTTATACAAGACTCATAACTAATTATCTTTTCTTTCAAGTAAGTTATATCGTCACTCACTATAATTAATTCTTTTTACTGTATTCTACAAATAAAATTTATATAAACTTTTTTAATGTTTATTTATTTATTTTGATATAAATTATTGCTTTTTCTTTATATCTTTTGTTACATTGAAAATTAATCAATTGATTCTTATAAAAAGAGTACAAATTGGAAAAAATTCCTTTAAATAATAATGACTTTCTTTTCTAATCTATATTATATAGTATATTTGTGTCATATATCTCTTTATTCTTGATTTATTTGTATTGATTAGAGTAAAAATAAATAAATATCATTAAAAAGATTATGTTATAGAGACTTTTTATTATTTAATATGTTCGTAGTCTTTTTGAATAGTAGAATAATATGTATCATTTTTATTTATCAGTTATAGAGATTTTTATCTAGTAGAATAATTTTATCCTAAAGATTTTTCAGTAGTTCAACTCAAAGCACTTGAAGATCAACTTGAAAACTTTATTATAGATATGCGTTTTAATAGTGAGTTTTCAGAGTTAAAAGATATTTTTAGTCTTGCTCAAAAAATGGTTAAAACAAAGAAAGACAAAATTTATCCATTGATATATTTTCTTTTGTCATTGGTACTAATTCTACCGATTGCAACTGCCACAGTTAAGAGGACATTCTCTGCTATGAATATTGTGAAGATTGAATCATGCAATCGAATAGGAGATGAATGGATGAACGATAACTTGCTTGCATACATTGAGAAAGATATTTTTGATAGCACTGAAAATGAGGTAATCATGCAACGTTTTCAAAATATGAGAACACATAGAGGACAGTTATGACTTTGTATTTGTTGAATTGTCGAACTATCAAATTTTAATATTTTACATTTTGTTTTATTGTGTTAGGATTTATTTTAAGGAGTAAAGTTTATTATATCCCCTATCTTTATATATTTTTTTTCAATTTTTAATAAATTTTTTCTTTTATTTTATTTAACAAAAAAATTATATAAATTTAGAAATACTAAGTTCCCTCTTGGACAAAATTTTGGGTCCATCGCTACTGATACATATGAAACATACATATGAAACAGCAAAAATAATGATTAAGAAAAACCAGAAAGCCATGCTAGACTAGATTTCCACGTCCCCATGAAGGTATAGACAAAGTTGCAATCATAGCATGCTCACTTTACAGCTTTTATGTCTCGGGAAAACTTTTTATGTGACTTAGGTGTATCACGTTATTTACATATGTATCCAATAAAATCTTATCATTCATGTACCTTTTTTTTTCATTTATATATGATCATAATATTTTAAATGAATGTACATGTAATATATAATGAGATTTTATTAAAAAGAGCATGAGTATGAGGAACGACATGGTATGGTCATCCTAACTGTGGTTCTCTACAAGTGTTGTGTAGAGATGGTAACCGGAACAGCATTGTAAGAGGAGGATACTTGGCATTTCACCATATATGGTTTGCTAGTTATTAGTAGAGATTTTAGGTGGCATAACACATGGAGATATGCGTGAAAATGCAGAAGATTGCACTGGCTATGATCTCATTGAACTGTGTTCACAACAAATTTAGATAAAAAATGTGCTTAGAAAAAAGAGGCGTCTATTTGGCTGACACTCTTTATTGATTTCAAGCTAATAAAAGACTGTCTGCAATGTGACATGGAAATTTTCAGCCAGCAGGTATGTTCTGAGTCCCACATAAAAAGACTTTTATTGCTCTATGAAAATGAAATGTTTTTCAGAATAATGACTTCAATTAGTTTTACATATCATTGTTTGAAATCTCTAATCAACATCTAATAATTTCTTAATCTGGAACTAGGATGACCCTTCAAGGCTGCTAATTAAAGTCTGACAAGTGACAACAATATGTGGACATTTTTACAGCAAGATCAACGTCTCAAATTACTATAGCAGGAGTAGATTTATAACATTATTGAACGGCATATTTGTGATACTTGACAGTAGACTAATAAAAATATATATGAGGTGTAGTAATACAGAGTATTAGATTTGCAATTAATATTTGTAAATTATCAGTTTAAATGTTTATGTTCAAGCTGTTATTATATAAACTATACGAGGCCTACTCACAAGGGGCTTTAGTAGCCGCCATCTATGTTCAGGTGTTCGGTTTTGTTTTCTTCTTAAAGGATGTAGTAAGGAAAGTACTCCTTGAACTGGAATGAGATTTGTTGCGTATAATAATGGACTTACTTTACTTCATCAAGCAATATTGGTAGTAATTTTCGGATTTTCTTTAATGTTATAGCTACCCAAGGAACTTCCATAATCTGAGAAGTTTGTATTTACAGAAATTTTTATGGTATCAATTAGGTAACATTATTGAGTTGACAACACAGTTGAATCAGTTTAAATCAATTCCATATATTAATTGTGATAGCAGGTTGCCATATATTTCTCACTGTAACACAGATAACAAGTTGAGGTAGAGATGATTATTTGAATGTCTTGCGAGTGAGCGGAAACATAAAAGCTATTATGTAGACAGAAGGTATCAAGCTAGCGAATCATGAGTCTTTTCAAGCACCCTACAAGTGAATCACCAAAATTATGATTGGAAACCGACCAATGGAACCAAATATTTATCGGGATTTACCAGGAAAAGTCTCTCAATGAAGGCACGTTGGGTTGTATATTTTTTCTGGACTACAAGTCAAGAAAGTGTTTTGCTTGCATCTGAGGCTGGCTCTAGGTAATTGAAGGATTTGAGGACAAATAGATTACTATTTTAAGCATATCATCAATGATCAAACAACTACATGAGAAGCCATGCCCCACTGCTCTCAATTCTCTTCTATCTAGGCTTCCACTCATCTCCCCATAAGATCCAAAACACTTTTTATCTTTTTTGTAGGCAAAGACAACACTCCATATGAAATTAACACATAATTGGCTCACTATACAATAGCGATTTCCTTCAACTAATTTTTCTCCATGACCCCTCAGTTTTTCTTGAGATTTTCCCAACTCTATCTAGAGAAGATATTGTATGTGCAATAAAATCGATCTTATGCTATGCATTACTCATTTTAAAAATTTTAATCATTGCTGTGATTAGGTAGAGAGATTAAAGAGAAAAAGGTACGTAAGTGTCATTCGGATTTTAATAGCAGCGTCACTTTTCTCTCAAACTAATAGACTACAGCCAGCATGACAACTGTTCTGCAAGTACAGGGCAATCGAGAAAAGAGTTTGCGGAAGACTAGTGCTTGTTGCTTCAGAAGCGAAACTAGAAATAGAAAGTCGTTTCTTTGGTGGAAAACACCCCACGTCTCCGCTACAAAAGGCCCCATTTGATTTTCCCACAATACCATAATTAATGCAGTTGCTACTTTATGCTTCCAAGCTAGCAATTGGACTCATATTACACCGAATTGGTCCCCGAAGAATTCTTTCCACTCTGTTTCATAATTTTGAGATGTTAATCATGATTTAATAATGCTATTGACAATCTATAGAGTCTAGATTCGATGTGATAGCTTAAATGACAAAATTCTATTACAAATGTAACTTTCTTAATTCATTTTTTTGTTTTTTTCTTCTTTAATAAATTTTTGTCATATATACTGTTACATCATATTATATATTTTTTATTGTATTTGAGTTATAAGTCTAGGATTATTGATCATGATTAACAAAATCTAAATTAGGACGAGTATTATAATTGATTAAGAGTCTTGGATATGAAATATATAGGTAGCTAATACTCTATCAAGAAATCATGTTACTTAATATATTTGACGTAAATGTGGCCACATGAAGAAGATGTTACTGCAGCTAAGACTAGGCCGTCGTTTAAGCACTGATCCCTAATAATATTAATTTGCAAATGAAGTATTGTTTGGTAAGCACATTGAAGAGAATTAAGAATCGTAAAATAATAGATAATCAGTTGTTGTGAGGACATGTATATCGGGATTTGCTAGATTTTGTTTCATGTTCAAACAAAAAACAAACTAGGTGTCTTGCGGAGGGGACAAAATGCCCTCGAAATGGGCAGAGGAAGAGGAGCAAAACAAGGCTTCTCTCCTTCTCCTTCCGTTGTAATGCATGCAGTTGTTTATATATCATCATTGACCAACAAATTATCATTAATTCATATTGATGATAGCCCATACTAAATTACGTTACAGACCTATAATTTCATGAAAGAGATGTATTTTTTGTTGAATTAATTTAGATAAGGAGTAAAACTGTCATCCACCGACGAAAGCATTTGAATCTCGTATTTCATCTCCGTAATTGCTAATTGTTATCCAATGAATTATAGAATGATGATAAAACATATGTTACCTCAAAATAAAATTAATATCACATCATCGATAGGTATGATTTGAAATATAATTTTAGGATATTAAACATTTCGTATATATTCTAATTTTAATTGAGGGTTAGTTGAATAAATTATTGTCATTTATAAATATTGGATTTTCAGTTGCTCCTCTTTCCAAGTAAGTGGGAATCCCGATCCCTTCAACATG
Organism: Boswellia sacra; assembly: GCA_013180625.2. Classification (NCBI taxonomy): domain Eukaryota; kingdom Viridiplantae; phylum Streptophyta; class Magnoliopsida; order Sapindales; family Burseraceae; genus Boswellia; species Boswellia sacra. The sequence goes on along the minus strand of SNVD02013580.1, from coordinate 153,688 downwards.
TCAAGTATCGATAACCAAAAACAATGCCTGCTCATGCGTACTTCTTTTGCTTTTTGTTTTGTTTGACTATAAGAATATGCAATATGTGATATGTTCGTTATATAGTATGATATTAATTATTTGTTTTGATCTAATTGAAATTTGTACGAAAAATTATGAATGCAGTGCATGGCATGGCATGACTTGGAAAACTGTGCTGACCATAACTTGCTTTTGTTGCTACTAATGGCTATTACGTGTCACAAGTTTAGAGGTTTGCGTAGTACACTCGTGCGGTACTTAGATAACTTGATTCCGAAAGTTACTAAGTAAGCCTTAATGTTAGTCTTCTCGCTCAAGGAGAAGAAAGGACCGTTGAGCCGAAGAGCCTGTAGGCAAAGAAGAGAAGATATGTAGACAAGAATTGCTAAGCAAAAGAGCTTTGTATTATACTTGAAAGCTTTACAATGCTTGGATGCTTTGTGAATATTTGTGGATTTGTGTGGATTCTTGTGGATGATTTACAAATGAGCTTGGAGGGGTTTATATAGTGAACTACCTCTCAAATGAATGGCCTAGATCTAATGCATCTAAGGGTCCTAATTCATTCTCATCTACTACATTATCTAAATATGTACAAGAGAATATTATCTACTAAATAATCTAGATAAATACAAGAGATAATTATAGAAGCTTATCTTGCTAGAGAATTCTAGAAAATGGGCTTGGGCCTGGGCTTTCTAGAAGCTAGGCCAAGCCTCTAGGCATATTTGGGCTCTCTAGCAAGTAAATTAGGCGGGTAGTGACATCTTCCCCCACCTAATTTCGCGACGTCCTCGGCGCGCTCTCGTCCTTGTAGCGTTGGATGTGCTCGCTGAATTGCCACAAGGTGTCTTCGCGTTTCCAACTTGCCTCACTATCCGGATGGTTTTTCCACCTTACCAAGTATTCGGTGTATGGTGGAACTCCCCTCCTTCATATTACTCGATCCGCAAGGATGTACTCCACGTCCTTATCGAATGCGGTGACAACGGCTGTGGGTGCTCTCTTGGACTCGTTTCGACTTGGATCTTCCTTGTCCTCATGATAGGGCTTGAGAAAACTTATATGGAAGACCGGATGGATTTTGAGGTTGGGTGGCAATCGAACCTTCATATTTTCGCACTAACCCCTTATGCACTTTGCGAAGTGATTTGAATTGTTGGGTAGGAGTTTGATGAGTACCAAGTCTCCCTCTTAGAAAGTGAGGTGTCGTCTCTTTGTATCCGTCCACTTCCTCATCCGTTTGGCGGCCTTATCCAAGCATGCTCTTGTAATATCGGCTTGTTCATGCCATTCCTTTGTAAGCTTGTAGGCCGCTGGACTCTTCTCTCCATAAGTTGAGGCTATGGCATGTGGAGTCATAGGTTATTGTCCCGTCACAATCTCGAACGGACTCCTACCGTTGCCTCACTCCTTTGGAGATTGTATGAGAATTGAGCAACATCTAGCAACTTTGCCCAATCATGCTGATGAGCGCTCACATAATGCCTCAAATATAGCTCAAGCAAGGTATTGATGCGCTTGGTTTGCCTATCAGTTTGGGGATGGAAGCTTGTTGAAAAACTCAAGTCGGTCCCCAACATTTTGAAGAGCTCTCTCCAAAAACGTCTCGTGAAGCGAGGGTCACGATCACTTATAATATTTTGTGGAATACCCCATAGCTTCACTATGTGCTTGAGAAATGCTCGAGCGGCTTCGTCCACGGTGCAATCCGTAGAGACAGGTATGAAGGTGGCATATTTGCTAAACCGATCAACTACCACCATTATGCTTCTGTACCCTTCGGATTTTGGCAAGGCCACGATGAAGTCCATCGAGACGCTTTGCCATGGCCTTTCTACAATGGTTAGGGGTTCAAGCAATCCCGCTGGACGTTGGTGCTCAACCTTGTCTTGTTGGCACACAAGACAAGTCTTTACATAGCCCTCCACATCTTCCCGCATTTGGGGCCAATAATAGGAATCTTGCAAGAGTGCAAGGGTTCGTGCCATACCTGGGTGACCAGCCCACTTGGAATCGTGGCACTCTTTGATGATCTCCTTCCGCAAGTTTTCATGTCTTGGCACGAAGAAGCGATTACTCGTTGTGACGAGTAAGCCTTCATCATACCAAAAACGCCGTGTCTTCCCCTCACTTACCAACTTCAATAGATTGTTGGCTATGGGGTCGTGCTCTAGACCTTGTTTGATGCGATCGATGAGCACATTTTGTGGTCGACTTGCACTCAATGTGGCAAGTTCCGCCTTGCGACTTAGGGCATCGGCCACAACATTCGTCTTGCCCGCTTTGTACTCGAGCCTATAGTCGAATTCGGTCAAGAAGTCTTGCCATCGTGCTTGTTTAGGGCTTAGTTTCTTTTGTGTTTAGAAGTAGCTTGTGGCCACATTGTCGGTTTTGATGACAAAGAGGGAACCAAGCAAGTAATGTTGCCAAACCCGTAGGCAATAGATGATGGCGGTCATCTCCTTTTCTTGGATTGTGTATCGCCGCTCTGTGTCATTGAGCTTGCGGCTCTCGTATGTAATGGGGTACCCTTCTTGCATGAATACTCCAATGGCAAAGTCAGAGGCATCCGTGTGCATCTTGAATGGCTTGGTGTGGTCAGGTAACACCAATACCGGTTCTTCACATATTGCCTTCTTCAACCCCTCGAAGGCATGTTGGCACTCTTCAGACCAATGCCATGTGCAATTCTTCTTGAGAAGATCCGTAAGTAGGGCGGCTTTGGCTGAGTTACCCTTGATAAACCGCCGATAATAGTTAAGTAGCCCAAGGAAAGATCTTAGCTCCGGTACCTTGGTAGGTGGCTCCCATTCTTGAATGGCCTTCACCTTCGTTTGGTCCATCATAAGTTTCCCATCCCATATTCGATGGCCAAGGAACTCTACCTCTTGTTGAGCAAAGGAACATTTTTCCTTCTTGACATAGAGTTCGTTGTCACGAAGCACTTCGAAGACTTGTTGAAGATGTTGCACATGTTCTTCAAGAGTTGTGCTATAAATGACGATGTCATCCAAATAGACTACCACGAATCGATCAAGGTAGGGATGGAAGAGATTGTTCATAAGGTTACAGAATGTGGCGGGTGCATTGGTGAGACCAAATGGCATACAAGAAATTCATAAGCACCATACCTTATCACACACGCGGTATTTGGCTCATCACCCTTGGCAATACGTACTTGGTAGTACCCCGATCTCAAGTCAAGCTTTGTGAAGTATCAAGCCTTCCCAAGTTGGTCGAATAGCTCCGCAATGAGTGGAATCGGGTATTTGTTCTTGATGGTGATCTTGTTAAGTACCCGATAGTCGATACACATGCAAAGGGATCCATCCTTCTTCTTTTGGAAGAGGATGGGTGCATCGTATAGAGCTTTTGAGGGCTGGATGTAGCCTGCATTGAGCAAGTCTTGGAGTTGTTTCTTCAACTCCGCAGGTTCAGGTGGCGCCATGCAGTAAGGCGCCATGGCTGGAGGCTTGGCACCGGTCTCCAACTCAATTTGGTAATCCACTTCCCGTTGTGGAGGCAACTTCTTTGGAAGTTCTTCGGGCATCACATCCTTATAATTCTCAAGGATGGTTTGAACTTGCTTTGGCAATGGGTCCTTGGCAATGACAATGTCCTCACCATCGTTTAGTTCTCGAACAGTGGCAAGAAAACTTGGATCCATCTTCAGTCCCCGTTTGAATTGTAGTACGGTGAGCATTTTGCTCTCTACCCTCGTTACCCGTTCCGTCATCACTATACAAGAATGACTCCTATTGAGGATGCTGAGGGAGTCAGAAGATGGTATGGGGAAGGCATGAACTTGGTCGAAGAATTCTATGTCAAGCACTACTTGAAAATCGTCCATAGGAACGATGGAGAAATCGAGCTTACCGTTCCATGTGCCAAGTTGTACCGTCGTTGCTTTGGATACTCCCAATATTGTCATGGCGAGTGAATTTACTGCCTTGATGGTACCTCCTCCATTGACATATTTGAGGCCTAACCGTTTGGCCTCTTCTTCGGAAATAAAGTTATGTATGGCTCCCGTATCAAGTATCGCATGCACATCCTTGTCGTTGATGGTGGCACTCACATACATGAGACCCTTTTGCATATGTGTGGGTCTCTTGAGTGCGCCAATTGTGCAGAGAGAACCCATCCCCGCTTGTGGTTCCTCATTTTGTACGCCTTCTTGTTGAGCGGCTAGGGCGTTAAGAGCCTTCCTCTTTGGGCAATCCTGCACCCAATGAGGGCCATCACAAATAAAGCAAGGACTTTTAGGTTTGGGGTTATCGGACTTATCTTTGTTAGGTGTGTCGCTTGTCTCCCCCGATTGGTTTAGGTGCACCACTTTCCTTCTGAGTATGCTTCTTCTTGGAATTCTGCTCTCCCCCACCTTTTCCTTGGTTGGTCTTCCTCTCCTTAGATTGGGATGTGTAGTCTATGAGGGACTCGGCCACGGCTATGGCATCATCAAGGTTCTGCACGCCACACCTCTTGAGCTCGACCCACGCCCAATCCTTGAGTCCATCGAGGAAGTAGAAGAGAGAATCCTTTTCGAACATGTCTTCGATCTCGAGGATGATGGTGGTGAAGTCTTTGATGTACTCACGAATCGTGCCGCTTTGCTTCAAAAGGCGGAGGCGACCCCTTGCCTTCTTCTCGGCATTGCTAGGAGAGAAATGCTTCCGAAGTTCTCTCTTGAAGTCCTACCATGTGCGGAGGGAGACGATGCCTCTACCCACTTCGCCATGCTTGCGACGCCACCACAATTGGGCTGCATCTCGAAGGAATGTGGGTGTAATGCCGATCCTCGAAGTATCATCATGGACACATTTGACTTCGAAGTATTGCTCCAAGCCGAATAGAAAGTTCTCAACTTCCGTGGCGTTGCAAGTGTCATTGTATGTGACAGAAGTAGGTACGTGCATGGTGCTTAGCCCACTTGGGTAAAAAGGGTTAACACGGTCACATTGATGCTTTTCCCATTCCATGCGGGATTCCTCGACATCTGCACGAATTGCTCGCAACTCATTTTTCACAAAGGTCCGCAAGCCGATGAGCTCTCGTGTAAGGTTGTGTAACTCCTTTTCATAGGTGTTACTAAACTCGAGGATGTTGGACTTTGTTGCTTGGGTGATATCTCCATAATCTGTCTCTAGGCCTTCGAGACGGTCGGAGAGGCCCTCAATTGCATTGTCCATCCCCGAGATAGTTTGTTCTGAGCTAGCAACACGAGGCTCTAAAGACTCCGATGGTGGAGCTTTGGACTTACCTCGTTTTCCTTGTGGGCGTGGTTGAGGTTGCTCCTCTCGTCCACGAACTTGCTCCTCCATGGTCCCTTCAAGGTCGAATGTCATGTTCTTGTGCTTGAACTGTGCTCTGATACCAACTGTCACGAGCTTAGAGGTTTGCGCAGCACGCTCGTGCAGCACTTAGGCAATTTGACTCCGAAAGTTGCTAAGTAAGCCTTGATGCTAGTCTTCTCGCTCAAGGAGAAGAAATGACCGTTGAGCCGAAGAGCCTGTAGGCAAAAAAAAAGAGAAGAGATGGAGACAATAATTGCTAGGCAAAAGACCTTTGTATTATACTTGAAAGCTTTACAATGCTTGGATGCTTTGTGAATATTTGTGGATTTACAAATGAACTTGGAGGGGTTTATATAGTGAACCATCTCTCAAATAAATGGCCTAGATGTAATGCATCTAAGGGTCCTAATTCATTCTCATCTACTACATTATCTAAATATGTATAAAAGAATATTATCTACTAAATAATCTAGATAAATACAAGAGATAATTATATAAGCTTATCTTGCAAGAGAATTCTAGAAGATGGGCTTAGGCCTGGGCTTTCTAGAAGCTGGGCCAAGCCTCTAGATATATTTAGGTTCTCTAACAAGTAAATTGGACGGGTCGTGACATACAGCTAGCATCTTGACCAGTGTTACAGTATATATGGAAATTCTAAAAGATCTGAACTGTCCCTGTTAAGCCTAGGCAGAGAGTACTGCACATATATGCATTATACTGTAATCATCATCACGGTCCTCCAATGTGAATTAAGATTACAGCTGACACCCTATTTTATATGTATATATATATATATATATATATATATATATATATATGGACTAGCTAGCTTAATTAGCTGTACAATATTTATATGTGTATAATGTTGGAGCAACGATCCCGATGCTGGCCTTGATTGGTGAAATAGAGAGCAGTCTCGCCGATTCAAGATTTCTCAATCCTTGTGTAGTTTGGGTGGAACCCAAATTCAGAAAATCGAAATTTTTTTAAATTTAATACAAATAAAATATATAGTATAATGCCTACCTACCAGGATATAAAGGTCAGCAAGCAACATTGTAGTGTAAATTAATCCAGATATAATTCTGAACTTCGTGTTCGTTACTCATTGATTACTCATAAGTCATAGCTACCCACGGCCCCAAAAGTTTACTTTCGTGCATAAGGCCCCAGACTGATAATCATAAGCCCCAAAATTTTGATTTTGTTTTTTAAGGTTCCATATTTTATAGAACTTCAAAAATAATTATGAATATTTGTTGTTTGCAATCTTTATAATCAAGTTTCCTTTTTAACATTATTTCCACATTAAAATTTAATTTAACTAAGTTAATTTTTTACGACAAATATCTTTCTTTTCGAACAATTAATTCTATTATAAATATTATATAATTAAATAATTAGTATTTATTTCTATTTAGACAAAATTTCTTTCAAATTTAAAAGTTACTTAGATATAATTAATATGTAGTATTTAAACAAATCAAATATTATTATATAAATTAAGCTCTTAACGTTTTATATATATATATATATATATATATATATATATATTAATTTTACATATATAATTAAACTTATTTTTTAACTTTATACTTGTAACAAACTCTCCCATATTCTCGTAAGGGTACTAAGTATATTATCTAACTATAGTTTTAGTTTATACAACTATCTACTTTATTATTCTTTTAAAAAAGTTGTCAATATTATTTTATTTATTTAATTTTTAATTTTATGTATGTCTACTATAAAATATGAATCTACATATGAAAAATTAAGAAAATAAGTTGAACCTCAAAACAAAACCTCTTGATAAATATGTAAAATAAATAAATAAAAATATAAGAACATAAATTTAAAATAAAATAAACAATACCTATAAAAATAATGAAAAAGTTGTTAAACAAAAAATTTAAAAGATCCGAAAAATTCATTTAATTTTTTTGTACTAAATATGAATAAGCCTACCGTATGACTTTCGTCTTGAGCCCAAAAAGTGCTTGAGCCGTAACCGTATATAATGCATGTTTATAGTTTATTTACGTGTCTCATACGTCGAAGCCTCTCCGTCACGAGTGTCATGGCCAAGCTGATTGCCGTTTGGCGATTTTATAAATTTTGCCAAGTTGCATGCGGCTTAATTACTATTCCTAGTGTCCCACATACCCAAAAAAAAAAAATGTTTATATTATCAAGTTTGACATCGTTTTACTTAAAAGTTTAAATTAGCAGACATAGGTTCAATACTAATTCTAATATTATCTTTCAATACATCCCTTCACATGCAAGGGTCTCACATGATCAGACTTTATAACTTTTTTGGATTTTATATATGAGCCAATATATTTTTATTCTTACCGTGTTTAAAAGTTTAAAGCAGTAGTTAAGTATAAGCGTAACAATAGTTTAATCATTTAATATACGTTAATCTATCAAAAAATTAGTTAAAAACAACTAATGTCTCCTTAAATTGGCGCAATAATTAGGCACTTACATTGATTCCTACTAATGTTAATATCTAAATAAGGATGGAAATTGTTTTCTAATCATATATATATAATTCACTCTATATTTAAAAAATGACATATGACTTAGATGTCTTTATATAAGATATGAATAAAGATTATATAGTTTGAATTTAAAAAAAAAAAATCTTGGTTCGGTTAGTCAAAAAGATGAATTTAACTAGTTTAATGATATGTCCTTATCGTGCTGTATTATATATCAGATAAAAAATAAAAATAAAAAATGTCTAAAAATGTGTACAATAAACTAGAATAAGAGATATGCTATAAAGCTAGTGATATTGCAAAAGGAAAATGGGTCAAATTAAAATTACATTTTAAGTAGATTCTTTAATATCCAAAAATTGTTATGTGGGTTCACAAGATCATACAAACAGCCTCAAATAATGGGTTAAATTTTAAGAGTATGTTAGTTTACATTTATGATTAAAGACCCAATTGTTATACATCTCTTATGATTAAAAAAAAATTTAATTTTAAAATGGTGTCTAAATATATCATAGTCAATATTAGTACAGAAGTATTAATCCACTCTTAATTTTGTTAGTGAAACTTCGATAATAAGGCAAATGCAACATAGGGTAATATATTATATACTAATAACTAATCAAGGATTACTTAATCACAAATTAAAAAATGTTTGTCCAAGGTTAGAGAATATCATATATCAACAACTAATTAGAAGTAATCGTTAGTACAACTAGAAAATATAAGCATAGCTTATCATATGGCGAAAGGCAAGAGGCCTGGCCTCAAATATATGCTACATAACAACACAAAACTCTAAAAATTTCAACTTTGCGTCAATGAGTGGTTTGACTTCATTTTAATTACTTTCAAAATCTTAAGCACAAGACATTGACCGAAATCGCCAGATCCAAGAGCCCCCATTAGAGTTTACAACAATTAAAAAAAAAATGGTCAAGTTGGGGAATTATACAAGTGATTTTAATAAGTCATCCATGGCGAAGGGTCACATGATGTAAAGGGCAGCCCATTGCTTCTATTAATGGCCAGGACAGGAGGACGGTGAGAGCTGGCAATATTCAATATCCATGGACTATGTGTTATACATACATTTATATTGATTAATTATTAATTCTTCTCATTAATTAATTACTCGATAAATTAATACTTGTTTTTCTCATAGCAATAGTGTTGTAAATTAATAGTCTAGTCGGCCTTGATCGATGATTAAGAATACATTTAGATTTCATCTTGTTAATTAATGAAACTAAAATTACATATATTATGATGCATCTACATCACTTACCATTATTATTAAGAGTCTTTGTGGTATCATGACCAACCCCATATGGTCAAACCATCCATGTTAATTAGTTAAATTAAATTAAAGTTTTGTTAAGTTAATCATTGGAATTTGGGTTATTAATTACTATTTCTTCATTGCATGCATGTGACATCACAAACTGGTGTTGAATTGCAGCTTATTCCACATATATAAATTAATAAAATGAAAAAAATGAAAAAAAACCACAACAAGATGAGAGACATTAATTCACAATTGTTGAATAGAGAAAAGCAAAGTGTGCATGTTCTGTTGATAGAGCCCAAGAGAGAGCACATGAGATGAGACTTCAAAATTGTTATAATTAATTGGATTCGTAATTAATGTAGGCAGTTGACGCGAAGCACATGGAAACAGAGACAGCTTCGGCTTTGAATTGAAGCCCCTTTCATCAGGTTACTGTGGTCCAGTTCCACCCACTGCCTTGTGGGCTCTAACCTTATCTATTACTACACTTGTGTTTCGGCTATCCTTTTCACGTTTTATTTTTGTTCTTCTGTAGAGAAATCTTTATTTATTATAACGTTTTCTAATTGTGGACATTTTGATGCTAGCATCTCATCTTGAACCCTAATTGAGGTCACATTTCAATGGTTTTGATATTTTTCTTCCCCTTGTCATCATGTATATGTTTGTATAGTTTAATTGAGATTCCAGTTGAGATGCAGACAAGTTTAGAAGAAGTTGAAAGTTATAATATTTATAATTAAATACTTTTTTTTAAAACATGTTTTCTGTTTTTGAAGCATCAATTTACATAAGAAACGCCATTTAAAGACAATGTTTGAAACGATAATATTACTTTTATAAATTTTTTTGGATAAACTTTCCACATACAAATTGACAATATATGACATAATTGGAAAAGTGAACTTCGCAAATAAAAAATTAATAATATTAATTAAGATGACTATATGATTTTTGTGAATAGTAATTTGTATATAAAATTTGTAAGTATTAAAAAAATAGTATCAAACTTAGAAGAAAAAAATTGGGCTTATCTACTAATCAAAAGCACTTTTGAAATGTTAAAAACTTATTTGAATTTTTTTTTTTAACTTTATAAGTCGTATGAATACAACATATAAAAACCTGTAACTTGTAAGATACTTAAAAAAAAAAAAAAAATTCTTCTGATCTATAGAGAGACTCAAACGTTGGGAATTTGTGGATTCAAGAACTTCAAATATGGAGTTGGCTGGGATCATTACTAGGCCTAGCCCATCAAAATTGGAAATTCTGTTGAGTTTCGGAGGGCCCATATAAACTCAACTAAATTACAGGATCCTGCTGAAGAAACCCCACATATTTTCTATCTACATTCCTCTGGGAGTAAAGAACTTAAGTTGATATCTATAAAAAGAGTAATACTATATTTATAATTACAAAAAATCACTTGATGGTTTAAAAATAAAAATAAATCAAGAAAATTAAATAAAATTATTTATTTAATAATATTTTATCAACTCATATTATAAAAAGAGTTGATTATGAATGAGTTTTAAGTATAGTATAATCCGTCTATATGACAATTCTTATAAATATATATATATATATATATATATATATAAGCTCAATAATAAGCTTGTAATAATAGTTTATGAAACTTTTTAACTTTAACTAATTTTAAAAATAACACTACATTACGAGCTGATGTAATATGAAGTACGTTAAGGAATAATAAAATTTGATCAAATAAAAATAGACGATGCATATAGTTAAAATTTATTAGCATGACATTAGTTTATATATGTAACACGTTACTCTAAATTTTAGTAACTATGGTCCCTTAATGTGTTGTTGTGTCGCCATTTAATTATAGACGTTAACAATCGACCACGGGTTGTAACTTGTAAGTGCAATTTTGCATAAAGTTAGAAAATTGTGAGAAGTTAGGGGAAAATAACAGGAAGGAAGCGGGCAAGGACGTCTATTATAGTTTCTTAAATCAATTGGGAGTAAAAAGTCCTTGATGGTAGCCAAACAGGAGTGCAAATTGTTGAATGCTCTAATTGACCTAATAGACCAACCAAACATCAGCTGTTGAGATGGCCGAGTTGGTCTAAGGCGCCAGATTAAGGTTCTGGTCCGAAAGGGCGTGGGTTCAAATCCCACTCTCAACAACACCCAAAACTTTTATTTTGATTTCTAATAAAGCATGCCGTTTTAAATCCCAAATTTTAATCAAAATTTTATTTTGATTTTTTAGAAACGATTTCCCCCAAAATTTTTAATTTTATTTCTCATGAACGATGTCGTTTTAGTCTATATTATGATTTATTTATTTTAATTTTTTAATTTGATTTCTTAAACAAAAAAATGTAATTCTTAATATAAATTATGATTTATTTATGGGTTGGGCTATTTGCACTCAAATAAATACTTTTGTACACCTGTTTATCTTAAAATTCATCTATAAAATTGGACTGCTTTTAATTTGACAAAATAACCCTTCTACAAATATGTTAGGTCATTTTGTTTAACTATATAATCAATTAATCACCTAGAACAATTAATTTACCTAGAAGCAAGTAACCATCTGTTTGTGGATCAGATTGGGTTAATCATGATCTCGTTTATGGGAAGATATATAGTGGTCAGGGATGATAAAACCTGAGGCCAGGGCTAAGGATGGCCCTCCAATTTTTGAATCCAGCCCTGGAAAATTCCCCAAAATTTTTTTCTCAGGGCTAGGGCGGGGTTTTCTTAATCCCGGGTTGTATAATTTTTTTTCTTAATTATGAAACTTTTTAGTATTCTATATATGCTTTTGGTAGTCACAAGTTAATGTAAAATGCGCTATAGCCCGGTGGTTGTGCATTGCTTTAATATGCATTAAGGCACAGGTTTGAGCCTAGGTTCAATTACAGGTCCTTGGCCCCGACATACCCACCCCGGCCCTGGCTGGGCAGAAAAATTACTTCCCAACTCCGGCCGAATCATTTTGTCATTCCTAATAGTGGATGACTACTATTGTTTGATGTTCCAACTCTAGCCGGATCATTTTGTCATTCCTAATAGTGGATGACTACTATTGTTTGATGTCGTGCAAATGGGTTTGTGTTTTTCATAGCTATTTCATCGATACTTCACCAAAAATAATTTTGTACTATTATTTGTGATTTCTTATGTATTTTTTCATTAAATGTAGAAGACTGAATTCTCAAGTTTGACATCCAATGGCCAAGACTAAATAATTTGAGAAATGATGGAAGAAAATTTACAGAAGATTATTGAAAGAAAACACCGATATTAATGTTCAAATCAGAAACATAACATTTTTTATGGTTAGATTAATGATTCCATATGATATATAATACTCTTCATTGTATTTCAAATATATTGTTAATAATTTGTTGATGAAATTGTTTGATAAAAAGAAATTAGGATTTAGATATGGGTGAACATAATAATGATCTTTAATTTGTTTAATTTGTTTAATGTGCATCTTTATTAGTAAATTAGCAATATGAAATCTAATAAATGAAATTAATTTTTTTTAAAAAGGGTGTTGAGAGTATTTATCTGCGTGCTTTATTTATTTATAAATTTTTCTAGGATTATTGTTTTGGATTTTCTCATAGCGATGTCGTTTTATTCTTGTACTAATATCTCCTTTTGTTCGCGCGCCTATTTTAAACGGGAGCAGAGGAAACGACGATCCACAGCAATGGTGAGTGATGTCCATCCATGAACAATGTGTACAAACTGCACGCTCGACTCCTCAAAACCGGCCTCCACGACGCCCCATCTTCCCTCCACCGTCTCCTTTTATCATGCGCCGCCTGTGCACCCCACAGCTTACCTTACGCCCGCTCCCTGTTCGCTCACATTCCCTCTCCCGACACTTTGGCTTATAACACCATTATCAGGGCCCATTCCCACTCCTCTCCTGTGCACGCCATCTCTTTCTTCGCTAACATGTGCCGTGGCGGTGTTTCACCTGATCACTACACTTTCCCTTTCGTTCTCAAGGCCTGCTCTTCTCTCAAAGTGGGAGTAGACCTCCATTCTTTGATAATGAAGCGGGGTTTTGAGTCTGATATTTATATTCTCAATGCTTTGATTAATTTTTATGGGTGTCTGGGGTCTGTTGATCTTTCTTGCAAAGTGTTCGATGAAATGGCTGTCAGAGACTTGGTCTCCTGGTCTTCGATGATTTGTTGTTTTAATAACAATGGTTTGTGGTACGAGGCTTTGGATTTGTTTAAACAGATGCAGTTAGTTGGGAATGTGAAGCCTGATGAAGTGACGATGCTGACTGTCATCTCTGCTGTTTCGAGCTTAGGAGTTCTGGAGTTGGGAATATGGATTGATACTTTTATTAGACGGAGTGGGTTGAGGCTGACTGTTTCACTGGGTACTGCTTTGATCGATATGTATTCTAGATGTGGCTCTGTTGATGATTCGATTAGAGTGTTTGATGAAATGCCCGACAGGAATGTTTTGACTTGGACGGCGTTGGTTAATGGCCTTGCCGTGCATGGCCGCAGTAGGGAGGCCTTGGCTGTGTTTTATGAAATGAGGGAATATGGTTTGCCGCCTGATCATGTTACATTTCGTGGTGTTTTGGTTGCTTGTAGTCATGGTGGTTTAGTTGCTGATGGATGGCGAGTTTTTGATAGCATCAAGAACGAGTATAACATGGAACCGACACTCGAACATTATGGCTGTATGGTTGATCTACTTGGTCGTGCAGGCTTGGTCAATGAAGCCTTTGACTTTGTAGAAAAGATGCCCACTAGACCTAATGCAGTTATTTGGAGGACTTTGCTTGGAGCTTGTGTAAACCATAAGAACGTTGACTTGGCAGGGAAAGTGAAAGAAAGAATATATGAACTAGATCCCAATCATGATGGTGATTATGTGCTTCTGTCAAATGCATATGGTGGAGTTGGTAAATGGTTTGAGAAGGCAGAGGTTAGAACTTCGATGAGGGAGAAGAGAATCAGCAAGAAACCTGGCTATAGTTTGCTAAGCGTGGATGGAGTTATTCATGAGTTTGTATCAGGGGATAATTCTCATCCTAAATCAGATGAAACTAAAGATTTCTTAGTTTCCATTATTCGTAGTCTTAGAACTGAAGGTTATATTCCCTCTACGTCCAATGTGTTACATGACATAGAAGAGGAGGAAAAGGAGCATAGTCTCAGTTTTCATAGTGAAAAGTTGGCAGTTGCTTTTGCGCTTCTCAGTTATAAAGATAGAAAGGCTATAAGGATTATGAAGAATCTTCGAATTTGTCATGACTGTCATTCTTTCATGAAGCATGTTTCACATAAGTTTTGCAGAGAAATTATTGTACGGGATCGAAATCGTTTCCATCATTTTAGTAAGGGATGCTGTTCTTGCCAAGATTATTGGTGACAATATCTTTACTTCAGCCCTTCGCTATCATATAGTTACGTCTTACATTTAGATTGTTCCTAGTATATATAAGCATGTAACACATTTTGCATGCATGTTTTAATGGAAGTGAGTCTAAATTCCTTTTATTGTCCATCACCAGATGAGTCTTGGTGATTACTTCAATGGAAACATATATGTTCCATTTCGTGCTTTGAGTAAGATCCTATCCAAAATGGGTGATGACTAAGTTTTATATTGGAACCTGAAAGGTAGAATTAGGCATTAGCAATCATAAAATTTACATGGATCACACCCTTGGGAATGTATGTGCAAAATTAGAGGAAATGAAAAAGGTCCTTGACTTGAGTTTATTGTAAGTGATATATATATATATATATATATATATATATATATATATATATATATATATATCTCCTTTTCGGTGAGCTACTTTGATGGAAGTTTGTATGGAAGTTCTTCCATATTCACCAGTAGATGTGTGGTATTCGTTTCAGTAACTTCTCTCGAATGCTCTGCTCTTTTTCTTTTCTGTTTCTAGTTCATTTCTGAGCGAACTTTCAGCTATATTCTAGGAGAAAAAAGGTTGCAGATTATTCTAAACCCTTATTTGCATAGTGATTGGTACAAGTAATAAAATTGCTTTATAACGCTGGCTATTTGGTTACGTTTTTGCTTATTTCACCCAAATAAAAGGATGACATTAAGTTAATCCTTCAAGGAGA
Source organism: Boswellia sacra (assembly GCA_013180625.2). Classification (NCBI taxonomy): domain Eukaryota; kingdom Viridiplantae; phylum Streptophyta; class Magnoliopsida; order Sapindales; family Burseraceae; genus Boswellia; species Boswellia sacra. The sequence continues at coordinate 138,441 of SNVD02013580.1, read as the reverse complement.
AGAAATGTGTAGAAAAGTGAGCTTGCCTTACTATCATCTAGTAGAGAAGGCTAGTTGCCAATCATTTTGCCTTTCCGTGTTCCATTTGATCTAGTATCATAAGAAAGCACCAAGTGCCAAGCAGCCGATATTTTGACTGAGGCTCTATGTACGTATTGGTAATATAATATTTTGACACTTTTTTTTTAACAATAATATTAATATCTTTACTATGAAATATGTTTTAAAGTATGATTTAGTAAGATAAGAATACCTATCTTCTCTTAAATAATCTGCACATAATGAATATGCAAGTGAAAAAGACATTTTGATTTATACTTTAAAAGAGTTTAAATGATATAGCTTCTATTATACTTTATTCAATTAATATAAGTTTATCTCTTTTTTATGATATTACGAAAATCTTAAAAATAGGTTTTACTTTTTAAAATTTGTAATAGAATAATATTTTATTGTAAAATATAAGGCAAGGTAAATTGAATTCATGTTCTCAAAATTAGTATTAAAAGAAAAAGGATACTCTGTCGAACACCATATTTATTAATTTTTTATTAAATCTTTTTGCTTGTCTAAACATTTTAAATAAACCATCTCAAAAGGAAATTTATATTTGTTTTTTTATTTTAACAAAATACCGAACAAATCCTTGGAAGCACCGCCACTCGAACTCTGACTAGCAACCTTGTAAGGGTGAAAAAGGTAATTCCGATCAAGGTCGGTCTATAGACAGATATATCCCTCGTAGAAAGTTGCCCTAGACACTTCCACTAGGTACTAATCAAACGGCTGAGATCTAATCGAAACAAGAGATCCAACGATCCACATTTCTCAGCCAGCTCTTTATATTCATCCTAATAAGGCTTTCGACTCGCCAGCTTTCTCTCGTAACCTCGAAGAGCTTTAGGGTTTCTCCTCTTTCTGCAAAGACTTCCTCTGATCTATAAAAATGGTGAGTGAGAACCCACTTAAGCGACTTCATGCTTTGCCCTGATACGCGTCGTATTGCATATTTTGACCTTCTTTTCTCTCGGTTTGTCTTCACAGGTTCTTCAAAACGACGTCGACTTGCTTAACCCTCCGGCGGAGTTGGAGAAGAGGAAACACAAGCTCAAGCGGCTCGTTCAGTCTCCCAACTCCTTCTTCATGGACGTCAAGTGCCAGGGCTGCTTCAACATGTAAGATTTCTAACTCACATAATTCCATAGTCGGCGTCTGTAGTTTTGTTCAGTTTAACGTAGAAAACCCTAATTTTGCATGTTGTCGTCGAAAATTGCTAGTTTCCTGGTTAAGGGTTTTAGTTTCGAACTCGAGTTAGCTAGGTTTTAGACGAGGACTGTTGTGTAATTTACTCAAGTTGTAAGGGAGGTAGGTGATATTTGTTCAGTTGTGGGGTTAATTTTGAAGATAACCAAAATCAGAGGGGGCTTGTAGAAAATAAGCACCTTTTAGATGCCGTGTCCGAGTTCTTGTTATGCTGTTGGTCTCTATCACATGATATCCATCGGTTTCTGTGCAAATTTTTGGAAAATGTGATTAGAATGCTTGTGATTTTGGTTATTTTATCAGAATTTCACTTTCTTTTTTGGGGGAAACTAAAGGGATTGAAAATGGTTTGAATGCAGAACGACTGTGTTCAGTCACTCACAAACGGTGGTGGTGTGTGGGAACTGCCAGACAGTTTTGTGCCAGCCAACAGGTGGGCGTGCGAGGCTTACAGAGGGTTGCTCTTTCAGAAGAAAGGGTGACTGAGGGGGAGATTCTTTACTCTGTTGTGTTGATTGGTGATATTGCTTTTGCTAGTAAGAGTTACTACTGAATTGTGGGATATCCATACCATCATCATCATGGTTTCAACCAAGAAATCTTCAGCCCATTTGTTCTTTTCTCTTTTCTTTCCTTCTTTTTTTTTGGGTTGTTTGGGATTTCGGTCTGATATTAATTTTGATGTGTAATTTTGTTTAAGACAAGTTTTGAACTACTACATCAGTATACTAGGTTTGTAACAATGATATTTCGTTACATTTGGACCTAATCACTTTTTTATTCGTCATGGCAACTGTGGTTTCCGTTTTAACTGCCTTGGCATTTTTATTACCGTAAGTGATTATTTTCGAATGATGGATGGTTTTTTTTATTAAGGTTGTCACGGGCGACTAATTGGACATCTTTTAGATTGTTGTTGAGATCAACAGCTTACATCATATTTCAATAAGCTTTGCAAGCTTTACTTATTGCAGTAGTTATTAAATCATAATTACAGGCATAATAAAAGCAAATTTCATCTTTCTTTGCTTATTTACGGCTTGGGATCGACTCTTAACTGGTCAGCCTGATGAGGGTGCAAGTATGATTTAGATGGGCATTAGTGGATCGGTAGGTGGGAAAATGATTTGTTTTGCTTGTTTTACATGTGGACTAAGTCTGGTTAGGGGTCTTAAGTATGCCGTCTTTGTATCAACGTTGTGGGTTTCTAATTAGACGGCCTACGAATACAACATGTAGAGGGAATATTCTCCGTTTGTTCACAGGTTTAAACTTGTTCTAGTACACTACAGCAGTGATGGTTGTGTGGAGGGAACTGCTGGAATCTGATAAATTTAAAAAATGCCGTTGGAGGTTGAAGCCTCACAGAATACTTTTTGGGGCGTAAGAGAGATGCTAACATTAATTACCATTTAGCTCGTTGTAGCGTATTAGTTCAATGAAGCCGAGAGATGTTGAAATCCAATCGTGCTTGTTTGAAGCTGATTTGCATTTTTGGCTCCGCTTAATCACCTTCCCTTCTAGACGCCGTTGCTGTTGTTAGACGGCTAACTAGAATGGGGATTGATGTTATATTGGTGTATAAGCATGAATAATTGATTAGGAATGTTGTAATTGTTACTTAATGAATTAATGTTTAAATCTTTGATGTCTTTACTGTAAAGAGAATAATTTTTTCTTAAAATAAATACGTATGTGATGGGACGATCGGATTTTATTAGATGGATCGAATAAAAGACTTCAAAATTTTGTTTTGTTTTGTTTTTGAGGCTTTTTCTGTTATAAGGCTATTCTTGCAGACTGTTGATTATCCTCTATGGAGCGGGAATAGGGAAACAGTATGGGTAAATCTGTTTTAATGGGATATTATCGAGAGCGTCTTCCGTATATCCGCTGCGCGGTGCAGTGTCCACAAAGGAAGCAACAAACCTGCAAATGTGCTGATATGGCCTCTTGCTATTGGCCCTCTGCATGTGGCTGCGTGTCTGGAAGATAGAGCAGACTGCGTATGGGAGGCTCTCTCATAGCAGATATCATCACTTGGATTGAGTTCAATTGATGGATATAAATTCAGGATGTCATTTGCCCATCTTGCTTTGGGTTCTTTTGTGAGAGAGCATCTGTCATGCTACCTCCGGACCAATTCGGATGCGCCATGCCAGCACCACGTCTACGCGCGTGTGTGGCACGCGCACTTTGGTTGCTTCCCGGGCATGATCCATCCGTTTGTGAATGTGGGCCTGTAGCGATTTCTCCAACTTCACTAAACAGCAGTGGCATTGAGACAAGTAGAGTTTCATCGTCAAATATGTTAGAATTTCACTATTTATATAAATACATTAAGAGAAGAGGCATCGGAACTCACTGTACACAATTCAGGCGTGCGTTGTTAGCAATTTATACATAAATTCTAAGAGAAGAGGCCTGTTGATTTCAAAGTTTCAAGATCATCATAAAATTAATATATATCTATAGGAGGTTTTCGAGGGGCTATTTTTAAAATTTTGAACTAAAAATTATTATAAGATAATTAATAATATTAAAGTGTAATCTTTTGAAGCTTTTTTCACAACAAACGATTAGATAGAGGTGATTGTGTTGATACAATCCAAAGTTAGCCGGTTAAGGTTAGCATTAATTATGATTATATCAAAAATTCAATTTGTTTAATAATCATGTTATAGTTTTGTGAAGGTCTTCAACACGTTTGTGAAATGTATTTATTTATAAGATAAATAGGTTTACGATCTAAATTTGTTTGACATGTATACTTTTTTAACATGATTGATAGATATTGACATGAATTATATTATTTTTCATTCATATTTTTATGAAATTTTTATTATATTTTTTTATTAGAGTTAAAGTTTGGATGATGTTTGATAATATATATGGATTTAAATTATGTTTTATGAACTAGTTGATTTGTAGAAAATACAATATCAAATTTTGTTATATTTATCTTTAAATGAGTTATATTCATGTTGAATATGTTATAAACATGTCAAATCGTCTTAAACTTATAATTTGTCATTTGTGTTAAGAACATAAACAAATTTCATATGTTATATTATAATCATGTTTGACATAGATATAACATATTTATTATTTATGTTAGAGTGATATATTGTATAATCTATTTAATAATCGTGTCGTATCAATGTTTAGATTTTTTACATAAATAATAAATGAGTCCTTATAGTATTGAGCAAAATTTTATCAAACCTATTTTGACAGGGATGAACATGGGCATGTCAAGTTAATACGAATTACCAACCTTGGAGGGGACACCCTCTGCAGTCTCTACAATGCTGGATATCACATAACCCATTAGAGTTTAAACACGATTGATTGGTAGGTAGTGCGTAAAAATTAGGTCATTTTGGGTAGGCGTTGGCTGGGTTGCTCCATCACCATGAGAAGGCCACACACCAATTAAATTCACTGCCCATTATTCGAGGGAAAGCTAATGGGTAATTGGGTATTGCTTTGTTGTATAAACTTCTACAGCAACCATGCAATTTCACAATAACAGAAGGTAAAGAAAAGCCCGAAACGATGTATACTACATGAAAACTGGTTGGCGGTGTCCAAGACTCACCGTTACAAGGGATGTGAAGTGAATTATGTGGAAGTAGTTACACTGCCATAGAGTCAACATACATAGAAGAAATTAATAATTATATATATATATATATATATATATATGTTTATACGATGATGTGATATAACCGGAGGTGTGGTGCAACTTGCAATTTGTAAGATAAAAGGCAATTTATGTGATGTATGCAGGGGTGAGTCGATGACAGGTAAATAATGGCGATAAAACTGGGCCCTTGTATTTTCACGTGTTTGAAAATTTTTTTCTGTCTTGCCAAGAGTTGACCCAAGTTAGCGGCTTTGCCTTATTCCCTGTTGTTCCTACCCATACCATGCACATATCATACTTCAAGTCTAGATGCTATTTATCAATCTTTTATATTGAATTGCTAAGTGGTCTTCATTTTTTTATTGAAAAATGTTGACCCCAAGTAAACGATTTTTGTATAAAATACCGCGTTTGATGTAGCTGTTTTTGTTGCTCTCTTAATTAACAACTCTACATATTTACATTAACTAACTCATTTTTTTTTAATTTTCTTTTGTCCACCTTTTGTATTATTAATCCAATGATGTAATCGAGTAGGTCACCACAGTTCATTTTGAAAGCTCAATCCATACATATCCATATCCACGTCCAAACTTATCATCCATTCTTTTAATTTAGGATTGTGTTCCATTATGTCCACCTTTTTTTGGGTCAAAACCAAAGAAGTTAATCCAGGTATATACATACACATATTGACCTCTTCATATGTTTTATCTAACTATTCTTGCAGACTTTTTAGTTTAAAATTTTTAATTTATTTTTTAAATCATTACAATTAATACAATTTGAAGTTCTGCCACCTTATCTTAACTCCATTTTCATAAAGTAATGATGTATTTTTGAAAGTCATTTTAATCAAACTTTTATATTTCAATTAACAATAAAATTGAATTTGTCCTGTCCTCTTCTGTCACTTTTATAGAATTTTAAATGGAATAGTCTTACACTCTTCAAATTTTATCCCAAATTAGATTACATACCCGGATGAAAGTTAATGATTATATTGTTATGAAACGTTATGATGACTCGTTTGTGACAATAAATGATTCCTACCAAGAGCTTCAAAATTTATTAAATGAAGAAATAAATTTAACCTCCAAAGTTGTCTACGAGGTCAAGAAGTCAGATAAGACCGACAGTACTGGAACTTACAAAACACGGGCAAAAGACGGCTCTGAAAATGAAACTTATAATCATATGATGATGAGAGATCAACACCAACACCAACGCCAACGCTAACGCTAAAACTCTGTAAGCAAATGACGATAAAAAGTCTATTATTTTGAACTTTTACGAATTTTGTTGTCGTTGATTTGGTCCATGCTTAAACCTTCCTTTGAGTCTTTCAATTAAGCTATGCTGCACTTTCTCTGAAGGAGCAATCCCTTACACTTTTCTTATGCTTTCAAACACGTAGCATTACAGTTCCCTCTTAATTGTACAACTCTGAAACATTCCTTTGCGTTAAGTTGAGTTGCCATTGTTGACTCTCTCTTTTCTCCAACTGCTATTTAATTCACAGCTTTTTGAACCCCTTTGGCTCCAGCTGCTGCCTTGTCCTTTCTTTCCACTCATTTATGAAGCTTCATTGTAATAGGTTGAAGGGTATTTTGGTTCTTTGTTATTGTTATCGTTTCCTGCATTGCATGTCCCGGTTTTAGACCCTCCAATAAGTTAGTTTTTCTTTTTTCCAGGTTAAGTATCGTTTATCGCTTCATTTACATCACTTTCAGTATCAGTTTGTGTCTTCATATTTTAACTATTGAGGTTGTGATGTTACAGATTAGATAATCATGTCATCTGTGGTTGCACGAACTGGAAGACATAGACAACGATATGATCAGGATCAGCTAAGACTTGTCGCTGGGTATTTATTTGCTTCATTAATTATACTTTACGCTATCTACATATAGTATTTTATATAAATTCTTGCTTCTTTTCCCACATTTTCTTCCTCAATATCGGAAGTTAGTTGTGAATGTTTAAATCCGATCACATTTATAGTCTTTTATGTTTTGTTTTTCTTCTTCTGTTATTTTAATTAGACGGACGATTGTGTCTGTGTGGCAAAGTTTGTTTATCTCAATTTTAATGCATCTCCTCTGGCTTTGAATTTTTCATGCTATTAATGAAGTTTCCTTCCTTCTGATCTCTAATATGTGAGAATTTCATGAGCATGATGCATTGAGGTTTCAAGTGTAACAGGATTTGGGGAATCCATGTAGAACCTCTTGGTTAAAATTTCATCACAAACTTTTCTTTCCTTTGTTTTGATTCTCAAAGTTCTGTCATAAATCTTTCCTATGGTTAGGTTCGTTTTAGCAAAAGGAAAGCTGAGATTTAGAGTCCTTTGAAGAAATTTTAAATAGAATGTCTTCATAATGTCAACCAAAATTGCAAAGTAGTTGAGCAATATCAGCTCCAGGAGGATCAAATTTTCTGCTAGTTTCTTGTTTTTCGTTGGGAATAATGTCTTCAATAGAAGTATTAGGATTTCGTTTGGAAACTGTTGTCTCTTCGTCAACTTGCACTATATATAAATATTATAAGTTGAAACAGAACTAGACCCACATATTGACTTTATGGCACCAAATTTTCATCAGTTTTTATCAAATTTTAGTCTTTTTTCTCTGGAGTGTTGTTGATTTCATGAGTTGGAGGATATGCAGGTGGAACTTTTGATGATTCCGTGTTTTCTCTATGCTTTATGTCTCCTTTCCTTTACTAGATTGTGTTATTAGCCTGAGAGTTGAATGTAGACACGCAGAATCCAGTTATGTGATGAAGGGACGTTGCACTTAATTATTTATATTGGTCGCCTTCCGTTACAGAGGGAGAGTTTGGTCTATTTTGCATTTGAAATAATGGAGAATGAGATATTAAAGGGTATTAATATAGTTTGCTGAGAATGAAATTTGTTCACTTACAAACTAGCAGATATTATATAATTAGCTACAGCCTTTGGATCTCAAATAAATCTTCGACTCAATAAATTCTCGTTTATATCTATTAAGATTCCTTATTATTGATTCATGAAACTTTTGAAGCAGTGATGTTATAATCTGTATTCTGTTCTCTTTGAGCATGCCTATAAGACTATAACTTGAACAAATATTAATACCTCTTTATGTTTTCTACTGCAACCAATAGATGTATTCCCTATAAGCTTCAGAAAAATGCTGTGGACCAAAAGAGCATTATGGAAAACAAGGTTCTTGTCCTCATGATTTCTACACCAAATCGTGATGATCTTGTCTTTCCAAAGGTACTCTTCTTTTTATTTTTTATTCTTGATTGTGGACAATATCTGCATCAATACAATATAGCCTGTTACATATGGGAACTTTGAAGTCAACATCCATCTTCAATTGATTGTCAGGGTGGATGGGAGGATGATGAGACAATGGGTGAAGCTGCATGTCGTGAGGCATTGGAGGAAGCTGGAGTTAAAGGATTACTTGATGTATGTTTCTTTTCCCTGTTATAATTTATTAAGCTGCATATGTTTAAGATAAAAAATTGCTATTTTTCTAACATTTTAAAACACCCAGCAAATTCTCATCTGCTTCATTTTTCCCGTATTGGTAAGTTGAATCGTTGTGCAGCATAGTTCAACAACAAGCTATGGTGTCTCTGATACCGATTTTACCTTGCTCTGTATCATGATTTAAGGAGTGCCCACTTGGTCAATTTTATGGTTGAGGTGATCGGCTTTACTCCCTAGGAAGACATGTAGGCTTTAAGAGACAGGTTAACATATGCACCAGTAGTACCCAATCTGAAGTACTGCTATCTAGTTCTCATACATTATCATAATATTGCTGCAGGAAGTGGCTAATATTATAGATTTTTATTCTATGATGTTCGTTAAGTATCATGGCCTCCTTGTTTTCTATAGGCTGTTTATCTTGGCAATTAATTAACTTACAACTCACATCCCTTTATGTAATGCCCACCACATGTTATCAACTTGAAATTAAGAAGCTTTTGATCCTTTTCTAAACTATAGAAGACTGAAATTCACATATTCAATGTTGAATGTGCACTTTTCATAAGGGAGAAACTCACATTTTGTTTCTCATTATCATTTTGTCGGCAGATGTCAACATTTTATATCTTTATATTATGGATGTTATATGAAATTAGTGCCAATGATGGCAGATGAAATTGTATTTCAATGTTTGATTTATATTTTTATCAATGAACATTCTTTCCAACTATCAATTCATCAAATGAAACCTGATTGTTAGTTCCTTTCAGAAAAATCCATTGGGAGTTTGGGAGTTTAGAAGCAAGAGTAAACAGAATTCCTGCAGCCAGGAAGGAGGCTGTAGAGGTTATATGTTTGCATTGGAGGTGACTGAAGAGCTTGACACATGGCCTGAGCAAGCCAGCCATGAGAGGAAATGGGTTAGTAATTGAATAACCTGAATCTACCTTATCATCATATACAGTGCACATATGGAGTTTTAATCGAATTTGATCAAGGAATTTGACATGGAATAAAGATTAACATTCCCATTTGACCAAATGAAGTGTATAAATTTGTACAACTTAATAAGTCTATGAGTGAACGGTTTTACCAATATTTTGATTTTACAGTTTTCTGCAGAAGAAGCATTTAAATATTGCCGATATGATTGGATGAAGGATGCTCTCAATAAATTTTTGACAGCTCTTGCAAAAGATGATGCAGAGGCGACAAGAGAGAAGGTGGAGGAGCTTCCCAAAATCCCAGTTCCTGATACCGGAGCTGAACATCAAATGCTAGGCTGTTCGGGGAAGGCATCTGGTGTCCAGCCTCTTGAAGAGTCTTGTACTAAATGTTTTGTACAGGTTTAATGATCGGGCCTAGACTACAGTCCCTTAGAGAAGAGCAGCTGCATGTGACATGTACAGGAGTGTTGTGTCCCATACAATTCTTTTGAGAAAAGTAGCTGCATGCTTGCTACACTCAATTGTTCATATCTAATATTCTTTTCTACTTTCCTCGAAAGCTTGTGTGGGTGTATAGTTCTGTAAATGTATCAAACTTGAAAACCAGATACATTGGTTGATTGCATTTGCTATTTGCTTCCTGGGGACTAGAGTTAGATTCATCTTAAATTTTATTGTTTGAATATGTGATTTCCCTCATGTAGCAAGTAAAACATTTGAGTTGGTGATGGCAAACATCAACTATTCTTTCTTTGTTTCCTCGTAATTTGGTGCAATTAGTTTTTTTACTTCTAGGTTACTGTTTGCTCAAATTATTAAACCAATAACTGGTGTGTCAAAGACTTATCTACTTAAGGTAATTAATCTCTCTACTCTTGGAGGGAGGGCACTTGAAAGGCTGATAGAAAACCTAGACAATTGGATTCCATAAGAGATTTGTTTTAAAAGTTTAATACTAGTTACCATTGTCTAGATTTTTATGAAATAATTTCAAGTTTTTCGATCAAATAGTTACTTATCACATACGGCTTTATCTGTATTGCTTTTTATGTTATTCAGAATAGTTGAAAACTTTTAGTACATTTCCTAGATATCATTGGTCTTCTCGGTCAAGAATCCATGCCCATCTCCTTGGGGAGCATTACATGCATCTGCTTTCTGCCAAATCCTGAAAGTGATGCTCTTCGTTCACCTTTATGCATTCAAGCATACACTAATGAAAGCAAAGCAAAAGCTAGCAAACAACCAAGCCTCAAATTCTGGAGACAAGAATCAATGAAGTTTGACAATCATTTACACATGCGCTCCCTCGAAATCTTAACTCCTTTGAATAAAATTTTAAGGGAGAAAAAGGGTACCTGGCTCATTTGTTCTGGAAATTAATAATTATAGTTTTTTAATAGACTGAGTAAAAGATTTTGAAATATTTCTTGTTCGAGAAGGTAGCTGTTATGTTAAATTAATTGAAAAGACAAAGTAAGGCCAAAAAATAGGGAAGCACCGCAGATGGGATGCCACTTCCACCTCAAGCACTGGATTGGTCAAAATCCTCTTAACTCTTGTTCCGTGTAACAAGGAAGGTTTTGCTTGGACTTCCTCTTTCTTACACGCCTTTTCACATTATCCATCCCCTTTGCTCAAGTTTAACTTGTACATTGGAACTGCACATTGCTGTGATTTAAAAACTTCCCACCAAAACCAAGTTGCTTGCCCCATTTCAGCTTCTAATTCTCCTATATGTTGTCACCCAACTCATACCTTTATTAAATCAATTCAACAATTAATAAGACAATTTTGACCAAATTTGAGATTATATTCTCTTTGAGTGTCAATCTAATAGTGGTTAAAGAAACCAACAACGTTAGCCAAACGATCATATGGCCATTTTTCTATACTTTATTTATTGATTTATTATTATTATTGTTATTATTTATAACGTGCATGTGTGATGGTAACTAGGCTTTGGTAAGTATCGAGTCAATAGTATCATGTAGCTAGAGACCAAATCTGATCAGTCAAATGAACCCTATTAAATTCTATTGCCTTATCATCTTTTAATAATAGTCAATTGGGAAATAAAGCTCTCTTTTGCCAATTTCTATAGCCCCTTCATGCTTTCGACAAGTTCATTAAGTTAGGTTAAAATTTATGGCCGAAAAGAGAAATTAATAAATTGTTAGGTTAGGAGAACACATGTGGGCATGTCTTATACTACTTGGCTTTTCACTCTTACTTTATAATTAACTTTAGTTAAATATAAAATATAAACTTCGATCCGAGAGACCCTCTTTTCTACGTTCTCGTTTTGTTAGATGTTGCAATGGGACACAATCATAAAGTAAATGTTCTTATCTGGCTAGCTAGCTTCCACTTGCAAACGAAGAAAAATCACTTCCATAGCTGTAACGTAATCTCAAACATAGATAACTTCAAGGAGATTTTGACATCAATAATGAGAATATTTTTATCAAATTAAGTTTTGGTGATTCTTTTTATTCAAGTTATATATTCGTAAAAAATCCATTTAGTCTTTAATATTCATTTCAGGCTTCATTTATTTATCGAGGGTTACTTGACCATTACATTCATATATATTCAAGTTTCGTTCAAACTCTGAGTAGCTGGTTTTGGAAGACAAAGTCCAGAAAATAATAGACAACGAGAAGACAAAGTGTTTGCATCATCCCCTTAATTCAAATCCCAATGTCACAGCAGTCCAGTTCCACCTAATTTACATCAATTTTGTTGCCCATTTTGCATTAAAAATAATCTGTCCTCCCTCGAAAGTCTTTGTAAATTTTTAACAAGCGCGACTTCGTTTGGAATTGCAATCAAATTTTGCCAAGTATCTGGCTAGATTTCCAGGATGTAATTAATAAGGTTATATAGTTAATTCAGACCTCAAAGTCATATATATATTCCACAGTTGGCATACGAGGCCAAAATTTATTCCAAATTAAATTAATGTCAAAATGAAGCTTCTCAAAGATACATTCTAATCAAGTATATATCTTATGACTTTCGCTTCCTAACAAGATGCTGGTGATAATTAGAAGCGTATGCACTCTCATACATAAACAATAGACTTTCATTCTTTAAACTAATTAATTTATAACTCTCGTGTCTATCATAATTAGGATTTTGTTATTTCTCAAAAAGGTTTTTAATTAAGATAGTTTGAGTAAGTTAGATGATTGATGATTACTTTATCTTTGTTCAAAATTTTTCATCTTTTTTTCATAGTTCACGCAAGGATCTAGCTAATATGGTCTGTACTTCAACGCATGATAGTTCATACTATTAACTAGTTAATTAGTTTTTGATTTACTTGAGCAATGAGAAAGGGGTTTCTATAGCTAGCTAATTGCATTATTTATTTGTATTAATAAGTAAAGTAAATAATATTAGTGTACAGTTAGTGAAATGCGTCGCATAATGGGGTCCAATGGGTCAAGGTAAGCTGCATGCTGATTGTTGTTTGCTCTCTCTCTCTGGGTAAGTAGGTCTTCGTAGTGATTGTTTAGTTCAATAAAGCATGCGTATGTGTCCCTTCTCACATGCAACCCAACATGCCCTTCCCTCATTTGAAGGTCTATCACTCTTAACTTCACACTGATGTGCAACCATAGATACTCCAAACTTCATAAAAACTAATAATATATTTGAGGAAAAGTCATCTCCATTCAATTGAAAACATCAAAAAGTGACCTCTGAGTTTGAAAAGCTGAGGAGGATTGTGGAACATATCATTATATTTTTGGCTTAAATTGGATGCACATGGCTGAGATAATGATATTCCATTTGTGTTCCACGTAAAAAAGCCTCCTTATTCATTAGTATATAGGGTGACATGACCTTTTTATATTTATAGAATGGATGATTGTAACTTGTAAGAGAAAGGATCCAATTCATCTCTATTATAAATTACCTATGTATTAAAATAATTCTATCTAGATTGCATTTTTCAATAATAATAATAATAATAATAATAATAATAATAATAATAATAATAATAATAATAATAATAATAATAATAATAATAGAAAATCTTAATTTCCAATATGAGTCCTAAAACCCTCTTCAAAAGAATTGTTAATTAAAAAGATTATAAAGCTGGCTACACAGATATATTCTTCGATGCAATTGATTGAGATTTCCTGTCTTCTAACAGATTTTTATCTAGTACCAAAATCTCTGTTAATTAACATGTGTCTTCTTAGGACACAGCTAAACTTAATTCAAAGTTACTTGGAAAACTATATAATACATTACCCATAATGATAAAAGTTTCCATGAGGAAAAGTCGATACATTATATAATGTGTGTTGGGATGATGGGTACTGACAATAGAATGATCACGGAAATGATATATATTTGTGATTATGTATGTATTAAGCAATCATAAGAGGCGTTTAATTAGTCTAGATCTTTTAGTTGCAGAATCTTTTTGAGTTTGGATATATAAAGTTCTCTTCATAAGAAGCATGCATGGTCATGATTCTAGTAATATAATTACGTTAGCACAACCAAAACATTAGCAGCTGATGAGATTTAAGTGATGAGAGGCTCCCATTCTCTCTCTCTCTCTCTCTTTGAAGGTCCCATGTGAGGAAGTTTGCATTAGATATGATAACCAGAACTCCTTCATATTATAAGTACATATATATATATATATATATATATATATTCCAATCAAATGAAGTTTATCAAAAGTTTCAGAAAGTTAAAGAAGGGAGAGCATGCTAATCATGGCTTTATATCAAGTCCATGATCATGCCAATTATTACACATACTACGCTGGGTATGCCTTCACATTTCCTGGTAAGTAGTGAGCTGATTTTAAGTATTATATATAATGAAACTCAACTACCCAATAAACAAGCATTAATTATTAATTCAAAACTTCTTTTAAGAATCTTGTTTGTTGACTGAACTTAGATAGAATTTAGCATTTGTAAGACCTAATAATCACTAGCTCTCTATATCCTACCAGCCACTGACCAGTACTTTCTCCTTGGTCATGAAATTAATTAGGATATTCGTTAATTGAGTTTCATCATTTGATGAAAGCCAATTTAGAACTAAACTAAGTAGCTAAAAAGCTTAATTTAATTGAGTGAGTGTTGATCAAATTCATAATGAGAGACATTCTGATATCATGAGCCTTTGAGGCTTTGTGCATGAATAAACTCAAAATCATGGACCCACCCTCAGATTATTAGCATTTGTGAGATTGCATGCTAGCTAGGTCTTCATTAATTTCATTTTGAGATTAATTTAACGAAAGATTTGAATGAGATTATAGAATTTATCAAGGGCCGGCCAAAAAGGTAGATAGAAAGCCAAGTTGTGACATGGCTTCCAATCCCTTATTTAAAGAGCAACATGCAACGCCCTAAAAACCAGACCAACTTTCAATTTCCCTTCTTAATTCACTACTTTCACTTCTCTAACGAGAACAGAGAAAGACTACTCTCACTCTCTTTCTTCATAAAATCTTTCTTTTAATTTAAAGTCTCACTGAAACAAACGCACAGATAGAACTGAAACTTCTCTCTTTCAGCCTTTCTTAGTATATCCTTTTTGTTGTCATGGATTTCAACAACTACTCATCAAAAACCAACTCGTCCTCGCCATCAAAGACCAAAAGAAAGCAAAAGCAGCAGCCTCATGAACAACAACAGCAACAAAACCAACAACAGGAAACGAGATTCCTAGGAGTGAGGAGGAGGCCATGGGGCAGGTATGCAGCGGAGATAAGAGACCCAACAACAAAGGAGAGGCATTGGCTTGGCACTTTCGACACTGCTGAGGAGGCTGCTTTGGCCTATGATCGTGCTGCCCGCTCCATGCGTGGCTCCAAGGCTCGCACCAACTTTGTCTACTCTGATATGCCTGATGGCTCCTCCGTCACCTCCATTATCTCCCCTGACGAATCACAGCACGACCTTTCTTCACTCTTTGTTGTCTCTCCTCACCAGGGCCACCACCACCATCAAAGCGCTGATCACACCAACAACATCAACCAGCTCTTCTTCGGTACTCATGAATCCTTCAATGCCTCTCAGTTTCCAAGTGGGATATCCTTCGGAGAGGACTGGCTTCAAGGAAGCACTGAAACCAGCGAGTCCTACAAGCCCATTACGTGCATCATGGATGGTGCAGGTGGTTCTAAACCATTCAGAGATGACTGTGAGCTTCCACCTTTGCCACCTGATGTGTCGTCCAGCTCCTGTTATGGCTCCGGAATGGTGAATTCTGATATGGGGTTCGGAGCCTGGAATGAGACAAGCTTTCTAGCAGCTTTTCCAGGTGATCAATATCAAACAACAGATCATCAAGGGGCATTGATTGATTCATCTTTGAGTAGTGGACAGTACTTGGGCATCGATTCCAACGAGTTTGTGCAACATAGCTCACTATTTGGAAGGGTGCCATCAGTTTCGGATGGTGTAACGGATGCCCCTGGCTTTGATTTCGGTTCATCATCATCAGCTTATTTCTTTTAATAATTATAATTAAGCTAAGTTAATGCGTCAGTTTTTGTTGCTTCTTGCTGCTTAATCATCATTTTAATATATTTTTATAGTTGTGTTTTATAATTTTGGCGGGATAAGTACTTGTTGATTGTGCGCAGGACTTGGAACTACTGCATTATAGCTTTCTTCCAAGCCTATATAATTACTATTATATATTAATGTAATTTTGGTTTTAATATAATTTGGCTTTTTCATTTGAATTGCGTGCAAATTAATATGTGGATTATTAGATTCCCAATCTTGGGGGTCTAACGTGAGATATTTTCCGTGCGTACTACCCTTCAATATAAAATTAATGATAAGTTATGATTAATTCTCTCGAGCTACATTGACAATGCTCTCTAAAAATTTTGAATACGATATTATTTATGCTTTTTGGATAAATTTTACTGTGATCTGATCTCTAGCCTTATGTCCCAATTGTAGGGAAACGAAAACTAACGAGTTTCTTTCTTAATTTAATTCGAATGATTACCTGATCTAATTAAACATTAAAAGGATATTAGTTTCTAATGAAGGGAAAGTTTTCCCTTGAGTTGATTACCGATTTTTGAATCAGTCATAATTATTAGTTCATTCCTTTTATGGGTTAGAGATGAATGTGTAGAGAAGAAATAGTATATTGATAAAGAGATTTTTTTCCCCCAAAATCTAAAGAGCGATTGGATTGAAAAAAATAAAGGATTTCTAACCACCCTGTTTATGCAATAAAAAAGATAAACCAATTAAATGAAATTGAAAATAAGAGGGATAGAACACCCTGTAATGAGTCTACCCGTTTTCAAGGTATCCATCTTTTTACTACAATACATTGTTTTGTCTGTATCGCACTTTGTATCATTTGATAATCCCATATGAAGGTCTGAAAGAACTCATTGATCTAAGAGGTCTTGTCAAATTTAAAAAGGGTCATTAATTTAAATGAAACCATGCAATTGTCTGAAATTTTTGAAAATTATTATTACAATTTTCTATAAAGTTTTATACTATATTAATCAAAAGCCTTCTTTGCAAACATGCTTAATTATTTTCCAAAGAAGTTTTTCTCGTTATTTTTATGATTCAGGAAGTAAAGAAACAGTTAATTATGTATTTACAATTGTAAGAGAATTTAGCCAAAAAATAGTAATTATACATAAATTTTATTTAAGATATTAGTTTTCACTTGCAACTTTAAGCCTCTTATATACACAATAAAACTCAAGAAATGAATGTTCAATAAATTAATATTAGTTGCCCGAATGGTATTCATATTGAACTCCAATGACCTATGGATCATGGGTTCGAGTGGGGGAGGCGCTCCTGGGAATAATCCCTTGAGGGTAATAGAGGGTGTCCTATAAGTCCCCGTTCCCCAAGACAGGGTAGTACCAGGAGACAAAACCGTGAGGGTCGGCGGACCCAGAGCGGACAATACTGGACTGTGTGCGACTGTAGCCTGACACGCGGGTAATAGAGGGTGTCCTATGAGGCCCCGTTCCCCGGTGGGCAGGGGTCCGGTCGTTACATAAAAAGGCGCCTTATCATGGAGGCAAACTGAATCGTATATGCTTGCAGCCGCAACTTATCTTCGAGAGATTGGGGTGGATAAATGGGCACGTTCATAGTTTCATGGTCGACGGTGTAATATCATGACAACAATTATTACTGAGTCGATGAACAGTTGCTTGCGAAATGCTTGATTTCTTTAGGTTACATTGTTAATAGATTATTACCCGACGAACTTGCAGCAATGGTTCTATGGGCGTTGAGAGTTTTTGCTAACTTACAATTACATCTTTTACCGTGGGCTAATAAGTTGATAGAGGAGCATTTAAAAGAGGGCGAACATATGAGAGTTACTAGTATCTCTCTTACTAATACGAGATGAGCGATGAGAAATACGCCAACGTCGTTGACATGCATGCTCGAACATGCACATGCAGGGTGTTTGATCTTGGCCAACTTATTTGTGCACATGTATTAGCTGTTTGTAAACGTATGAACCTACTGACCATGATTATTGTGCCCCTTCGTATACAACTGAAACATTACTACATGCATATGCTTTGTCAGTTGTTTTGGTTGGAGTTTGCGAGGATTGGATGGTTCCTGAGGAGGTATGCAGTAAAGTGGTTTTACCGCTAATTATGAGGAGAACAGTAGGTCATCTAAAGAGGAAACGAATCCCTTCCGTCAGTGAGTCTAGTTCGTCTCGAACTTGCAGACAGTGTGAAAGTTCTGGACACAATCGTCAGACTTGGTGAAACTTAGTTCCATTTGATGTTACAGCAGGGGCGCAACGTGACAGGGGATGATGTATGGTATTTTTCTCTATGTTATATAATTTGTTTGATCTATGCAATATAGTGTATTTACATTTTTCCATACTGACATTTTCAATTGATAAAAATTTCCTTGTAATGTAAATTGTCACACAGTTAGGGATATATAAAACGCTCAGTGCTTTTGTCAATGGTTACTGTGAGTTCATTTATGTGAGTCTGCTACATGTAACTATACAAATACTCTGGAAAAATATATTTGCACTTTTTCATACTGACATTTTCAATTGTCAATACAATTATGTACCAATACATTTGAAGAAAATGTGCTAGTGGACAAAATATCTATCCAAGACATATACTCTATAACTGATACATGTAACTGTATAAATATATGTGGACAAAAATGTGTAACTATATAAAACATATACCCAAAAATCACGGTACAATGCATATACCATGCATGACATAAAATCATGGTACCCCTGTGTCTGGTTGTGCCTTATCATCATGAAAGGCATCAATTTGGCATGTAGATATAGCTCAACATCGGCAGGCACGTTTGAACGTGGCCCTGTGGTGTCTAAGACGGCCTCCTCCGTCTATGGAATAAACCGATGAGCCCAAAGATGTAATGCAATGATTCGCTGAAATGTCTCGTCCGTGAATGCCTGAATGTTGGTCAATGGAACGCCCCCAGCTAAGTACTCCATGAACTTCAAATAATACACGCTGCATGCTCCTCCCCCAGCATCCTGCTATAGTAGTTTGGACGAATCCTCGATGCGCTCGATGTCATAAGGACTAGCGAGGTACTCATGAATACCGTAAACCTCTATTGACATCATACATGGTATCGTCTCTGCCAGGCACTAGACTGTGTCCCTTATGGTGTTGGTGGAACTGTTCGCATAACATTAGTCATATATGACTATCACACGATGATTCAAATCTACTTCGACTGCCACCTAATGTTCGCCCCTGATGTTAACAGGGACATAGAGCTAAAAAGAAAGAAGACAATATGTCATCAGTCACAATATTTTCACTAAAACAGGATAGACTAACATATTAAATATAAATGAACTCATCCTGTCTACATCAACCTATGGTCGTCCAATGAGAGGCATCTCCCTAAGGAGAAACTGGATAAGATCTGACTCTTTCACCCAATCGATATCATCCAATTTGTCCTTGAATCGTGTCTACAACCTTTGAATTTTTGCCTGCAATGAAACAAGTACGGTTAGCTAACTCTTGAATAGGCACACATATGGAATCACTAATATATTATAATTTCATATGTTTTGAAAATACCGACCCAGAAGGTTGTGTCTAGGAATGCAAACCTCTGGGCAACATCTACTCCCATTTTCTTAGCTCTATAGTGTAACGTCCATAAGTAGTTGTCTATATGCTTCATACAGTGATAATAATCATTTAATATTATAATAGTATATTGGCTAGGAGGAGACGACAATGAGTAAAACAAACCTTAGATCAAGCTATTTGGTCGAGGTGGTCAACATCATGAAGAACTCATGCCCAACAGAGCAGACACCCAAGTCAATATCGCCTAACGCCTCACTCATCCAGCTGTCGAAGCTTATACAATCAAAGTCGGGTGTGGGAGCATGTGGGTCAAATAGGAAAACCCGAGTCCATAGGATGCTATCAAATACACAGTCTGCATCCCATGTCACTGCCTCCCAACATTGTAAAGTCGAACCATCTGTAGGCTAAACAACTGGATCCTCCGTCTCTACATGTGAACCATTAGAGGTTATCTCATGTGGCATGACCCCCACTCTCTTTCTACTTAGGGGACTAATAAAAAGGCTTTGTTTATGCTTTCCTGGAAACAGTCGTCCACCTCAAAGGGAAACGAAGCCCGTAAGAGAATATCGAGCACACGAACACTCCTTGCTGCAAGGTCCGGTTCTTTTGCCTCCTAACTGTCATCATCGTCGCCCTCACCATCATCCGAATCTTGTATTACAGTAAACCATCACGACGCGTTAATCGCTATGATATCATGAAAATCATTAATTATGTTATTAATTTATGAACGTACCGTGACAGTGTACTCAAAGTAGCCACCCAATAGTACAACAGCATAAGGAAGAAGTACTATCTTCTCTTGCATGTCCTTGTTCTCCACCCGTAACATTGTTATCTCTTTCCAGAGTCTCACAAGCTCACACAAAACTGTGCTTTGAGAGCTATCATGGACCGATTGCGGCTGTATATTATTATTCAAAATCAACATGAGAAACCAATCAACTAGTATTGACTACAAAAAAAAGTATACGCAGTAAATTTTCAATATATACTGTCAAACTAGAAGGGACATCACGTATGGAAGTGGAAATGTCTCGGTGGGTGGGCGTGTGACCTGAAGGAGAAATGACTCATGTGTACAACCGTAACTCTCGAACGTGGTAGGTGCAGGACTATAAGGGAAGCGACAAACGAAGACCGCACTCGATCATCTGGACGATCGATTGTGTTGATGACTGACCCCACATCAGTTCTATGAGGGAAACTATGGCCAGAGGGAGGAATGCTTGATGATCCTCACGACCATAACTCTCGTACGCGGGATGTGCATGACTAATTGGGGAAGCGGACAACGAAGACCACATTCAATCATCTGGATGATCGACTGTGTCGATGATTGGCCCTACATCACGTCTAATAGGGGAACTATGCCCCATGGGAGGTGAACCTGATGGATCATCTGTGGGCAGTGGCTCAATCATCTCATCCGCCAGTAAATGAGTATCCACAGATGCCTCATAGGCTACATGTGTACTTCTTCGGATGCCAACTACTGCAATTAGCCTAATATACCAATTTGTGGTCTACTCCACCTCAGATGCTCCAAAACGACGAGTGGATGAGCCTACAACATCAAATAAGTGATCAAATTAAACAATGATTTGCTGTGACCGATAATAAAAAAAATAATAAGTGTAACCTGACATACCCTCCTCCTAATCAACATGACATCGTGTTTGACGATGTCCTCTGATGGGGTTTTATGTGTCTCCCACTTCAATAAGCGCGGTTCCGCAAACACCACGTCCGCTCGCCTATTTGTTGTGTTAATGTATGGCACAACCCATACAACCAAACCTTAATAACATAATATTTTTCAGTGACAATAGGTATTTAAAAATGTAATCCAAAGAAACTAATGAATACGTTCAACATTTGTTTTTCAGTATGTACATGAATAGCATATGGGTACCCTTCTAAGTTATATGTCTCGGAATGCTTCTACTTCCCCATTGTCGTCTTTTTCTTCGCTTCCGTTTGTTTCTTAAACTTTTCCAATGTCCCATCCAAAGTTTTTTTCATCCCTTTAGGCGTCTTATCATAAGACACCGAACCTCATGGATACTCGTTAAAACTATCTAATGTGTTGACAAAATTCAACCACTCATGGGAAACATATCGACGTCAATCTTGTCTCATATAAAATCGCTCTAGAACGTAATACAAGGCCAACTTTACAACATCCTCATTTGGCATAGCTGACACATCAAATGCCCAAAACAACAGATAGAAATCAACGCACTGCATGTCCTGATCCTAAAAGTATGTATCCAATAAATGGCACAGATTCAGAACATTGGGTATTGGTGGCACAGTAGTAGCAAATTTCAAACCAGTCACTAAACCAAACTCATGGGCAGAAAAACGAATAAGTCTTAGTGAAAAAAAAAAACAAAAGAAGTCAATAATGGTAAAATAACAAACCTAGAATGATCGAATGCAAAAAAAATTAAGATTAAATTAGTAAAATACATTGTAGTTTAAACACAATATTTTTACCTTTAATAAGGAACCATATTTCTTCATCATGCCCCACTGTGTTAATCTCCCATTCGAGCACATCGTGGACTAACTGAGATGGAAAGGATAACTCCCGAATATCTAAGAGAAACCCACAACATGTATTACAAAACATGTTTTATTGCCTCTCAGTCAAGGTCGAAGGAATCCAACTAATACAGTCCAAACTGGCAAGTTAGTGATAACCGCATGGTAGTGCTCACTATACGGAGTCTTTAGGGTGAACGAGAGTCCAAATTCATTTGCCATTTGCTTCAACCTGTAAAAAAAAAATACGTGTTAGTTGTATATGATGGAAAAAAGGCAAAAAAACGAAGCTAAAACATGCAATCTGCCAAAACATTTGATATAACTCAACACACCTTGACACGCTCGAGAGAGCTCAACGAAATAAATCGATGCTCAATTTAATCCATCGAATGTTCAAAGAAACTTGTACCGGATTACTGGAACCACCATCCGGGAAGTCAGACATTCCACAATATGACTATGTCAGATGTCAGCCTTGTCGAGAGTCAAAGTCCGAATCCGACAACGTTTCCTCGTCAGATTCATCTGCCTGGCTTCGAGTCAAGTCAGATTATGTAACTGACACTCTACATAATGCGTTTTCAATTTCATCAAGTGTTGGTTTCACATAAACTGGCAATTGTATCTAAAGCCCATTAAACCGACACTCGACATTCCCCCAATTACATGTCATCGAGTGTCGGATACATGATTTTGGTGCACCAGATATCGGTTTATACAAAATCGACACTCGATCTTTGTAAATGCCGTGATGTCAAGTGTCGATTGTGAAATTCGACGAGACGCGACACATGGTGTCGAGCGACGTACCCGAAGCACAATCTGACACTTGCCATCGTCTACATCACGATGAAATTCGTTGGTTTTCACCATTTTTACACAAATCCAACCTCCAAAGCATCCGAGTCACACCCTGTTTAGCCCACAATCACAAAATACAAGTGAAAACTCAAATCCCACAATCAAAATCCCTAAATCTAGCCCAAGTCCCTAATTTATTAAAATTTGTAAATTTCCTATATACAATCTCTAATCCTTCGGTCATGCCTAATCTAAATGTTATTTTCAATCTTCACAAGGCTAATATCACTTCAAGCAATCAAGAAAACAAGCAAAAAAATTTAAAAAGAAACAAAAATCGAACTTACCCGACCGCTCTTTACAACATTGCTATTGCTTCCCTCCTCCTTCCTCTTGCTTCTCTCATGAAAGGGTCCAAATGTACTTGCTCCTTGGGTGAATAGAATTATATATATATTTCCACGATGCTGCATTTTGAATGGCCAATAATGCTTGGAAGGTGCCGAGGCGTATTGAAAGTTCAATAAGAGACGGTTATGGAATAGGAAAAGGTAAGTGGAGGGAAGAGGAAAATAAAGAATTGAATGAATAAATTGAATTCATAAGGGCATTATAGTCATTTCACGTTTAAAGTGTCTATGACATCAAAATTTGTTAGGATGTGACTATATTTCAGTAAAGCCCCCTAATTTGGCCTATTTTTTTGAATTTTCCCTAAATACTTATATTACTTTGAGGATTGGTTAATCAGTAATGCTACCCCAAAATGCAAATAGCAATCCCCTGAACTCAAGCAGCAAATCAGCAAACTTAAACTGCAATTAGTGACCCCTAAATCGCCACGCACCCTTTAGTTAATCTCCTTTGATTTCTCTTTTGTAAAACCCAAAACGAATCAAAGAATTCATGACTTTTTCCATCTACTGAGACACCTCAAAGGTTTTAGTGAAAACAAAATATGGATCCTTTAGAGAGTGGAGAGGCACAAACTTTTTGTCGGGGAAGAACGATAAAATAATGTGATAGAAGAGGTATTTGGAATGGATGTAGTTGTTTATTCTGTGTTTTGGGTCTTCTCTAAATAAAAAAAATTGTTATGAGAGGCTATTGTGTTGCTAATATGGTGGTGGGATATGGTAGTTACTATTTGGCTGGTGTAATTGTTATCCACTTAGAATTCTTCATGCACCTGAAATGGTTGTGTTGTCTAATTTGGATAGACTGTTGTTGATGCTATAAATTCTTGGGTCCTCTTGGTTTTCTAGGTTTTTATTTAGGTATGTTGCGTTTTAGGTGTTGATTTTTTTAATAAATTTTTTTGGTTTAAAACGATTTAGTTTAATTATTTCTTTGAATTAATTCATTACATTTATTATCATATTATTCTCAAAAAGATAAAAGGGATAAAATTATCTTTACATAGAAGAATATCAGATTTCTTTAACATCAGCCTACAATCGAGATCTGAATGTTACTAACTAAAAAGTTGGAGATAAAGTGCTACTTCAACCAAAATTAGGGAGTCCCTATGTTTATTCCTGTTTACAAAATTAGTGTGCAAAATAAATATGGCATTGCCCTGAAGACGTTGGTTCAAGCGGCAAAGCTTGATGCTTAGTATGTGTGGTTAGGCGCACAATTAGTGGCCGAATCTTGGCTGTTGAATAACTTACGGACACACGGTTATTAAAAAAAAAAAAACTGATGTCATAAATTATAGTCTTATTGTTGAAGAATAAATATACCAAAGACTCAGAGATTTATGACTATGAATACTATGAAGTCGAAAAGTCTTTTATGGGGAATAGTTACAATACAGCTGATATATTGGTACATAAAAAAATTGTATAAAAATTGTAAACAAACTATATAAAAATTGTAAGTTGTAAATTGTAATTGTATAAAAGTTGTAAATAAATAAATAAAAATTATACGTGCAACTTTTATTTTACTTATTTATAATTTTTATACTATTTTAAAAAATTGATGTACGATACATTGCTATTCCTGTCTTGTATGTATTAAGGATGTAATGAAGTTGGTCTAAAATTTTGGTGTTTGACTTGACTAGCTCTAGCTGTAGCATTGATAGCCTTTTGAAAACAAAAATTTTTAATCCCGAATTATTTAAGAGACTGGCATTCATATCTTTACAATAATAAACATTAAATTTACCAATCCAAGCCAGTACTAACAACCATTGCTAAACCAATTTTAAGCTTATAATTAATCAATTAATTACCATAATTAGATGGGGGCATCCTAATGCTCTTGGCTTTCTCAAAAGTGTGTG
Organism: Boswellia sacra; assembly: GCA_013180625.2. Classification (NCBI taxonomy): domain Eukaryota; kingdom Viridiplantae; phylum Streptophyta; class Magnoliopsida; order Sapindales; family Burseraceae; genus Boswellia; species Boswellia sacra. Next base: position 113,304 of record SNVD02013580.1, on the reverse strand, counting down.
AGCATAACATTTCACACTAAGGTCTACCAAGGGCCCAAATAAAAGCAAACTCTTCTCATAATTAGGTTTACAGTTGACCCTTAGAGAAAATGAACGAGTCATCACATTTACGGCATGAAGTGCCAAAATTAAATGCAACTAGCATGGTGCTAGAGTTAAGAAACTTGTGGCACGTTTTCGTGTGAGAGTCATCCTTGAATCTTGAAAGCCCTCTTCAATTTTCAACCCATTCATTATTCATCTCCTACATTCTTTAAGATTATGTTAGTTGTTAATATTGATTTTTATTTGTACATATGTGTTAGTCAAATATAGTATACCAGGTAGAGTTGAGTTGAGTTAGCCGGCTACACCTCGATGAATTGTGGCTGAAAAAAGCCAATCAATCGTTTCCGAGTAACAATTGAACGCGCTAGAGCTGTTATTGTCGCTCTCGTGGTGCCATCCTGGATATTTCCAACCAAATACAATACTCCAAGTCCAACCTTTTAAAAAAAAATTAAAAAAAAGGAAGAAATAACCCTATCAGGTCTCCTCTTGAATCTTAATCTACTCGTTGAAAGTCTCGGTTGGACCAAAATTTTGCCCCAAAAGTCTCATGCTACACTTTCTTTTTTAATTTGTTAATAAAACATGTTCTCATCTGATTAATACAAGTCTACCAGTAATTGCTAAAACAGAGCATAAAAGAAAGAAACAATTACACATGACAATATCAAAATCCCACTTTTTTTACCAAAAATTATGAACACTTGAATACTTTTCAAAATAAAATAACGCAATTTTGAATGCTTCAACGACGGAATTTGACCAAAAAGTGGCAGCTTTGATGCTGATTTTTCAGATGCAAAAAAAAAAAAAAAAACTTTTCCAGAATTTGAAACCGAACGGGGCTTAGAGTTCGAAATTCTGATCCCAAGTAGCATTTGCCGAGGTCAAGTTCAGTCGCTTCTGGGTTGGGACCTTTTTGGTGGTTACATCAAAAGCTTATAATATTGAAAGCTCTCACGCTTTGGACACGTTTTGGTTAAGGAAGCAATAGACTTAGAGGACTTGGGTATGTGAAAATGTCAGACAAGTCCCAGTGCATACGCTAACACGCGAGAACTGAAGACTTTGAAGAGTGGGCTTGACCACGCAAACCGACCAATTAACAAACTCAGCCTTCTTTCTTAATCTCCATTTTCACACTACATATCAAATTTTCCATATCTCTTACCAGATTCTTTATATGTTTTACTAGATTGCTTGCCTGTCTTTATTTGCTCTTTCAGGCGCTACATATAGAGTTGCTGCTGCTGCTACAAATTTGTAAAGATAGTAGATACTACCCCAACAAGCACCAGACAGGCAGACACTGATCCTGGAATCGTTCTGCCAATAGATTGGTGTCGATAATTAGGCTATTCAGGTCTGGAACTTGTGCATTTCTTTTTCATCTTTTTGTTCCAATGTTCTCTTTGTTAAGTTTGATCCGTTTTGAGTCAACGCTTGAGCTTTTTGTACAACTGTTGCACTCAAGTAAATGCTCACATTAACTTCAACTAACTATTAGCATATAATTAATTGTTGTTTACATTTAATTTGGTCCCTGAATGATCTTCTTGCAAAAACAATTGTTTTTTTTTTTTGGGTCCATAAGCAAAGAAAAGATTATCTTAAGCACATCGCATGACGCTGAATAACCAAATTTTGTCAGAAGTTACTCTCTAGAATGAAGTTAATGACTGATGTTTTATGTCAAATTCCTACGGGGACTAATCGCCGGGCAAAAACTTGGTTTTGGATCCTTGAAAATGCACCTAAGATAATAACAAGTGAGATGTGTGGAAAGTTATAAACAAGGTTCATTGGAAGACTAACTGATCGCAACTTGAAGTTTTAAGTCATCTTGATTTTGTGGATAGCAGGTGGTATGCGAGTGGAGAGCAAGGAATCAGGGTGGATATATTGAACCGGTGGGGAATCTATAAAACTTAGACGAGACTCTGAATATACTGCAAAGTATGAGTTCAATGGACTTCAATATTGGAATTGAAGATGTAGGGATAGCAGTTTTACAAGAATTGTGGAACAGGGTGGCAGTTCAGGCATCTAACCTTGCTACTGAAACAAGAGAAGTGCTAATTGGAAAGGATAATTTTGAAAAGTTCTCCAGGAGTATTAATGAGTTAAACACCGTCCTTCGTGCGTTGGATGCCAGGAAAGTTGAAGCTGCAGCGGGTTCAGAAGTAACACAAGCCGCACTGGAGAACTTATACGATCAGCTGACGAAGGGCCTCAAGATCATCAAAGATTACAAATCTGGAAGCCGTCTTCGTCTCTTACTTCACTCAGACTCAGTACTGTCAGAAATGCAGAAATTAGCCAGAGAGATTGCCACAACTATTTCCTCGTTTCAGCTAGTCAATCTTGATATGGCTCTGAACTTTAAGGCAATGACTGGACAGATTATTGATGGTCTAAGGTCAATAGAGTTCCATTTGGCAGATGGAACTGAAACAATTGCTACGGAGATAGAGAATTCAATGTCACAGAACAACAGAAACCGGGAAAATGCTGTACAGCTCCTGGAGAAGATCGCAGAAGCTGTTGGTGCTAGTCCAAACGCGTCCTTGGTGCAAAATGAGCTGGCTCTTTTAAAGCAAGAAAAAGAAGAGTTGGAAGCTGAAAAGAAGCAAGCAGAGGCACTTCAATTAACTCAACTGATACAGTTACTGTACAGTACAGAACTTGTTACAAAGCCCCAAGATGAGGAACTTTCTCTATATCACCAGCAATTCCCTGTTGAATCATTAATATGCCCGTTGTGCAATGAGCTGATGACAGACCCGGTTGCAATTGTCTGCGGCCACAGCTTTGAGAGAAAGGCAATCCAGGAACACTTTAAGAGAGGTGAAAAGAATTGTCCCACTTGCAGACAGGAGCTCTCATCGATGGATCTTACACCAAATTTTAACCTTCGGAACTCTATTCAAGAATGGAAGCAAAGAGAGATGGACATAAAATTCCAATCTGCAGTTCTCGAAATCAATTCCAATGAAAATTCAAGGCAAAAGGAGGGCCTAGAGGATATGCAATGTCTAATTGGAGTGCCTAAATATGCAGAAAGATCTGCTGAAGAAGGACTTATTCCAAAGTTTGTGGAATTCTTGAAAGACAACAGGCTAAACCCCAAGGCCACACTGAAATGCCTCTACCGCCTAGCTAAATACAGTGATGTCTATAAGGTAAGCATAGATTAAGCATGGAGAGACCCTATTTCTATACTATTTTTCACATTTTCTTTAATGTTAAGAGTTGTTGTTGCTTGAGAGTCACAGGAAACTATTGTTGAAGCAGGGGCTGTTCGCCGCATATTGAAGCAGATCTATAAAGTTGAAACAGAAGCCGATGCTATTATGGTCTTGTTGGAGCTATCCAAGAGAGAATCCCTCAGAGATAAAATAGGAAATACAAAAGATTGCATTCCTATTTTGGTTTCCTTGCTTCATAATGACAATCCCAATGTTTCAGAGAAAGCTAAAAATGTCTTACTGAATCTTTCCTCCAACACACACTTTACCGTCCAGATGGCCAAAGCTGGATACTATCAACCATTTGTTGCTTGCTTCAATCAAGGTAAAATAATACATTTAACACTATCTATTTCATCTAGAATAGCCCTTGTAATTTTGATTCTCTTCTTGCAGGATCCCAAGAGACCAGAGCATTGATGGCTGCAGCCTTGACAGATATGGAACTCAAGGGAAAGAGCATTAAGGACTTGAAACACCCACAATTTATACGCAATATAGTCCAGATGCTCTCTTCAAACTCTCCAGCATGCAAATCAGCTTGTCTCAAATGCATCAAGAAGCTTATAGCATATCCCAAAATGGTAAAGCGACTTCTATCTGAGCCTGTGACCATTCCACATCTTCTACACCTCATCTCATTCGTCACTGATCCGCACTTGAAACAACAATCTGCTGAGGTTCTTGCTCTGATGGTTGGAGTCTGTCAGCATCCACAATTCCAGTTGTGTCATGGCTTACAGGAACTCCAATCAGAGCACAATGTCAATCTCTTTTTGCAGCTTGTTACTTGTTCTCAACCTAGTATTAAGATTCAGTTTTTACACTTACTGGTTGAGCTCAGTAATAAATCTGAGAAAGTGCGGAACCTAATACAATCCAATAATGAAGCAATCACTTACCTCTTCAATTCTCTAGATTGCGACCAGCGAGTCGTAAGAAGATGGGCAATGAAGCTCATACATTGCATTTCCGAAGGCCATCCTGATGCAGTTCCACTTCCACCTTCCCCTCACAAAGAAATTGCCATCAACACCCTTGTAACCATTCTCACTAGCTCTCCAGACATCGAAGAAAGGTCCACTGCTGCTGGAATCATCAGCCAGCTTCCTAAAGATGACACTGTTGTTGATGAAGTATTACGTAGATCAGAAGCATTAAAAGCCATTCATGAGGTAATTTCCAGCATGGATGCAGAACATATTGGGATTACACCTGCCAGCCAAGACACCTGCCTACTTGAGAATGCGTTAGCAGCACTTTTACGCTTCACAGAACCCACAAAGCCTGAACTTCAGAGACAAGTGGGCAAGCTTGAACTCTATCCATCACTGATTAGAATCCTCTCTTCAGGCAGTTCGATTGCCAAACAGCGAACAGCAACTGCACTTGCTCAACTATCACTATCCACCAGCTCGTCAGTCTCCAATGCAACCATCATGGCGAGCAAAACCAATACCTCAATGCCAATGCTCCATATGGTGAGACTGTTAACCGATATAGATTGGTGCTGCTCAGCATCCTCAGAAAACCAGAGTTTGTGTTCTGTTCATGGTGCTGCTTGTTCAGCAAGAGAAACATTCTGCCTTGTGAAGGCAGATGCAGTGAAGCCACTGGTGAGAACTTTGAGTGATAAAGAGTCTGGTGTGGCAGAGGCCGCCCTTATGGCTCTTGAAACATTGCTAACTGATCACAGCACACTGTCCCATGCAACAGCTGTTATTGTGGACAGCCAAGGTGTGGCTGCCATTCTACAGGTCCTGGAAAAGGGGTCCTTATCTGCGAAAACCAAAGCCCTGGATCTCTTCCATAAAATCCTAAAGCATACAAAGATAAGTCATCCATTATTTATGAGGTCTGAGACAATCCTCATCCAACTTCTCAGTGATGATTCACTCAAGAAGAAAGTAGCTCTGGTGCTTAGACAAATGGACATCATCCCAGATCAATCTTCTTACTTTTAAATTGGTTTTGATACTGTAAACAGGATACTATAGCAAGAACTTCTGGTGAGATGATGCCTTCTACCCACTTGCAATTTCCAAGGTGCACCATTACTGAAGAAAGTAAAATTTTCAAGAAATTCAAGTTTGTGCATACTGTTATGTGTACATATTTCCGAGAATGTGAATTTGAATACGTGAAAAGTTCATAGCTCCAGACATGATAGAATACTATTAATGTGCATATGTGGCACAGTCAGCCTTGTTCTGAAGATGCTGCTACTAGAGTCAAGAGTAGAAGAAGAAATCAGCCAATTCTTTTAACTGCATTTGCAGCTTCAAAGATGTTAAACAAGAAAATAGCGGCTAATGAGTTGTATAGGTAATAATATAGTTATCACTTTATTTAAATTTAATTTTTTTGTGTAAGAGTAATTACTTAATTTTGTACAAAATTTAGCATTTTTCATCATCTGTCATTGCCAGTCTCATTTCTCTGTGGACACGCGTTACACTTTCTCGCAATAGAGTCTGGTGGTGGTTAAATTGTTGATTTGACCAGTCGCATTTTACTCTAGCAACTAATTTTGATCATACCATGTTATATATTTTTTACTATCAATAATACCTTAACTACATGTCATTATTGCATGATATAAACAACTCGATATATATCTAATCCTGGTCCCCATATCCAACACCTCCACCTCCCTGAAATTGGTAAACTTTTCCTATTCCATAAATTAAAAATAAAAAGTAAAACAACACGAACATAAATCAGGCGGAAGAGAGATTTATAATCTATGATACCAGAAGTAGAGCCACAAGATTTTAAATCACGAGAAAAGGGAAGAAATGAATGGTCCACTGCCTCTTTTTCTGCGAGAGAGAGGTCTACACTCACTGAAGGATTCAAAACTTATTTGATTTTTTACCCTATCAATGACTATACCAACATCCACAAATTTTCTCCCACAAAAGCTGCATGGGTGCAAAGTGTGAGCTTGATGTACAACTCTCCCCACATTGGACTGCCACTTGTCTCTTCCATTCTCTTTATAAACAAATCCTCTAAACAAAAATAACCCAATAAACCTTCCAACAAAAAATAATAATAATAATAAATTATCTACCTCTATAATCTGGGAAGAATGGCATTCAGGGCAACTGTAAGTACGCAAGAACTTGATAATTCTCATTCCTTGCCATTTGCATATTGTGTTGCGAAGTGATCGCTAATAGTGATACTAATGAAATGTAGGGCCATTGGAGATCAATGCTGTCTCGCTTGGGTGGAAGCCGCTCATTTGCAACATCAAGTAATCCGAATTCTTCTTACAACAAGTTAGTAGTATAATACATAAAAGCTATTTTCACATGGAATTCTCCAAAGAGAAAGGGCCTCATAATGTCTGTATTTTTCCAATGGTTTCAGGTTTGCACTGACAGGAGAATTTGCCCCAGTGTACGTGGTTCTGGGAATGATTACGATCGCCTTGACGATAGGGGCACACACAATGAAACAGCAGCTGATGCATTGCCCAAATGTTAGTCTTAGCAAGAGGAAGAGGGGTTCAGTGCACGAGGTGGAGGATCCTGATCGTCTCGTCAATTTGTCTGAAAGTTTTTTGAACAAGTCTTTCCTGAGGAAGGTGGCTCATATTCAGGACCAGAACCGCACCGTTCAGGATCCTGTCCGCGCTGATCCTTATACTAGGTACCTAATTATCGTGCTGCACTTTTTTTTTTCCTTTTTAACTTTTCCATATCACATATTCTCCTGGATATTTAAACGGAGTTTATTATTGTTGGCAGCGACGAAGCACGAAATGCAGATTCCCTCAAGGGTCAAGGCCGCCACTGACGGGAAACACACGGCAGGGTGTCAAACTGTACATAGAGATGCCTCAAATTTGTTTCTGTTTAGCCATGTTTGTATCTTTGTTATGTTGTTTGTTATTACATGGGACTCCCATTATTGTTACTGGGATTTATTAGTCTACTACTAATAAAACGGACATCGCTGTATTTGTGATTTTTGTTAAATTTTTCATATATAAATGAAGAACATGGCATAACTGCTCTGCAGATTTAACGGCTCAAATATTAGCTTTTCCTTTGGTAACGTCCAGAAGACGAAGGCATGCAATAGCAATCAAGTGGGAAAGGAATCGATATACAAAACCCAACGATTAACGCATTCTAACAGGAACAAAAACATTCCAACTAAGCCGCAATGTAACAAAAACTACATTCCCATTGCCCCGTCCAAATGGTCAAATAAGAGGGGGAAAATGGAAGTAACTTGATGAACAAGTTAAGAAAAAAGGGACTACAATTTGATTCATACTGATAGTCTCTCTTCACATTTTTTTCCTAATGTGGGAAAGTAAAAAGGAACTACCAGAAAATCACTAAATTGACCCCCTTGAGCGTACACTTCAGCTGAAGGGACGCTACCTCCAAAGAGATTGATAGTTCAGAATCACAGTGTCTTCTAATCATTCTTCTTGTGGAAGGTAATCTAAATACCAACAAACATCAAGATGCTAATAACTGCCAATATTCTGTCCTCGTAAATCTCTCCTCAACAATGAGAATGATAAGAACAAAAGAAGCAAATTTTCACCATCATTCTTCTCAAAGTATTATTATTTTGACAACTGAACCACCATACATATACAAACACCATGAGATGAGAACTCGGAGCTCGACTTCCCACATTTTCATTTATAATCATTTCCAATACTTGGAAACAGGCATGACCTGTCTAAGTCTTGAACAATCACCCAACACTAATACATCATCTCATATAGATGCAAGTTTCCAGACCCCACAAATAGAAATATTTGCTCATGTCAAGCATGGAAGTACTAGCCAGGAGTTCATAACGCCATGTTATTATAATGGTAAAAAAATGTAATCCACATATATATTGAACCTTTAGACAAAATACTTACACCGCTGGAAACATCATTTTTTTTATTTTTTAAAAATAACCACAAAATATCACATCAGCAGTTCAGCTTGTATATGAAATCAATAGGTAAACTGGGTTCACCACGTCCAATACCTGCACTATCATAACATTCTGTTTCGTAATTCCAAAAACTTTAAGTTGGATATTACAGATACATAATCCATATATACCAACTGACCCATTATCATGAAAGCATGATTTAGAGCAACTGCCGTTCAAGCTTCTTACAAGTTCTCCACCTACCTAGTTGAAGAGAACTAACCCATTCTTCCAAAGTTAGCACATTCAAATATAAAAACAAAGTCAAATAAAAGTATAGCAGTCAAAAAGGATAATACATGACATACTATGGCATTAAGTAACTGAAGGTTTAGAATACTTTATAAAAGTTCAAGTGTTGAACTGACATCTACCCTTAAGCGTACTTCTACTTAAGCCAGCAAAAGGAGAGGCCAAATAAAACATCCTCAACTGATATGACCATGAAAATCTTCCAAATAAACAATCAGGATGCAGCAGCCACACTGCAGCGCAAAGAAGTTAGGACATTAATTACCACTTTCAGTGCAATAATAACAATGAAATTCTAGATAATCACTTTTAATTGCAGTAAACAAAGATTAGTTCAGACACTAGAAAACCATAATATGGCCACAGTAGTTGCAGAGAAAGCCTCCGTGAACGTATCTCAAAGTATTCCTCAGTGAGCAAAAACGGTGTCATTGCGTCTAGGAGGTCTGTCAGGTATTGTTCCTGGCTTAAATTTCGAAGCTTCATGCTTTGCCAATTCAGGAGGCACAGGACTGTTACTCTGGATAAGCATCTGCTTGAGATCATAAAATACTTCATGATCTTGGAGAGTCAAGAATGTGGTAGCCACACCAGTCTTTCCAGCACGGCCTGTTCGTCCAATACGATGAGTATACATTTCAATATTCCCAGGCATATCATAATTGATGACATGAGCCACATCAGGTATATCAATCCCCCGTCCTGCAACATCAGTTGCAACAAGAACATTATACCTCTTGGTCCTAAAACCTTCGAGGCTAATTTCTCTCTGCTCCTGTGACTTCCCACCATGCAAAGTAGTCACACGATAGCCTGCCTTGTCCAGATTTTTGGCAACTGTATCTGCATTCTTCTTGGTGTTAACAAATACAATCGCAGTCTTATCACCAAGATCATCAAGCAATCTCTGCAACCTGGGAAATTTCTCTGATTCTTTCACCATTACCACATGTTGAGATATCAAATCAGTAGCCTTTCCAGCAGTGCCAATCGTAACCACCACAGGATTTCTCAAGTACTTCCTTGCAAGCCGCTCGACAGCAGGAGGCATAGTAGCACTGAACATATAAGTTGTTCTATAAATCTTCTTCTCATCTAGCTCCTCATCTTCATTCTCCGGTTTCAAATTACTGGAAGGCATTGCATCCAACACACCAACAACCTGGGGCTCAAAACCCATATCAATCATCCTATCAGCCTCGTCAAGAACAACATAATTACATTGATTCAAGACCGCATACCGCCTCTCCAAACAATCGATCAAACGACCAGGTGTGGCAATCACAACCTCACACCCTTGCCTAATCTTAAACCCCTGTTCCTCAATAGACTGCCCACCAACAATAGAAACCACTTTAATACCCAAATAATGAGCAAACTTAACAGTCTCATCCTCAATCTGTTGTGCAAGCTCACGAGTAGGTGCCATTACAACAGCATAAGGACCCTCAGCCTCATTCTCTTCACTTATAGGCGGTAATCGAGAAATATAAGTCAACATTGGCAATACAAAAGCAGCAGTCTTACCAGAACCAGTCTCTGCAATACCAATCACATCCCTCTGCTGGAGACCAAGCGGAATTGCAGCCATTTGAATTGGCGAAGGCGCTTTATACCCAGCTCTGTCCACAGCCTTTAACAAGTCAATGGTCAATTTGCTCTCAGCCCAGTTCCTCATTGGCCGAGGAATCTTCGAACCCTTGTATGAAATATTAAAATCTTCTCTAAAAATCCTCCAATCCCTTTCAGTCATTTCATCGAGCTTCTTCTCTGACCAATGTCGATCAACTCTCATATCAAAAGTATCATACTTATCAGCCGCTTCTTCCTTAAGCCTCTGCGCTGCCGCTTCCTCCGGTCTCTCCTCAACCCCTTCTTTCCTCCGAATCTCTTCTCTCATCTCCTTCTCGTTCTTGGCAGCCAACTTCTTCTGCTCCTTTCGATCCATTCCAGCTCGAAACCCTCGCCCAAACAACAACTGAGCCTCGTGAGGGTTCTGATACAAAATATTCATATCCCTTGACGTATCTTCCGTATTCTCCCAATCAAACGAAAACCTAAACTTCTCGCTCGGCTTTATCACTCGCTTCTTGGGTTTCTTCGATCCGAGATACTGCTCTTTAATGGCTTCGAGCTCTCTTTCTCTGTCCCGCTCAATCGACTTCTCCAACCGCGCACGCTCCCTCGCTTTCGCTTCTTCTTCCCGCTCCCTCTCCCTCTCCCGCTCTCGCTCGCGGTCACGGCGGTGACGGTCGCGGGAGTCGGAGGAGGGCCTGGTGGTGGGGTTTTGGTTAAGAGAGAGGTGTTGGTCTTGGCGGCGACGTTGCTGGGCAATTTCTTCTTGGCGGCGTTTCAGGGCTAACTCTTCGCGTTGGGCTTTGGTCAAGAAGACGGGTTTGGAGGTGCCAGGGTTGGGGTTGTTGAGGGGTTCATCGAAAGGGCGTTTCATATTGAAGGAAGAGGGTGGGAGATGGAGATCGCTTGGAGAATTGCAGGAGGGGAATTTATTACCCAAATTCAGACTTTGATACAGGAGAACATCTCCGTCCCTGTCTCTCTACGAATACAAATACGCTCACTTCCTTTCTTTCGTTCTTTCCACTTCCCCTTCTTTTTCTACTTCTTACTATTAACACTCATTCCTTCCAATCCAATTCTTCTCGTTTTAATTTTTAATTTTATTTTTTAGGCTTTACCTATTTGCATTTCTTTAAATAAATAAATAAGTAAAAAGAGTGAAAATACTTTATTATTTTCTATTTTTATTAAGACTTCAAACAATTTATTTTAAATTAGAGTTATTTTCCTCTTTCCCTTTTTTTTCAATTTTTTAGGTTTGTCCGGTTCGGCTTTTGTAGGTGATTGGCATTCTTTTAATTTTCTTTTTTTAAAGTTTCCTAATAGCCTGATTAGGTTTTTTGTTTCTTAATTATTAGAGGAGTATTTGTTTTCTAATTCATTTCAAATTTATACATTTATCTTATACTTTCTAACAGAATTGAAAATTGTGCACGCAGCCATCTTAATATTATAAATCATTTCAGAAATGCTTGCGACACTCACGACTTCCCCAGCTCACACATCATCCATAGTGGGTGATAGAGTGATGGGTGTCAAGGCAAATTATTGGCCGAGGAAACTTTGCAAGTGCGCCACTTGCGAGTGTCCCTCTCCCTGTCACTCCCCTAGATCCTTTGTTACATTAACATAAAGAGTTTGAGAATTTCTGATCCTTTTACTATGTTTTCGTTTCATGGACAGTTGGAAATTAAATAAGTTGTTTAATTATTCCATTATCCATGGTGTTGACATCATAGTTTTTCTATATATATTTTTTAATTTATTGGATTTTTGAGCTCTTCTTTGTGTGCGATTGTTGTAGATGTTAATTTTTTTATTAACTGTTTATTGATGGTGTTGGACCGTTTGTTGATGATTCGTTTTGGATCAAGATTGCATCAGAGGGCCCGATGCAAATTATTGATCATTTTTATATTGGGCCCTCACACATCAATATTAAGGCGGAGCCTTGGTTGAATTTTATATATATAGACACACATACGCACAAACACACATAAAAAACAAGCAAGGGTAAGGGTGGAATACCTCAAAGAGAAAGTGTATATAATAAAAAAATCAATTTTTATAATTAGTACATGCTTTCTTAAACCACATACCATATTTTAACTTTTATTTGGAGAGTATCCAATAACAACTTTCATTGAATGAATAATTGATCCTTACAGAGTGAACATATCACACCTCTAACGAAATGACAAAATCACCCCTGATGCATTGGTTGGGATGTGTCATTTCCCTTTTTGGTTCTCTGAGTTCGACAACCGTAAACACTAAAGACATGAAACTGTTGCACTATCGTACCCTTTTGGCATCTTCTGTTTGGTCAGTCAAATTCAGGTTAGAAACACATGTAGCCTAACTCAACAAAATGTCAATCATATGGTCCCCTCTCCTATGTGTCTACCTAAAAATGTGACAACACAACATGATAGCATCGTATCCAACTTGGGAGCCAAGGAAATGCATCCAATCACTCATCCAGCACATGACGAGCGGCTTAGATTACTTAAATGTGTGAAGAAAGGATGTATTTAAGCAGTCATTAAGGTTAAGATGGGAGAGATTCTGGACACACAACTCTAGGCAGTCGTCACTCTTAAAGAAATCCAAGGAATCTCTCATTGATTCTAGGGTAATGATCAAGGATGCACTCTCATTTCTCTCTTATCAGTCATCGTAAACAACCCCAATTCCGATTAAGAACCTACTATACTATGTTAGCTTATGGAACATTCTTAGATGTTTCATGTCCTATCAATCCCATTCTCTATAATCTAGCTAACTTGGCGTCGAAGGGCTTATGCTAGGCACACCCCCAGCATTCCTTAACCCATTTCTCTATTTTGCAGGTTCCTCTAGTCACGGTAAAGTAGCAGTTCATGGAGATTATGCTAGGCAGGCAATGTTCTATCTTTGTGAAGGAAAGAGTGTATATAGCGACGCCTGAGTAATGATTCTAGTTTCTGATAGCAGTGTAGTGTTCTCTAGGACACATGCATTGTAACTATTGATGCTGATTTTCTACATCAACAATCCTAACAATACTATTATCATACTTATTAAAGATATTAGATTCATTATGTAGGGTATGACTATGAAAAGCAGAAGAAGGTGAACTACAAGAAAAATTCCCACAACGACCATAGTAGCAGCATGTATAAGAGTCGAAATAGTGGTAGACCCTTCCATGGCATCAGTTAATCATACATGAAGTAAGAATTGTGTGGTTAACAACAGGACCAAAAAATAATAGAAGGGCATACAAAGTAATAAATTTAAAAGTTAACCTCATCATTATAAATCAAGTTATTGAATATGTTGAACAAATCCCGAAATTCGAAATGACTATTTATCTAATAAACACCTAAGATTCCTAATAATAAACCAAAATCTCTCACACAATTAATTACAAATGTTTTTTGATAAGCACTTGCTGCAATAGGTCAAGTGAACCAAAACCTATATATACTAGCTTTATAATATATGTACATATATGTAGATATGTAGATATATGTATGTATATATATGTATGTATATGTATGTATGTATGTATGTAAGTATGTATGTATGTATATATATGTATATATATATATATATATATATATATATATTGTTGATGCACGATTTTCAAACGGTCGGAAAGCGGGTTGAAGCTTAAATTGTATGTCGGGTCCAATACTGAGAACAAAGAAAATAGTCAAGGGTGTTAGAGGTGGTGCCAGTGAAAACCCTCCAACGCCCAAGTCAGTTTCCGGTACACCAAAATTTTCTAAGAGTATTTCCTAGAGAGAGAAGCTCTCAAAAGCAAAGGAAATTTAGAGAGAAAAAGAGTTTAGAAAAATGTGCATACCGCGAATAAAAATCTGGAGGGTTTTTATAGGCATTAGGAGGAGTCATTGTGGGACTTAGATAATAGGCCAAAATAATGGGCTTGAGTAATGGGCTTACTGTGTTAGGTTTAATTAAAGCCCAATTTTGTTTTGACTATAACAGTAGTCCCCTCAGGCCCAAGTCGACTACCGGGTCGACGTAGGGGCGATTAAGTTATTTAAGGCTATAAATTAAATATTAGTAGAAGGCCAAAGGGTGAGTTTTATCATACATATAAGTCTAACATGACTTGAACTCTAGGTGGGCATCACATAGATGGAGATCATATATATAATCTTATTAATCTGATTTTCACCACCCTTCACGAGAGAAACCCCTAGCATAACGACTCAAAGTAAGATGCAAAAGTTGGGAGGTAATTGCTGAGGCCGCCATAACAAGAAGCAAATAGCATCTTTGAAGAGGTTAATTCAAAAGGTAACTGCACGTGGTGTTCCAAATAAACAAAGTCCTTGAGGAGGTAAACTTTCCTTCTCCTTTCTCTATTTAATGGATATTATTCCTTCAATTTTCATCGCCTCTGATAAAAAGTTATGGCGAGTAGGGCTTGTTCCAAAGCGGGAGTAGTCAAGAGGCAAGCAGTCAAGGCGGTCCAGAGCAAACAGTCTGACAAGGTAGGCCTCGCAATTTTCATTCTCCTTTAAAACCTGTGAGCATTCTTTCTTGCGTATAGTAAGTGCATGTTTGAAAAAAAAACTTCATTGAATCAACAAAAAACAAAAGCCTATGTAGTAGAGACACGCAACCGCTTAGAATGCATGGAGTAGACTTTAACGTATTAGGGCTATTATTTGTTTTGCATGGTTAAATTAATTAACATGCTTTATATTATAAAATATGTGCAACAGTGAGCTGGTAATGATTTACTTGAAGCACTTAAACATGCATGATGGCACGCAGCATATAATATTTAATACTCCATGAAGTATATATTTGTATGATATAATATAGGATATGAATGCTAGAACGTGACGGATTATAAGTACAATGAGCATGCAAAATTCCATTAAACAAATGGAGATACGTTAGAAGACTTCGTGTCGACTACATAAGTAAGCGTGTCATGAATTCATGAATAAAGGTTGAAATATGCCAAACATAAAAATAATACACACGCTAACTTATAAACATAACGAAGGCAAATAAAGCTTAAAAGTTCAGACATCTAGATTGCTATATTGTACTAGTCAAACGTAGTGAGAATATTTAACATATTTTAAAATGGTAAGGATGTACATCATGGTAGAACAATATGTTAAGCATTACAAATCAATGTCAAATGGGCTGATACTAACAAGAAAGCTTGCTGAAGACTTGTCTAAAACAAATCAGGATATGCCAAATAAATTCTAATAGGCATAAAGAACCATATAACGTACAATGTGTGGTTAACTTAAGCAAGCAATTAACACCCAAAAACCTTTGCAGCACTCACTGAAAATGTTGTTAATATATATATATCATGTAAACAAGTAAAATAATCCTTGTTGAATGGGATGAATATGCAAGAAGCTGTCAGTGATAAACATGAAATACGTTAAGCACAAAATAAGTTAAAAAAAAAAATTAACAACAAAGCACAATAAAGACAAATGACAAGTGGAAATTCCTTTAATCAAACATAAAGAATTATAAAGGTTTAGTTTTAACTATTAAACTGGATGAACTGATTATATACATTTACTCAAAGCGGAAGTTGAAAGTATAACCATGTAGGACCCGTCCTTATGATAGAAAGGCTTATTAAATTAAGGAGAAACAAAATTTAACAGTACATCTACACTGATCGCATGTAACAATGAACTTTTTAGGCTAAAAATAACAACCAAAATAAATACTTACTGAACCTTGGTCGTGGCTATACTTTGACAACCCAATTCTGAGCTGTTAAAAGAATGTGAAATATAATGAACACACCAACTAGGCTAGAGACAACACAATGAAATACGTAGGTTTATTTGAAATATAAAGGATTTAGACACATGAAGCTCGAGAACCAAAGTGAGTTGCTATGGTTCAACAGATCTATGAAGTTAAGAGTGATCACAGTTGTGACTTAGGCATACTTGGGAACGTGATAGAGGGTGGATGAGTGATCAATGAGTGAGAAGGATCCTATAACGAGTGTTGCATTAGCCAGGCAATCATGATAAGGTAAAAGGTGACTACGGCATGAGGAAAGTGAGGGGAGTTGAAGGTGGGCGAGTGACGAACATGCGAGGGGCGAGCTCGTGGAGTTGAAGGTGGGCGAGCGATGACCATGCGAGGGGCGAGCAATAAGCACACGAGGGGCGACCGTATAAGAAAAGAAGGGCGAGTGACAAGCATGTAAGGAATAAGGGGCGAGCCTGCGAAGGGCGAGCGGCGAGCACGCAATGGGCGAGCATGCAAGGAACGAAGGGCGAGAGTGTGAAGGGCGAGCGGCGAGCAGGCAAGGAACGAAGGGCGACCGGCAAGCACGTAATGGGTGAGCATGCAAGGAACGAAGGGCGAGCATGCACGTCCACCCACTTACACGTTTTAATTCAAAGTGTAGGGATATTTTAGCAGAATCTAGAACCTTGTGAACTCAAAAGAAACTTTTCAAGGGTTAAATTTAAAACTTCTAAAAGCTTTCAAAGTTCGCTACGTGTGTAGAAGTTTTTTTTTTTAATCAAGGACTAGCTGGATATTTTTGGTCAAGGACTAGCTTGATATTTGTCAGGGGTGGAAAATAGTTTTTTAAGGGCTATTTTTTAAAAAAGTTTTTAACGTAGTCCATTGACATTTCCTTTCTCTCATCTCCTCCCTTCCTTAGTAGACTTGGTTTGATGACTAATGACTCCTCTTTAATTATGCAGATGGCTAGAATTAAGACTGTTACAGTGCTACGAGGGGAACCAAGTCATCAAACCCAGTCGACAAGGAACAAGGATCGTGCGACTAACCATAGAAAGGTTAACGAGTTTTATCAAAACTTCTTTGGTCAAGATCGTGAGCTAGGGCATAATTCTGTCAATCACAATGTGGTAGATGCTAAAGAGAAGAGTGATTGGTCATCCTCTGCTACCTCAGATAGTGATCCTGAAGTTGAACGCTGGTAGAAAGCTGACCATATTGATAATCAGTTGCAGGGTGACCGATTAAAAATATATAGAGCTCATTTCCTTATCCCAGATTCAGTCACTTTATTTCTTCCAAGAAAAGGTGATCGATGGAGCAAGCCACCACGAGGTGTCATTGGATTAAGCTTGGAATTACTAAGAGTTGGTTTCCGAGTCCCATTTGATAATTACGTTCGACGGATGCTCGATGCTATGGGCATTGCCCTTACCTAATTGTCAGCCAACAGGTGGAGACTTCTGATAGCATTTCAAAGTTTATTCAGAAGCGTAGGTCTGGGTGATCCTACCACCAACCATGTTAAATATATTTTTGCCATTCACTCACCGAACGGAGAGAAGACAGGCTATTATTGCATATCCCAACGAGGGAAGATGGATGACCATAATCGCCTTTTTGGCATTCCCTCCCATGTGAAAAAATGGAAATTTAAATAATTTTGGTGTGGTAGCGGTTGGAAGTACCAAGAGGGTGCTCGTCCAAAGAGTGAGCAGTGGAGGATTAGAAGGCGTTTTGGTTTTTATGGTATCCCATAATAACGATACCATCTCTATTTTCATTATGAAAATTCTGATCAACTGACTATCTTTTTTTTTTCAGCTCCTTGGACAAACGCTCGATTTTATCTCAAAAAGAAAAAAAACGACTTGCAATAGATACTTAAGCTACCCATTAATTTAAAGAACGTGAATGATCTCGTTGATCGAGAGCAATTGATCCGCCTTGGCTTGTCACCTCCAATACCCCCCGAAGGTAACCTTGATTATTGCTTTCTGATCTTACCTCATTTAATTAAGCATATGTTTGCTTTCTTACCAGTTTTATCTTTGCGCAGGTCTATGTGCCTTACACCCTAACAAGAAGAAGTTTGCCCAACTTGAAGCTAAGATGCCTATTAAACCCTTTGCAAATGACATGCCTGGTCCTTCCAATAAGAAACGGAGTGGAAGTCCTCCAACTCTTGGACCTTTAAAGAGGAAAGCCAGTGATCATAAGAAAACTCATATATGGAAGTCTGTGCCTGATAAGTCTATCTTCATTCAGCCGATGGACGAAACAACAGTCTCAAAGTCTACTGGAAGCAAGTTACCCCCAAACTCTTAGCTACCTAGGCGTTTTACCTTTGATAGTGTGAGTTTTCAAAGTGGCTTGATATGAGGAGACTACCTTCGTGAATTGTCTCAAAGTGCTGCACATTTCATGCCCACCAATATCTTTTCTGAAAGTGTAAAACTTACATATTTCGATGCAATCGCTATCGGGATTGGCATCATACTTCAAGTTAGGTTCTACTAACCTTTTTTTTAACCTTTTTAAAAGACGTGCCTCATCTATTTTCTTCTCTATGTCTTTCTTTTTGTAGGCGACAGGGCCCCTAGCTCAAGGAAAGTCTACTAACACCAATCTTTTAAAGGAGGTCAATCATCTTACTTCTGAGGTTTCTGATTGGAAAGGGAAATATCGAGTCTGCTTTGACAATTTAACTAAAACAGAGAGAAAGATAGCAGAGATGGAAGAACAGCTGGGTAAAATGAAAACAGACTTGTCTGAAGCTAAAAAGGAGGCAGCTATCCAGCATAAGAAGGCAAATGATCTTAGTCAAGAACTTCGGGAGAGGACTATCACTGAGTAAAATCGGATAGAGAAGGCAATTGCTCGCTTCTGTAGAGGTCGTATTTACCAACAAGCTATGGAACATTCTTATATTGATGGGGTCAATGGTGTGCATAAATGTTTCCATGATCGCTACCCAGAGATTGATCAGTCTCCCATAGCTGAAGAGTTAAACTTGGTGGCAGAGTCTATCCGGACAGCAAACTCTGATCCTGAACAATTTCACCGATTCATACTAAAAGATGAGGATTATGAGTCAACATTAGATACAGCAGCCTGGAAAGCCAAGCAAGGAGACTTTACCTCATCATCTTCAGATGAAGAGGGAGATGATGAGACCACTTCTTAGAAGTAGTCGGAGCTCTTTCAACTAGGTAGATGCTTATTTATATGGAATAATCATATTAAGGCGATTTTCTGAGCCTTGACTTTATCTTTCATTGTTTTTGTTTTCAGTTTAATGCCATAGGTGATGATTTTGTCCTTGGACTATATGGGTGGTGATCTTTTGCCAATTTTGAAATAATAAGAACTCTTAAAACTTTTCCTAGTGTTATGCTCTTTTGCTCCTTTCATCTTCTATACATGCTTGTAACTTGATAGTAAATGAGCTTTAAGGATGAACAAATTGTAATATGATAAATCGAATACTTTATTGATAATCTCTACTTTATTGTTACATATATAAAGAGATTACGGATAATACTTCTTTAAGTGCTCAACATTACATGGATGACGAAGCAACCTCCCATCCATGGTGACCAGTCTGTAGGTGCCTGGTCGGATGACTGCTTTGACTCGATAAGGACCCTCCCAGTTGGGCCCCAATGCTCTATCAGTGGGATTTCGAGTATTCTGTAGTACTTGCCTCAAAACAAGATCTCCCGCCTGGAAGGATCGACGCTTAGCCTTATAGTTAAAATATCGGACAACCCTCTCTTAGTAAGCAGCAACTTTTATACTGGTGAGATCTCTTTCCTCCTCAAGGAGATCCAAGTTGAGTTGAAGGGCTTCATGATTAAGTTCTTCACTATATCCTTCAGTACGAGGTGATGGAAGACAAATCTCAACGGGAACGACCGCTTTTAAGCCAAATGCCAAAGAATATGGGGTTGCCCCTGTTGCTGTGTGGATATTGGTTCGGTATGCCCAAAGTACTTGTGGAAGTTCCTCTGGTCATACACCTTTCCTAGCATCTAATTTAGTCTTGAGGAGGTGTTTAATAGCTTTATTAATAGCCTCCACCTGACCATTTGCCTGAGGGTGAGCTGGAGAGGAAAAGTATAAAAAGATGTTCAACTCCTTACAGAAGTTTCTAAAGTTTGAGTTATCGAATTACTTGCCATTATCTGTAATGATGGTGTGAGGGATATCAAACCTGTAGACAATTGTCCTCTTTTCAAAGTCTGTGGTCTTCTTTTCAGTAATTGATGCAAGGGGTTCAGCTTCCACCCACCTAGTGAAATAATCAATAGCAACAATAGCATGTTTAACCTGTCCTTTACCCATTGGAAGATGTCCAATAAGGTCTAGTCCCTATTGGGTGAATGGCCATGGGGCCACCATCGGCGTCATATTCTCAGGAGCTTTCCTTGGAATATTGACACATTTTTAGCACTTGTCGCACTTAGCTGAAAATGCCTTAGTATCATTTTTCATGGTTGGCCAGTAGTTCCTTGCCTAATACATTTATAGGCTAGAGATCGACCACTAGAATGGTTACCACATATTCCTTCATGGATTTCTTTAAGGACATAATTAGCTTCTTCTAAGTGAATACATTTTAAAAGAGGAAGGCTGAACCCTCTTTTATAGAGAACTCCATTAATCATAATGTACCTTGATGCTTTCCCCTTCACCTTGATTGCCTCATTTCGGTCGGCTGGAAGTTCCCCTGTCTCTAGGAATTTAATGATAGGGTCCATCGAGTACAGGCTACCATTTATAGCCATTGTTCTTTTTGGTGAAAGTTCATACTTTGATATACTGGGAAACTCTAGGATGACCATATGAGAGACAGTTGGTTGAAGGGGGTCTACCCCAAAGGCAATTCTTGCTAAACTATCAGTCTTTGAATTCTTCAACCTTGGGACTCTTATGATATCAAAACCTTTAAAACTACAAAGAAAGAAGTTAACTCTATCCAAGTAAACCATCATGGTAGAGCCTTTTGCTTGGTAGTCTCCGCGGATTTGGTTAACCACTAATTGGGAATCGCTATGGATGGCAATCTCTTCAACTCCAAGGACAACTACCAACCTAAGTCCTCCAAGGAGAGCTTCATACTCTGCAACATTATTGGTGGCTTTCAAATTAAAACGTAAGGCCACAGCAACTTCTACCCCATCTGGGGTTGACAAAATTAAGCCAACTTCACTACTAGTCTTATTAGATGACCCATCTACGAACAAGACCCATGCCTTATGTGGATCTATTTTCATAGACATTGGTCGATCATTTGATCCTGGACTAGTCTCTTCATCCTCCATAACTCCACTGCCTGAAAATTTCGCAATGAAGTCAGTGACTGCTTGTCGTTTGATAGATGGTCTTGCAATATAATGTATGTCAAACTCTCCTAACTCAATGAACCACTTGATAAGTCTCCCAGAAAGCTCTGGATGATAGAGGACCTGTCTTAAAGGATGATCAGTTGGCACCATAATGGTGTGTACTTAAAAATTTGGGCGAAGCTTTCGTGCAGCAACAATTAAGGCGAGAGCAAGCTTCTTCATAGGAGGGCACCGACCTTCAACATCTGTTAAGGCCTTACTAACATAATAGACTGGCCTCTGTATTCCCTGATCCTCACAGATAAGAGCTGCACTAACTGCATATGCGGAGACTACTAGATAGAGAAAGAATGGTTCTCCCATAATTGGTTTGGAGAGGAGAGGAGAGAAGGAGAACCTAAGTACTTCTTAAGCTATAGGAAAGCATTCTCACATTCATTTGTCCATTCAAATTGCTTGCGCTTCCTTAAAGCTTTAAAGAAAGGGTGACATTTGTTGGTCACCCTAGAAACGAAGCGATTCAAGGCGACAACTCGTCTAGTGAGAACTTGTATATCTTTTGGTATTTTGGGAGACTCAAGCTGCAGAAGTGCTTGGATTTTCTCAGGATTGGCCTCTATTCCCCTTTGGGTGATAATGAATCCTAAAAACTTTTCGGAGGATACCCCAAAAGCACATTTGGTGAGATTCAGCTTCATATTGTGTTTTCGGAGGATGTCAAAAGTTGTTCGGAGGTTGTCTACATGGGATCTGGCATCCATACTTTTGGTAAGCATATCATCCACATAAACTTCCATGGTCTTTCCTAGGAGAGGAGCGAACATGGAGTTTACTAACCGTTGATAGGTTGCTTCAGCATTTTTTAGTTCAAAAGGTATCATTCAATAACAGTACAAACCTCTATCTATGATGAAAGCTGTTTTTTCTTCATCTTTCAAGTACATTGGAATCTGGTTATAACCAAAATAAGCATCCATAAAGCTCAGCAATTGGTGGCCAGCTGTGGCATCAACTAGTTGATCTATCCTGGGCAATGAAAAACTATCTTTTGGGTAGTGCTTGTTCAAATCTTTGAAGTCGATGCAGACACGCCATTTTCCATTGGTTTTTTTTACCAATACGACATTGGAGAGCCATTCAGGGTAGTTTACCTCTCAAATGATTCCACTTATCAAGAGCTTTTATACTTCTAATGTAATCGCCTTTGAACGCTCCGAGGCTTGGTACCTCCTCTTTTGTCGAATGGGTTGAGCTTGAGGGTTGACATTAAGGCGGTGAACAGCTACACTTAGGTCTATGCCTGACATGTCTTTATGAGATCATGCAAAAAGGTCATTGTATTCTTGGAGAAAACAATCAATTTGTCTTTGATTGGTATAGGAAGACTCTTACCCACCTTCACCATCTTTTCTGGATTATTCAAACAGATAAGGACGTTGTCCATTCCTTCCATTGGAACTACAGCTTCCCCTTTCACAAGGTCTCGTAGATCCAAACTTTCCATCCCCTCAGAAGATTCTCCTCGAATCATCAATGGCTTATGCGCCTTCTCTTTGAAAGCCATATTGTAGCATTCTCGAGAGGTTCGTTGTTCACCTCTAACTTCTCCTATCCCTGAAGATGTTGAAAACTTCAAGACATGATGATAGACACCCATTACTGCTTTGAAGTCATAAAGTGATGGTCGTCCAAGAATGGCGTTATAAACACCCGGATGATCAACCACGAGAAAATTTACCATCTTGGTTATCTGTAGGGAGCCTTCTCCCAAGGTCACAAGTAACAAAATTACTCCTTCGTGAATAACCTTTCCTCCAGCGAATCCCATAAGAGAAGTTTGGATGCCTCTCATATCTCTACGGTTAAGACTTAGTCGATCAAATGCATCCAATGACATTATATCAGCTGAGCTCCCGTTGTCAATCAATACTCTTTTTAAACTTTTATTGGCCACAATTACTGTAATACCCCTGGGCCATTGGGCTTAATGAAGGCCCAGCCCAGCCCATTTTTTTAATAAAAATAAATAATAAATAATAATAATAATAAGAGAGAGGGAGAGAGGAGGGGGAAGGCGGCTACTGTTCACCGCCACTTTTGACCGACGATTCCGGTCAATTTTCGGCGAGTCTCCGACGCCACATTATGTCATTTTGAAGCTTGTAATGTCCTCTTTCCATCCATATATGTATTATCCTTGGGTCATTCACCGTTCTTGCGGATCAAAGCATGAAAGCCGACGGCTTCCTATGCGTTTTTCGGCCAAAATCCGGTGAGTTACTGGTAAATCTTTACATTAAATTAAAGCTTGTTTCATGCTCTTTCTAACCATACCAATTTTGTTACATGTTGATATACGAATTTTGCGAATCGGAGAGAAATGAAATTCGGTCACTATTCACTCACCGGCGACGACTTTCTGACGACTTTTTCGGTTATGCTTTCCGGCCATTAAATAATTCTTATAACATTATTCATCCATAAAGGAGCTTAAATTCAGTGAGTGGACTATATTTTGAGAATTTTATATTATATTGAAGAGTATTAAATTTAAGTTTTTTTTCATATGATTTAAGTTATTAGTTTGATTGATTGAGTTATATTAAATGTTTTTAGGATAGATAATGATGATGTATGTATTTGGAAATAAATACGTGTAAATTATTAAGTGTGAATAAGAGAGATAGTTATGGGTAGTGCTAATAGATTAGTTTTTGAATATATATAGTAGTGTAGTCTTGAAGAGTTTGAGTACAATAGAAAAAAAATAAATTTAAAGTGAAAGATGTAAAATGAATGTATGTTATATGTTAATAGAAAGTAAAAAGTTTTTTTTTATGATTGAAAAAGAGACAATTATAATTAAATGAATTTGTAGAGAAAAAATTGAAGTATTTATATATTTTCTTTAAATATATACACATGTGGAAGAAATGATGTTTTGATTTACAAAATGATGAGTAATTTTATATTTAAAATAATAGCAAATTAGCAAGAAAAAGTTTTGGAAATTTAGAATTTAATTCTGTAGGGGTGATAATATCAAATTCTAAAACTGCCCAACAGTAGGGGTTGATTTGCAAATTTAGAAAACTATTCAAATTTACAGAGACCTGAATACAGAATTTTAAAAATTTTATGATAGTCAAAAAGATTTTAGTTGAAGTATGATATTTAAGAATTTGGAAATCTTTGAAATTCTAAATTGAAATTTTTGGAAATTAGTTAAATTTTGAAGTATAATTATGTGAAAATGATGTTATATAGAATGTTATACGAAAAGTATGAGATTTTGAAAAGGATGTTGTATAGAATGTTATATGAAAAGTATGGCATTTTGAGATAAAAATATAAATTATAGTTTATATTGAGATGAAAAGTATTTTATTTTATAGATATTTTAGAAAGTTTTAGAAAGAGTGTGAGATTTATTTTCCTGAATAATTAGATATATGTTTTAGTATTTACTTAGCTATGTTTATTTAGCATTTTATAGAATTTCTGAGAATTTTAGTGAATTTAGAAGAATTCAAGTTAGTTTCTTTTGTATTTCTCGAGGGTAAATAGATCCATTTGTTATGTTTGTTTTCAATCATTGAGATATTTTAAAGCTAGTATCAAAATAGTTGTAGACATAAATTTTAGTTTCAAAATTAGTTTTGAGCAAAGATATAGCACTTTTAAAGAAATATTCATATTATATATACAAGAATTGTTTTCTATATTATTATAGATGCATATTCTATCATTTTATAGAAAGTGTAAAAGCAAAACAATTATGATCACATTTTTATGTAGTAATTTGATTTCGAAGATTTCTTAAAGTATTTGCAATTACTCTTTGAAATATTTATTATGGATTTTCAAGGATTCGGATGTTATGGGTTTCAGCTTACATAAGTTTTACAGATTTTGATAAATCTGTTTGAGAAGCAATGATTTAGCATATGAAGCAAAATTTAAAAAGAAATCAGTTTTAGCAAAAAGAAGAAAGTTTAATTATATTATACTAAGCTAGTACCCAGCTCACTTAGATAGTGAGACAACAGATTTCAGATAGAAAGATAGAGGCCTTTGGGGCCCGTTCAGACACACATAGAGGCTTTGGGTCGTGTGATCTGGGCGCTTTAGCCCTTTGGGGGCAGTTCTACGTATGCGTATTACCAGATAGCAGGCCTGTGCGATGTTAGATCTCGTCAGGTACAGATAGCTCTGTCTGCGTGATATAGATCTCACCAGGTATGAGGAGATTCAGATAGCAAGCCTATGCGATGTTAGATCTTGCCAGGTACAGATAGCTCTGCCTGCGTGATGTAGATCTCACCAGGTATGAGAAAATTCAGATAGCTCTGCCTGTGCGATGTTAGATCTCGCCAGGCAGGATCAGACAGTTTTAGGGGTACTTGTTTAGTATAATGAAAAGAATTTTGAATATATTTATATGATTTAGTTTGAGAAAAAAGCAAGATTCACAAAGTTTCTTTTGAAAGAAGATTTTTTTTAAGAAAATTATATTTTGTATATTACATAACTGAAGCGATGATTTTAGCATATCATCATGAGTTTTATTTTATAAGATTGAGGAAATATGCATTCTTTTCATTGTTTTTAAAGAATATAGAATCAAGTAATTGGATTTGAAGATTTTTAATCAAAAGTTATTAGTTTTCAAAATTCTATGAGAGATTTGATGATATTTTGACAAGTACGATAAAATTTTTCTTAAGTATAAATATGAGATGAGATATTCTAGTCAGAAATGTATTATATAATTTTATTATGAGATAGTCATAGTCATGCAATTTATGATTAGAATAAATTTAGCAAGTGATTGAGTATATGATGAGAGGAATGTTATTTAAAAGTTCTATGTTATTTTATTTCTTTTGGCATATGTTTATACAATTTTTTTTAGAAAAGAAAGAGATATAGTGATATATTTTGCAGTGTATACGAGACTAAATAAGGGTGGCTCAAAGTAAAGGTACGCAACTGATTTGCTTATATAGTTTAAGAATATTAAGTTATTTAGGTAAGTAAGTTAAAGAATTATATAAAGTATTTTCTTTATAGAGGGTTAATAAATTTTTATAGTTGTATTATAAGAATGAAGTTTACAAAGAAAGTTGAGAAGAAATAGTCGTTTGTACGTTATTTTGGAAAGAAGAGTATACTGGTTCCCTTTTAAAAGTAATTATACATTGTATTTTGTTTTAAGAAAAAATGAGATTTTAGAACACAAAGCTTTATTCAAGAAATGAGTTGTATGAAATAAAGAAAAGTAATATTTTATGTAATAAAATTTGTCCACTCACTGAGCCTTTAGCTCACTCTTTTCCTATTCTTTTTCTCAACCAGGTGCTACAGGTTTGGTGCTAAACTGCCTCTGATGCTAGGGAAGGCCACACGATGTATAATAATTTTTCATGCATTGAAAGTATTTCATTTTTTTATGTATTGTATAAGCTTTTAAATATTAAGTACGTTGAATATGACTTATTTATCTTTTAGTATGTTGTGGTTGATAAGGACGAAAGTCCCAAAAGAAGTTAGGATGAGGAATAGTTTAGAAGTGTATAAATGTGTGTTTTTGCAGGGGTTTTCTTCAAATTATAGGGGAAACTCTGCCGGTTTTTCATTAAGATTTTCAGAGGATTTTTTTTAGGATTTTACATAAAAGACCTGAACTAGAAATAATTTTTTTGAATAGTTTTATCAAAGCGACAGAGCAAAAAGTGTGAAAAAAATAGTTAATTAAAGACCGTTCTCTTAGTGAACAGTTTTAGGCACGATTTACCCGTGTAGCTAGGGGTGGGTCATGTCAATTACTGTGAGGACCAAGGAATCACAATGAGGATGATGGATACCTTGAGCATCTTAAGATGAAAAAGAGATAACGTTATGATCCTCAGCGTTGGTAGATAAAGCCGTCAAGTTGACTTCATAGCGAGTGAGGTCATATCTTGCTTGCCTAGCCAAGTGCCTTCGGGCTTGGGAACTTGGACCAGCCAATATTCCCCCAAAAATCGTGGCTACTTCTTCTAATGGTTCTTTTCCTTTGTTATTCTTGCTAGATGGTTCGAACTGGGGGGGGCGCTCGATAAATGTATTCTTGTAGCTGGCTATCCTTGATAAGACCCTCAATTTGTCTTCTAAGTTCGAAGCAATCTGCAGTGTTATGATCATGAGCTCGATGAAAATGACAAAACTTTCTCCTATTTCTTGCTCATGGATTCGATCGTAAAAGGGCAGTTTCTTTCAGTAGTCCCTTATCTTTGATTTCTTTTAAGATATCTTGTTGTGGCATGTTAAGTAGTGTGAAAGTACGGTGCTCTTCCTGGGGTCGATCATGATGCTCTTGGCGGGGTTGGGTGGATGACCCTTGCAACAAGAGACGATTATTTCTAAATGTATCTCATAAAGAGCGTCGATCCGAGGTTGACCTCTAATTTCTATCGCGATGTTCTCTCCTGTGATTGTCATATGACTGTCCATCTATACATGAGGAATTAGGCGTCACAGGAGTCTACCCAGGGTAATTTGCTTGATAAATTTCCTCTGCATCGACATGGCTAAAGACTATTGCCAATGCTTCTTGGTACGTGCCTGGGAGGTTAACAGAGAATTCCCATGCTATAGGGAGTTCCCCTTTGATTCCTTGGACCAAACCTTGCACAGCATAACTATCATTAAATTAATCCACTCGAGCGACTTCCCACTGGTACCTATCCACAAATGCACGAAGGGACTTATTACGACCCTGCTTGATTGAAAGAAGGCTCTATGTCGGTCGACTTCTCGCTTTTATATTACTAAAGTGTGTGAGAAAACTAGGAGTAAGCTCATCAAAGCTGGAGATGGATGAGGCTGGTAACCTCCTATATCATTGCTTAGCTGATCCCAAAGGTAAGAGAGAAAGTTCTACACATTATTCCCCCTGAAACCTCTTGTATCTCCATATGAGAAACAAAAGAGTCTAAATGCTCTCAAGAGTTAGTTGTCCTTTAGTAAAGCTCAAGTTGTGGCATCCGAAATCCATACGGGTATCTTTCCCTAAGAATATCTTCAGCAAAGGGTGACTCCAATTGTGGACGACCATTCTCTTCTCCTCTTGAACACTTAATCAACTTCTCCAGTTTATGAATTTTCTCATCCATTTCTCGCTTGAATTGCGCATAATGATTATCTGATGTTTTCTCTTCTGAGACATCCATTGGAATAACATCTGGGCGATGATCCTTACTTCTAGGTGGTGAGTTGGGGCGATTTCTTTTTTACTGGAAGTTACCCCTCAGAGCATAAGGACCATGATAAGAATAGGTTGACTGATCAACATTACTTCCTTTTGGTCCCTGCTCAACACTTGTATGATTTTTTTTGTTTAAAGAGTGACGAAAGTCTATTGCTGTCAATCGTTGTTCAGATATGACAAGTGGAGGAGGGAGAATCTTTGGGCGACCATCCCCTCCCAGAATAATAGGATGGGAAAGATTTGGTTGAATGACCTGCTGCAGAGGTAATCCAGTGGTCTGGGCAACTAGATCGGTATGTCCACCAACATCAGCCGAGACATAAGGTATTATCACAGCATTCCTCGGTTGTTTTCAGCAGTATTTGCAGCCTGTTGAGTACTACGTCCAAAAGCTTGGTTGAACATGGTCACCATACGGTTCATTTGTTCACCAAAATTCCGCATTGTGTGCTCCATGGTAGTCAATCGGCTTGCCTTGCCTTTCTTCGATCTCTTGGTTGGAAGTCAGTGTTGCTTGGGGTTAGAGGCCATCCCAGAGGATATTACTAAAGCTCTCCCTGTATCAACTACCCTTCAGCGTCGGGGAGGTGCTTCTATCTCGATTTCTTCGTCAACCTCTAGGGAGGTTGAGTGTTGGGATGCGTGACTCATGATGTGTTTGATTATGTTCGGATTGGAGTAACAACTAAAAAGGCTTAGATTGTCGTTCCCACAGACGACGACAACTATTGATGCACGATTTTCAGACGGCCGAAAAGCGGGTTGAAGCTTGAATTGTACGTCGGGTTCAATCTTGAGAACAAAGAAAACAGTCAAGGGTGCCGGCGGTGGTACCGACGAAAACCCTCCGATGCCCAAGTCAGTTTCTGGCACACCGAAATTTTCTAAAAGGATTTCCTAGAGAGAGAAACTCTCAAAAGCAAAGAAAATTTAGAGAGAGAAAGAGTTTAGAAAAATGTGCATACCTTGAGTAAAAATCTGGAGGATTTATATAGGCATTAGGAGGATTCATTGTAGGACCCAGATAATAGGCCAAAATAATGGGCTTGAGTAATGGACTTATTGTGTTAGGTTTAATTAAAGCCCAATTTTGTTATGACCATAACATATATATATATATATATATATATATATGTTATAACTAATTAATTCGAATTTCATTATTGAAAGATGATGAAGCTAGGAAGAAATGTAAAGAACAAGAATTGTTGAAACTAGCATATTGAAAGGTCAATCTGCCAAAATATTTGAGCTCTTGCACATCCAATTTATGTTTAGTTTACGCTTTGTTGTTTAGATGATGTTTTCTATGAAGTGGATCTTTTACTTTCTTTGTCTTATGTCTTGAGTATTACCTTCTATTCCAACTTGAGCTTATCTACACCAATCAATTATGTTGAGGGTGTCACATTATTTTGCTACTTTGATGAGTCCATCCATATATTATCACAAGATTGAGAGGTTATAGATGATTTAAGAGGATTACTTTTGTCTGCTCAAGAAAAAGTAAGTGGTAGCGCTTACCCTTCTTTATCGATCTAAAGAAATTTTACCTTTTATTATATCATATCGTATTTATATTTTTGATAATTTTATTCTTATATTACACCCTTCAATTCCTCGAAGGCTCAAACACCTTGCCATAAGCCTATAGCTAAAAGAGGGTACTAATTCCGTTTGTGAACAATAAAATTAGAGGCTCTTTCGAGAAAACTATGTGAAGCATATTGTTTAAAACGGCAATTCATTTAAGAAGATGGAATATATTGAAATTAAGATGGAACAATAATTCTTCTACCAATCAATTGGAGCATTGATCAGAATAAGAAATGGGGCAACGTTGTAATAAAAAAAAAGGCAAGAATGATTTATCAAAATATATAATCAAGTTGATTATTAGGAAAAGTAAGTTATTCCAACCCTTCAGAAAAATTGAGAAGATTTTGTGTTCACTCCGAACTGTGGTTTAGTAGAGTAGCATCTGGCTAACAAGTTTGTAGTAGAACTGATGAGTAACATGGCATAAAAAGCAAAGTCTAATATTGTTAACTTCTTTTTCTTTTTTTTAATTGATTACCTTTTGGTAGATTATGTATAATTTAGAAAACCATGTGACAGAGCATCATGTGGCCCTAAATAATTTTTTTTAATTCTAAATAATGCTTGCATTTACTATTTTTAAACATAATTAATCAAGCTTCAGTCTTTTTTTTTTTTAATCTTATCTTTTCTGCAAATTGATACGCAATTATGGAGTGGAAGTCAACTTCTGAAGCGAATTGTACTTAATTATTTTTATTTTCCTATGTATCAACGTCTTGACCTATCTAAAAGTTGAAAGATACCATTAAAATACCAAAAACTTTAGTTTACTTGATAGGGTTTGCTTGCTTGCAAAATTTTTTTATTAACATATTTGACTTTAATTGATAATAGTATTCAATTTAAGAAATGATTTAAAAAAGAATCATAGTCAATTTTGCATTGGGGTGCAAATTTACTATTATTAGTATCACAAAAATATTTTAAATTTCTTAATAGATAATTTTAGTACACACTTTGAAACATACAGTTCCTTTTGTTTTTAATCAAACAAGTTGTATGCATTAATTTCATCTTTCTGCAAGCTTACAAATAGACTTGGTAGTAGGGCAATAGTTCATGTTAAAGCGGCTTTGCATCAAATTGTATTTTATTAGTTTCGTTTAGAAAACCTTTGCTAATCTAAACGGGGTCCATTAGTTTTAAGCTCTGATTAGTGTTAAAACTCAATATATAAAGAAGTGGCAATTTGTAGAAATCACAATCTTAAAAACAATACGAGAAAATAAATAAAACTATAAAAAAAACAAATATTTTGGAAATGCATAGAAACTTCAAAATTAATGAAGCATACGGAAACACCTTTACAATTCATAACTCATATCACATATTCGAATGTCATAAATATAATGGGCTTAGATAATATAGATTTATATAAAATAAACTAAAATAGGATCCAGTTTTAAATTGTAGTAACTCCTTATTCACCTAAACCAAGCTAATAAAAATCTTAACACAGATGTCCCAAATATTGGGTTAACCTGGCTACAATGCTCCGACTAAATTGGCTCTTAAATTTATAAGAATAAAAGCTTGTAGTCATTCATTAAAAAAGCGCTTTGAGTTAAGGGAGCCTAGATTTTGCTGATCTCAACTTATGAACATGCTAAAAAAGTCAACAAAGCTTATGACATAACCGGCCAACTTCGGGAACTGAAGAGTTCAACTCTTTTTTTTTTTGGGGGGTATTTTAAGATATTATTGATTCCAATCTCACCAAAAATAGTATATTACGGGAAATGATTGCAATAATGCAAGTTAAACAAACAATTTCTTTCATTTTCGAGTATAAGAAGCTAAAATAATGATTTGTAGAATTTGGGTTCGATCCCCAATTCTCGTTTGAGAACGATTGCATTGAACGAGTTTACACGCCACAAAATAATTACATAATTTATTGCCTTTCAAAGGACAAATCTTCTTGCAACTATTACTATGTTTGCTTATTAATGTTATTCTGCTTCCGGCATGATGAATGAGGTGGGATGATATATAACTAGTTCTTTTCATGTTTGAAGGGAAATTATGATATTTCTAATATAATTAGGAGGTGGTTTGGTTTGTGATTTAAATTAGTATTAGATTCTCCTTCGGAAATGATATATATATATATATATATACATAGAAGATTTTATAACTTTCAAGTTTTTATTATAGAAGGAGATCAAACAAATGTTAGATGAGTAGTTTAATACTGAAATTTTATAGGAGGGCTTTTATTTCTTTAGTTTAAAGATAGCTTTATAGGACACCAGGATGGGATTCTATAAAAGAATATATATAGATAGCTTCCTCCATCTATTTGGAATTTTTTTGTTGATCACCACCCTTTATGAACTGTAAAGGAGATTTTCAATTTAATCTGGGAAAGATTTAGACTATTTTCATAATTTCCTTAGCTTTGAAGCAAATGAAATTTGTGAGCATTAGTTTAGCGTATGACAAGAGAGGGTAATGAAATTATGAATTAATTTATTTTTTAAAGGCTTAGTCTTACTAGTTTACCAAATCAAAGTGTACATAAAAGTTGCCAAAAAAATTATTAATTTCCACATGGGCCCATTTTTGTTGTCACCAACCATATTATCAATCATTCATCACTTGAAAAATTTGATTTGTCTTGCATAGTATTATGATGCTAGGTATTATGTATATGTACCATAAACGAGCATGATTCTCCGCACAGCATTTTTCAATAAATAAAACCAAAATAAGAATATTATCAATATTCAAACAATTGTCATCCCAAATATTTAATTATATTACGACGTGGCCAAACCTAATTGCCTACAACTTCCCGTTTATTAATTTCGTAAAATTACTAAATTAATAAATAATTCTTGCCGGTGAATACATATATATGCATATATATGCCTTGAAGTTGATGGTGATAAAATTTACGCTAATTCTCACTTTATGTTCTGCCTATTTAGAGGTGACAATTTTTGATAATACGATATTAAATTAGTGAGTTACCATTGACACGATTATTAATTGATGTGATCATGTTAGTATTAGGATACTCAATACGATCAATAAATGTGTGAGATTCGCGTTTAGGGTGTTCAATATGTCAATTCGTTCAATGACACAAATAGTTAAATTAAGCATATAGTGTGGAATATAAATAATTAAGAAATAAATTACCCTATTTAATAGTAAATTCAAATTATTTTAATATTTTATTAGTGAATAATTTTAATTATATAAATACATAGAATACGTTGAACAATTAAGTAGGTGTGGTTGGTTAAGCATATAGGTTCTGTGAGTTAACGTGATGTGGTTACAACACGTTTAGTAAAATATTTGTATCCATGTTTAAAATCTTGACACCAATAATTAAATAGGTCAGTATCCGTGTTAGCCAAAATTTCACTAGTTTATATCCTAACAAGATACATAAACACGAATTTGTCAGCCTTATTACCCTATCCCAATTCCCAAATGTAACTCTTACATTTAATAATAAATTCATCAATTTATCAACAATTCAAAGCAATTAAAAGTATTATAAAAACACCTCATAATATCCATCACTCTTCATGCTTAACCTTAACCTTCAAGTCAACTACGCATATACGTAAATTAAAAGTTCAATGAGTTATTCTTATCTCACCTTCCTAGAAATGTATAATAGATAATTTTCCAAGTGTGTGTGTGTATACATACATACATACATACATACATATATATATATATATATATCGATCGGTTGTAATGGATAAGTGATGGAAAGTTTTCATTAATATTCAATGGTAACGGTAATGTTAATCAATGTCTTCTTTTCATAAACGGTAAGCCATCTCTGATTATTGATTAATTTTTTACCATTTGTCTTTCACTATTACTCATTGACGCATTTGTAGCTTATCAGCCCTCGGAAAACTAACAATAAATTGTGATTATATATATATATATATATATATATGTATGTATGTATAAAAAATAATTCTGTTGCAAAACGTGGGAAGAGGACAAAATAATTTGTACTTTGAAAAAAAAATAGTAATAATAGTACTTGGAAACAATGAGTAAGTAACACGTCTCAGTTTTTGATATATAATATTAGTGTGAAAGGTGATTGAATAATATAATTATGGGGCTGGTCCGACTCTTTTTGGCTATAAAGTCCAGAAGAAGTAGTGCAGGTAACAGGCGAATTAAGCCATCTTCCGGGAAATTGCGAAACCTCGAGTAAAGATGGCAGAGAAAGATGTGGAGACGAATTCGCGTTCTGAAGCAGAAGGGACTGGAATTGAATCAATGGAAGTGGAGAAGAACCTGAAAGAGAAAAAGGTATCATGGGCAAAGCTACGTCGAGTTGACTCCTTCAATCTGGAGGCTGGCAGACTTTCGAGGACTACTCATGGCCATGGCTCCAAGGTCATAAATTTATTTTCATTTCACTCTCTGTGTTTATTCTATTTCATTCCTCCATGTATATATATCTTCCGTTTATCCAATACGCGATGTCTGACAAAATTGTTTTGGGAAAACAATTAAACAAAACACGATTATTTTTTATCTTTCAAATTTTGGAATGACTTTGCCCTAAGATATATTTTCTCCGGATAATATTTTGATACCCACTTTTGCTACAGTTCTCTTCTCAAAATTGACAAAAACATGTGTGCTAGTGTAACCACTATGTTAAAAAGAATCCTAATTCACTATTCTTAATAATGTTTTTAAATAGTCAAACAAAATGTACGTACAAAAACTTCAACAAGTATCAAGAACTCTGATTATTTTTGTTTCAAGAAAAATAGACTACTAATTAAAAAAGCAGTGAAAACATCTCAAGATTATTATTATTATCTTTTAAATGTTACCAAAATAACAGTCAAACACGTTTTTCTTATTTTCTAAATTCAGAAAACACAAAATAAATCTGTGAAAACGAAAACGAATCATGTTCCTCAACAAATTTTTGTATGTGTGTACATGATCAGAACGATTGGAGAACAGTGTTCATTTTGGCATTCCAAAGCATAGGGGTGGTGTATGGAGACATAGGTACATCTCCACTCTATGTGTTCGCCAGCACTTTCACCAGAGGCATAGATGACGTAGATGATATTCTTGGAGTATTGTCACTCATCATCTACACTATGGCGCTTGTGCCCTTGATCAAATACGTTCTTATTGTGCTGTGGGCTAACGACAACGGTGATGGTGACTTACTCCAACCTTCTTGTTCATTTTTATGTACAATTAATATTAATAATTGCTTAATTTCTAAGTGGTTAGGCACATGCAGTGTAGGGTTACATGCACTAAACAATTCACAACCACTTTATGGAAGTCAACTTCTCATATACATTATTTGATCAAGATCAAAGTGTTTTAAATTTGGGTTCCGTGTTAACATCTTCCGTATAAAATAATAAGATACTTTTGAAAGAAAAACAAACCAAAATTAACTAATGATCTTTATTCATTCTTCTGGCATGGTTTCTTAGAAAATAATAATATATCGTAGTCTAACGAAAGAAAGCTTCTAAAACTTTTTTATTTTTTTGAAGTCTAATTTGATTGATTTTAATTCCTGAATCATATAAAAAGTATATAGTATACATATTTTATGCAGGTGGAACATTTGCACTCTACTCGTTAATATGCCGATATGCAAAGGTGAGTTTGATTCCAAATGATCAGCCTGAGGACAGGGAGCTGTCAAATTACAAACTTGACATACCATCCAGCCAATTAAGACGTGCTCAAAAAATTAAACAGAAGCTTGAGAGTAGTAAAACTTCCAAAATCATCCTTTTCCTTGTCACTATCCTCGGAACTTCCATGGTCATTGGTGATGGAGTTCTCACTCCATGCATTTCAGTCCTTTCGGCAGTGAGCGGGATCAAGTCTCTAGGCAAAGGTAGTTGGGGTTCTGTAGTTTATAAGTTATTAGTGTAACTTAAAGTCTTTCAGAAGTGAAATATTAATCTTCATGTTGATAAATTTTGTGCAGACACTGTTGTCGGGGTTTCTGTAGCAATCTTGGTACTTCTATTCGCAATTCAAAGATTTGGCACCGATAAAGTGGGATCTACATTTGCTCCCATCATCTTCTTATGGTTTTCCTTTATCAGTGGAATTGGACTTTACAACTTGTTCAAATATGACATTGGTGTATTGCGTGCTTTCAATCCAAAATACATTGTGGATTACTTCAGAAGAAACGGTAAGCATGGATGGATTTCACTTGGTGGAGTCGTTCTCTGCATAACAGGTGAGCCTTGCACTGCTACTGTATCATATATTTTCCTCAATCATCTTAAGCGCTTTGCAAGTGTGCTACAATTAACCATTTCTTGTTGTTTACGAGACAGGTACCGAAGCAATGTTTGCTGATCTGGGTCACTTTAATATCCGAGCAATACAAGTAATAGACTCATTTCCACTTCTCAAATTCCACTTTAACGCTTCCATTTCATTCTATTAATTAAAAGAGAGAGAGAGAGAGAGAGAGAGATGGTAGACATATTTGACTTTTCCACCATTAAATTGCAGATTAGTTTCTCTGGCATTGTGATGCCGGCATTACTAACCGCATATGCCGGGCAAGCTGCTTATCTCCGCAAATTTCCGAATCACGTGTTGAATACATTTTATGATTCTATTCCTGGTAAGTCCAACCGTTGCGAGGAAGAAGAAGTGAAGAATATATCAAAACTATAGATAGAAAACTGAGAGAAAATAAAAAATAAATTAATCAATTGTGCAAGGGCTTTTGTTGATTAAGAGTTCCCATAATATATATCTTCCCCGTTTTGCAGATCCATTGTACTGGCCAACTTTTGTTGTGGCTGTAGCAGCTTCCGTTATTGCCAGCCAAGCCATGATATCTGGAGCATTCGCAATCATCTCTCAGTCGTTGAGTCTCAGTTGTTTCCCCAGAGTTAAAGTTGTTCATACTTCATCTCAGTACGAGGGACAGGTCTATATTCCCGAGGTCAACTACATGCTTATGATTGCTTGTGTTATAGTCACTGCGAGCTTCAAGACCACTGAGAACATCGGCCACGCGTATGGTAAGCTCAAAACTTAAGTGCAAGTGCAACTATATTTGATGGACAACATTGAACATTTATTAGAGCCGAGTAGTGCCCACAAGATGTCAAAAAAGTGGTAACCTTGACTTTCGTTTCATCTCTTACACCCAATTACACTTGATACATGCAGGAATTGCTGTAGTTGCTGTTATGGTGATGACAACATGTATGGTCACACTGATAATGCTTGTGATATGGAAGACAAGTATATTATGGATTGCTGTTTTCTTTGTTGTCTTTTTCTCCATAGAGGTTGTGTATCTATCAGCAGTCCTGTACAAATTCACACAAGGAGGCTACCTTCCATTGGCCTTTTCATTTTGCCTAATGATTATTATGGGGATATGGCATTATGTGCAAAAAGAAAAATACTTCTATGAGCTGAACAACAAGGTTTCTAGTGAATTCGTGAGAGACTTGGTTGCAAACCCAACTGTCAATCGAGTGCCTGGAATGGGATTTCTTTACTCCGAGCTTGTACAGGGAATTCCTCCCATTTTCCCTCACTTCATCGCCAACGTACCATCCATCCACTCGGTTCTGGTGTTTGTTTCAATCAAGTCGATTCCAATTAGTAGGGTGGCATTGGAGGAACGCTTCCTGTTTCGATATGTGGAGCCTAGGCAGCACAGGATGTTCCGCTGTGTTGTTAGGTACGGATACAATGACAAAATTGAGGAACCTCAAGAATTTGAGGCCCAGTTGCTGGAATACTTGAAAGAGTTCATCCGCCAAGAACACTACATTCCTGAAGGTAATCCCGAACAAACGGCTCCTGAGCCAATCAATCCTCAGCATTCCACTTTGTTAGTCAGCGAGGGGAAGGCTAAAGGATCAACAGTTCACATTGAGGAATCACTACAACAGGCTCCTCCATCCCGTGTTTCCTCAGGTTCCATTCGATCTTTCAATGCTGCTAACTCAAGAAACTCTTCTAACAGAATTACCTCCGCACCGCTCCAGGAAGCTGAAGAGGAGATGCAGTTTGTTCAGAAAGCAGTGGAGAACGGTGTGGTATATCTCTTGGGAGAAACAGAAGTCGTGGCCAAGGACAATTCATCTCTATTCAAGAAAATGATAGTGAACTATGGCTACAGTTTTCTCCATAAAAATTTCAGGCAGGGGGACAAAATATTGGCAATTCCGAAGACAAGGCTTCTCAAGGTTGGGATGACTTATGACATATGAAATTCAACTCTGTTAAATCTAAGTACATAATCTTTCCTTCGCAACCCGGTAATGTGTTTAAGAAAATAATGCTTGGTATGCTTTCTAACTTCCATGTCTTTTAAATTAAGGAGGGGTAATTGTGTGGTTTTTTAAATCCTATAACTCATAAAAAATCAGGGGTGTGTACAATATTTAACAAATATTTTCATGTAATTAATGCCAACTCCGAATCTGAAACAATATGGCAGAGGTTGAAAATTGTCAATCCTTGGCTTTGACTAGTAGTTGAAGCACATATAATATATATGTATTTGGGATTTTGCTTGGTTTTGATGGGATACCAACTAGCTTTGACCCCACACAAGTGGTCATATGATTAATTGAAACGGTATCGTGCCATTACCGTCTTTGAAATGAATTTGAGTTCATCCATTGAGTTAGCTAGCCTCCGCAATGCTGAAGCTTTACCATACATAGATTTTCTTGCCACATGATGGTATTATAAATAATTTAACCAACTTTATGCTAAAATGGAATATAAGATCTATAATATCTATACATGCCACATGATGAATCATAAGTACTGCCATAATTTTCCAAAATATGAAAAGCCCATCCGTCAATCTGGACATGTCACATGGTGCTATCGCAAACTAATTAATGCACGATATTATATATAGAGAAAAAAAATAACAATCACAACACAAAACCGAGCTTTTAGTCAAACTTTGTCTGGCTCAAACTGAGGTCCAACCATTCATAATGGTAACTTAAATTTGGACGAAGCACTCAAAAATGATTTTATGAATGATTTAAAAAAAAAAAAAGAATTGACTAAGATCTCCTAAATTTCTTTATTACGATAAAACATTTCACATTGTTGGTCTTGTTTGTTAATTAAAACGCTAACTATTGGTAAAGTAAATAATAAAATCAAGGCAAAAACCAATAACAGAGAATATATACGTGTGAAGAAATTTGAAATCAAAGAATCTATATGGTGTAATTAAAAGAGTTTAGAGAAACTGAAGAATATTATTCTGTGTGTTTTCATTAGCTTGTGTATGGTCTTTATATACAAAAACTGCACCAATTAAATTTTTGATTTCAGTCCTATAATTGTGGACA
The DNA here is from genome assembly GCA_013180625.2 of Boswellia sacra. Classification (NCBI taxonomy): domain Eukaryota; kingdom Viridiplantae; phylum Streptophyta; class Magnoliopsida; order Sapindales; family Burseraceae; genus Boswellia; species Boswellia sacra. Next base: position 73,883 of record SNVD02013580.1, on the reverse strand, counting down.
AATCAAAGGAATAAAATCATAATTTAATACAATGGAATCACACATAGACAGAAAATCAATCACAGATATATAGCCTTTGATTACTTCCTAAGATTGCTCTCTATTAGTAATAACTAAGATTATATTACTAGAAATTGTTAACGTTATACTATATAACAATTATTTTAATGTTGAGCATATTGTTGCGTGTTTAATTTTTTTTTTCAGTTAATATTGAAAATTCGAAAAGGAATTGCTCATTGTTAGATTTATTAAAACTTATGAAACGAAAAATATATAACAAAATGTGGACCTCAACGAAAAAAAAAAATCTGTAATTGCATGGCTATACATGTTTGTAGATTGTTATTTATGTGGGTGTAAAAATAATCCTCCGAGATACGGGATTGATTGAAGACTGAAAGAGAGCCAAGTCTGTAGTCAAAAAAATTATGAGCCAAGTCTAAAGTCTCAGGAAATTACTGAGAAATCAAGAAGAAAACAATGCAACTTGCTAAAAATACACAAAGAAAATAGACACAGAAACACCGAATCCAACGCTAGCGATCTCTTTTAATTTAAATGCAGCAGAGCTAACTTGCAACTTCATTCTACCAATTTTCATTTCCAGGATCAACCCTTCAGTCTCCTTGCAGACCCTTTAACAAATTAAGTCTCTTCTTGAGAGGTAGCTCTGTTTACTGGTATGACGTCCCCCACAGACAAAGATAAAGAAGAGGCTCATGACCACGAGGAAGGTTTGACTCATTGTTCTGTAGTTTATGACATTTAGTCTTTTTATTAATCTTTTTTATGAATAAATTAATTATGATGAAATGAACGCAGGAAATGGAGCCATGGGAGTTCAACGAAAGATATCTACGAATAAATTGCGTCATGTAGACTCACTCAACCTGGAGGCTGGGAAAATTACTTCCCCTGGAGGCCATGCCAGCGATGTAATCACTTGTGTTATTTATAAGTTGGACGTTTAATGTTATAAATGCGACATCATCTCATACATATTTTATTTGTTTCTTTCTGTATGCGTAACTAACAGTTTGATTGGAGGACGACAATTAGTCTAGCATTTAAGAGCATAGGAGTAGTATACGGAGATATAGGGACTTCTCCACTTTATGTCTTTTCTAGCACTTTTGGGGATGGTATAAAGGACAATGACGACATTGTTGGGGTGTTGTCACTCATCTTCTACACAATTGTGCTAGTGCCCTTAATTAAGTACGTTGCAATTGTGCTCCGGTGCAATGACCACGGTGATGGTAAGCTACTAAAATTTCTAGGACGCAAACAGCTTTATTTGTTTTTTTTTTAACAAAAAAAAATTGTGATTGCTGTGTTTGCAGGAGGTACATTTGCTATCTATTCGTTACTGTGCCGGTCTGCAAAGGTGGGATTAATTCCAAATAGTCAGCCTGAGGACAGGGAGCTATCCAACTATAGATTTGACACAGTAACAAGCGAGACAAAACGTGCTCAAAGAATTAAACATAAGCTCGAGACAAGTAAAACTGCCAAAGTCTCACTTTTCCTTGTCACTATCCTGGGAACTTCCATGGTTATTGGAGACGGTGTTCTCACTCCATGCATTTCAGTCCTTTCAGCTGTGAGTGGGATCAAGTCTCTAGGCAAAGGTACTCGATTCATTTAATAATTAACTTAATTTGCAAGGATTATATATTGCTATGTATGGCTCTTAAGAATCATGCCCATACATAAAAATAAAGATCTGAAACATTGTATTAATATTGAAATATATATATATATATATATATATATATATATATTAAGACTTGAAAGGACGCTGGTTGATTAGTCTTTGTTATATCTTATTTATGTTAATGTTGGCATATTATATATGCAGATGCTGTTGCGTGGATTTCCATAGCAATCTTGATATTTCTTTTTGCGGTTCAAAGATTCGGAACAGATAAAGTGGGTGTTTCATTTGCTCCGATCATCTTCGTTTGGTTTTTATTTATCTCATGCATTGGTTTGTACGACTTGTTCAAATATGACGTGACTGTATTACGTGCTGTCAATCCGTGGTACATCATAAAATACTTCGAAAGAAATGGTAAGGATGGATGGATGTCCCTTGGAGGAGTTATTTTGTGCATAACAGGTGAGTGCTAACTAGTTAGCTAGCCCGTAAATTTACTTCAATGATCAAGTTTCAAGTTTCAACTCTAGCTCTTACCCTCAAGTTTGTAATTATTTTTTATTTTTCTATTGTAAATGAGATAGGTGCTGAAGCAATGTTTTCTGATCTGGGTCACTTCAGCGTCCGATCAATACAAGTAAGCATTAGATAAACAATAGGCATTTCCCATATATATATGCGATTTGATTGAATCTGATTTTCCATTTGTTATTTGTTTCCTTCTCTTTCTGTTGACAATACAAGTCTTACAATGGAATTGCAGATTAGTTTCACTTTCATTGTGATGCCTGCTATACTATCTGCTTATTGTGGGCAAGCATCATACCTCAGCAAATACCCACGAGACGTTGAGAATGCCTTTTATGCTGCCGTTCCCGGTAAGCGTTCTCTCGTTAACTTTATTGTCAGCGAAATTATCACTTGAGAAAAGTGAATAAAAATATTAATTTCTCTTTTCCATGTGGGGTTAACTATTATGGAAATTTGGTAACATTATGCGTTGCTGACCTTTAGCATATATCTTCATTGTTATATATATATATGCAGGTCCAATGTACTGGCCGACATTTATTGTGGCTGTATTTGCTGCCATTATTGCCAGCCAAGCTATGATCTCTGGATCATTCTCTATTATTGCCCAATCCCTGAGTCTCGGTTGTTTCCCGAGAGTTAAAGTTGTTCATACTTCATCTAAGCATGAGGGACAGGTCTACATACCCGAAATCAACTATTTGCTTATGATATGCTGTGTTATAGTCACTGCCATCTTCAAGACCACTGAGCACATTGGCAATGCCTATGGTAAGTCAGAACTTATCACGATTACCATTTTGTTATGTCACTGTAATTTTTTGACTCATGTAACACATTGCAGGAATTGCTGTGGTTGCTGTTATGATCATCACAACATGTATGGTATCTCTGATAATGCTTGTTGTATGGAAGACAAGGATCTGGTGGGTTCTCAGTTTCTTGATGGTATTTGTCGTCATAGAGTGTATTTATCTATCAGCAGTCATGTCCAAATTTATCGAGGGTGGCTACCTTCCACTTGGCTTCTCATTTATCCTAATGATTATGATGGGAATATGGCATTATGTACACAAACAAAAGTACGTTTATGAACTCAACAACAAGGTTTCTGTTGAATACATCAGAGATTTGGTTGCAAATTCAAATGTGACTCGGGTACCAGGAATGGGAGTTCTATGTTCTGAACTTGTCCAGGGCCTTCCTCCAATTTTCCCTCACTTTGTGGCCAATCTTCCGTCTATCCACTCAGTTCTAGTCTTCGCCTCAGTCAAGTCCATTCCGATTAGCAAAGTTCTGCTGGAGGAACGCTTCCTGTTCCGAAGAGTTGGGCCAAAAGAAAACAGGATGTTCCGCTGTGTTGTTAGATATGGATACAGAGAGAAAATTGAGGACAACCAAGAGTTTGAGCGCCAGTTGGTGGATTACTTGAAAGACTTCATTCGCCATGAGCACTTCATTAACGGAGCAGCAGCAACTGCTGAAAAAATGGCTGATGCTTCATCAGGTTCTGCTCGGCCTTTTGATGCAGCAATCCCTGAAGCTGAAGAGGAAATCCGTCTTGTGCAGAGCGAATTGGAGAAAGGTGTGGTCTACCTGTTGGGAGAAACCGAAGTGATTGCCAAGCCAAATTCATCCTTCTTCAAGAAGGTTGTTGTCAACTATGCCTACAGTTTCCTCCGCAAGAACTTCAGGCAAGGAGACAAATTTTTGCAGATCCCACAAAGGAGGCTTCTCAGAGTTGGAATGACATACGAGATATGAAATATGAAGGTTTTGAGATGCTGTCAAGTTTCGAGGAATCAAGTGATTATGCCGTGCCTTTCCAACCCGGAATAAAAGAAATTTGTTAATTAGATGCTTAGAAGTATTTGTTAGTTGCTCTCTCACTCTCTCTCTCTTTTTTTTTTTTTTTTCAATTCCCTTATTTTCATGATTTCATTTCAGTACTATTTGTTAATTCTTCCACAGAGGGTGGCCTGCTACTAAAGGTATACATAAGGAATAATGGATGTTTCTGTTAGATAATTGAGTAAAACCCCCTCTGAATAAGTTTTGATTCTTTGATGTAGCCAAGCCTTTTTCTAATAATAAGGGATTGTTTTTTGAATACCTTTATGCATTTTACTTAAATGTTAGAAATAAACCATACCATTTGGTGAAGTGCAACAGGGATGACCTGCACAAATGCTGGTACCGAGAAGAAAAATTAATTTGTGTTTTCTTAGACATTATGGCCATTAAATATCGTCCACAAATCTACAACATAATTAACTATCCTTTATTCCTTTGTTGTTGTTTGCCTCCCATTTTTGTATTATGGGTATAATTGAGGAGTTGAGTTTTATGAGAGACAATCAAATGATTATTAGTGAAATTAATTTTCTACCATATCTTTGTCTGTGAATGAAGGTTTTAAGCCAAATTAGCATGCACAACAGAAGTTATAGCATCTTCAACATGTCTAACTATGGAGTTTTTCTGCATTAATAGGTTAGTTGCATGAATTAGCTAGTTCTAAAGTTTCATTTTCCATCAATGTTTCCCCGTTGCAGACACAAAGTTGCACAAGCTGCTAGGACTAGAAAAAAAAGAAATACCAAAACCTTTGCAGTATAATTTGATACTCTATTTAACAAATATGTGCATGATCATGTTAAACTCATTCAAATATACACGAAGAAACTGGCAATTAGAAATGACAAACACATATTAGCCAACTTGTGATGGATATCCCAGGTGGATATCATTGAAGCAGGTAGGCATAACAACTTAAAATAAGTAAAATAGAAGGCCAAGTTCGTCTCTTCATTCGGATCTCTTCTTTGGAAGTATCTACTCAGTCACTTTTAATTTGTCTGAAACTCTTTCGGTCATATTGGTTTTCATTCTCAAGTCTCAACTAATTCTTAATGTCAAGACAGAAGCGGCAAACGCCTTCTGAAGATCTATATTCTATATACCCTTTGATTGCAACAGCATTTTAGCCACTATAATTTGGCAGTAACCTCAAGTTCGAAAAGGTTTTCATCTTTCATCTTCCAGATAATTTAAGCAGGGAACTCAGGTTAAAAAGCAGTCCGGAGGAGATTCTTCTATAATTTTAAGGACTCTAAGTGTGGTCCTTCCATGAAGGGGTGACTACTGTTTTATCTAGCATGTAGGACAAACAGAGCCAACTTAAATGCATATTTTAATTATTTGATATTGATTAACAATTTGATGTTGCAATCAGAGAATTCTAAATACATTTTAATAGAAATAGACGGACCATGGTCTTTGGTTGACGTTGGCATAGAATTTCTTCTTCTTTTTGTCAGCTACCAAAATCCTTCCTTCCAGGCTAAGCATATATTATGAGCTTATTTCTAGCTTTCATGAGAAAGCATCAAAGCCTTCTAAACATGTCAAACTTTGTTCAGGAATTTGATGAAGATGAACAGTTTCAAAGCACTATTGCATCACAATCTTCAAATGGAAGTCCTTCTAATGCTGAAAATGGTGCTGATGGTTCCACTCCTTCCACCACAAAGACTTCGAAAAAGAAGAGAAATCTTCCAGGAAATCCAGGCAAGCAAGCACACTTCTTTTGTATCCAGTTATTTATATTAGCAGTAAAGAACTTTTGGGGAGCACTTGTTTAGCAGCAAAACTGTCAAATTTTTGAATTAGGAAACAAGCATATCATTGTAAGAATTGCATAGTTAATCAAACATATAGATTTCAGAAAGTATTTAAACTACGGCTAATGAAGTTGTGTTCTTAAAATAACTGCTCTTTTGAATTATTCTATATATAAATCAAAATTAGTAACCTTGGGGGCTACACATATGGTGAAATTTTTGCTTTAATGGCTTTGGTTTCAAGCCTAACTGAACCATAACGTAATATAATTGCAGAGGTTCAATTTCAATTGAGTCATCAATAGGCTGAATTAAGTTTAATCTTAATTCTTAAAAAGGTTGATTCAGAGATCGACCAAGAATGTCAGCTTAACATACAATATCTAACTAATTGTTCTTGTGGGAGCTTTTTTACAGACCCTGACGCGGAAGTTGTGGCATTATCGCCAAGGACACTGATGGCAACAAATAGGTACATATGTGAGGTTTGTCACAAAGGATTCCAGAGAGATCAAAACCTTCAGCTGCACAGGAGGGGACACAACTTGCCGTGGAAGCTCAAGCAAAGGACAAGCACACAGGTGAAGAAGAGGGTTTATGTCTGCCCTGAGCCAAATTGTGTGCATCATGACCCCAGCCGGGCTCTTGGTGACTTAACCGGCATAAAAAAGCATTTCTGTAGAAAGCACGGAGAAAAGAAATGGAAGTGCGACAAGTGCGCAAAACGCTATGCTGTTCAATCAGACTGGAAAGCTCACACAAAAATTTGTGGGACACGAGAATATCGCTGTGATTGTGGCACAATATTTTCAAGGTTAAACTTTGCAATTCTTTTTCCGAAATCGGCTTCCTCTTCCTTGATTACTTTTGAAGTAGTTTATCATCCAATATTTAGTTAAAACTTCCAATTTCTATTCGGTCAGGAAGGACAGCTTTGTCACACATAGAGCTTTCTGTGATGCATTGACGGAGGAGAATTACAAGGTGAAGCAGAACATTGCTGCCACAGCTGGAATGTTGCAGCAGCAACAGCAAGAGCTGTTTACTTCAATGCCAAGCTCTGATTCAGGCTCAAACACAAACTCAAATACAATGATGAATCTCTCAATTTCTAGTGATAAAATTGACAATTCACTGAGGCCATTATCCTTGAGCTCAGCTGGGGTGATGATATCCAATAATCTGGATCCACTTCTCAATGCAAGAGTGCCACGGGCTTGTATTAGCTCAGTTGGTGGATCAAATGCCTCTCCCCTGGCAACTGGCTCCACCTACACGTCTGCAACAGCCTTGTTACAGAAAGCAGCAGAAATGGGTGCCAAGATCAGTGACAATACAATCACCCCGATACTTCTCAAAGGCTTTACTGGCTATTCTAGCAGCAGCATGACCTCATCCGCGTCTGTCCAGGATGGTTCCTTAATGGCTGGAAGCAACATAGCAGCAGCTGCTGCAGGCACCAATGGTTTATATTTTGGACATCAAGGAACTTATAATAAAAACATGGAGCAGGGAGATCCAAGACAAACTTATAATGTTCCCCAAGCTGCGTTGTTCGAGTCTCCCCAGTTCATGCACTCAGAAAACGGAAATGCAGCGCCTATGAGTTTGGGAGGAGAAATGTACATGGAAGGAGGTGAAAAAATGACACTTGATTTCTTGGGGGTGGAACCAGCTGCTCCACATTCTAGTACTGGCAGGAAAAGAAGCTATGATGGTAGCATAATGGGGTTGGGGTACTCAAATGCGCAGCAAAGCCTGCACAATTTGCAATCACATTGGTAGAGATCTAGAGTAACTCTATTTCAGTTGAAGTTTCTAATTACGTTGCTTTTGGCAGAGAAAAGGAACCTTTCCATTTTTTGTGAAGGCAATACCGTATTGCCGACTGCTAGTTAATTTATAACACTTCTCCATTTTAACTTGCAAATAACCAAGCTTTTCAACATATAATTAAATACATGAAAGCATACATAGTATGGTGGCCAGGAACATCCTGGGATTTTTGCATGGAGCTTCAAGCATAGAGGATTTCATGCGTGATCCTACTATTTGGAAATGCTATGATGATTTTTTGTTTGTTTTCATGTTAAGAAAACATTTTCTAAAATGCATATATTTACTAATAGAGAAAACGTTATAAATAACCCGAGCTAAAATTTATTGTTATGCATAATCCTAATGTTTTATGGAATATTATTCATAATCCCACTGTTGAAAATTTTTTTGTTAAATCAAACTCCTTACACATAAAAGGGATATAATGACAATTATACTCTTTTACTATACTTTTTTCCATTATTCAAGTAGTCGTATAACTACTTGTCATTTAAATTAATGATTTTAAAAAATTTTACTATCTTCTTTATTTTTAATTTGATATTTTTACCAATAACTTTGTACTAAAAAGATGATAAATGAACTTTTAGATAAAAGAAAATATAAAACCCTAAAAAAAATACAAAACAAAAGTCAAATTAAAATAAAGAAGATAAATATAAAAGAGAAATCAGGATAAACGAAAATAATACAAATAAAATAAGCCGATTAAAACCTAGTAATATAGTGCTGAAAACTAAAATAAAATTAAAAACTAAAAAGAAACTATGTTGTAATTAAAATAAAATAAATATAAAAAATTAAAAATAATTTTGTTTTAATTAGTTTTCTTATTTCTTATAATTGAAACTTTCTTATTAATTTTATTTTGATTTGTATATCAGGTGAAGTAATTATTCTATTAAACAAAATTTAAGCTATTGCAAAAAAGTTTAAATTAATTTTTAAATTAAAATAAGATCAATTAACATTGCTAAAATAATGAAATTCTTTGCTTAAATATTCCATAAGCGAAAGGATCCCAAAGAACAATATTTTCAGAAAGCATTTTGATAGTGGATGTATTTTATTTATGTATTTCATTATTTATAACTTTCTCACTAAAGTTTTATAAAATTAATTTATTTAAAATAAAAAAGAAACATGTTCAAGGTTATTTCTACTTAAACTAATTCTGTGAGTTAGTTTTTTACCCTTTAGATGTGATGTTAGATCTAACATAAATTAGTTAGTTATGAATAACGTTATATCAAACATCAGGGTCATGTGTGATATTAGGTTTTAGCTCACGGTTATTAGTTATATTTCTCCTTACTAATATTATCGACAAATATTATTTGATATTATTCTTTGATTATATATATAAGACCGATATTATACACTGTCTTCTATATGTGTTCATCTATTTAATGAATATTATGTTAAATATTCTTTTGCTTCCTTTTCATCTAATTAAGAACAAGTATGCGTTTGTCAATTTTGAAATTCATGTGTTCATGATGTGATACTGTTACATGCATGTTATACAAAAAATTAGTGCATCTATATCATGTCACGAATTATTTTAATGTGTGACTTTATTTATTGTAATCAATTTTAGCTCTCTTTTCTTAACATAAATAACTCTAGTATTTTCTTTTTTCACTTGTATATAATCATTGAGTAGTGTTAGACTTATAACCTTCATTTAACTCAAACTCTATAAAACTCTATAATGTGATGTAGCTGTCACATGACAAAAATTCATTAAAGAAGAAAAAAAAATGAGAAAAGTTATATCTCTAATAAAGTTTTGTCATATATATTGTAACATCAAGTTATAGAGTTTAAGTTATATAAAGATTGTAATGCTAGCATTACTGATAATCATAATAATCATTGTAAGTAGATTAAAAGAATGATTTAATTATATCCATCGTTTGATTCATAAATATAAATATATATATATACACCGTATATGACCAAAGTATATAGAATATGTGCAATCGATTTTAAAGTAATTATAACATTACGTTAATTAGTAGCTTATTTAGACTCTGTTCTTTTATGAATTCAAATCATGTTTTCTGTGCTGCACATTTTTCAATGTAATTTACACTCAATCTCAACCACATATCCTTTTTAAAATTCAAAATCAACCACATATTTCTAAATTTAATTAAAAATAAAAATATCGAATTAATAAAAGAATACATCCTTAACATCTTGACCCAATATATTATATTTCAAATTCAATAATTAATAATAATTGTCAACAATGTTATCTGGCACCTGTTGGCGGTCAAGGATTCAAAGTATTTGGTTTGGAATATAAAACATAGTACGGACTTGGAAAATTGATCAGCTACTAACCATGAATTGCTCTTTGCTTGGCAATCTAGCTCTTTTTCTCGAATTTCGAGACAAAATTTTGACTTCGACAACGAGATCGTCTCTTTTACACAATAATACTTAATTTTTTTGCATTAATTTATTCAATAATAAACTTAATAAACATTAAGAAAAGTCTACAACATTTTTTTCAAGTAGTTGAGGATCATCGTCTATGGGCCATCTTTTCTTCTTCCAAGACATCATCTTCTGGTTACAGCAGCTTCTAGATTTTCTACTAATTGACTAGAAATTACGGGTTACCAATTCTTTGGTATTAACGTATTATTTACCGTAAACAAATAAGATATCTTTCTTGGGTAGTAAAGGGGCTGGATATGACACATAGACTAGCTCAAGTCTAATTGACCCAAGCTCAGCAAAACATGAAGTATGATGGTACTGCCCAAAGGATAAATCAGATAAAAACTTGAGAAAATAAGATTATTAAAGATGTGAGACTTGGTCAAGGAGTTTAGGTGGCTGATTAGGAAAGGAGAAAATAAGCATGGGGAGGTTATGGTAGCTATTAAATGCCCCTAATCTAAAAAAACAGGAAAAGAGAGCATGAAAATAGATTATGTCAACACTAGGAATGAGGAAAGGGATTACCAAAAAATAATAAAAGGAGAAGAAGGAAAGCCAAGAACACACAAACAATAATTTGCTTAAGATTCATATGAAACTTTAACTGTTCGATCTCATAGATTGACGGCTAGAAAGGCGGAGATGTCAGGTATTCAGAGAGAGCGATTGTCAATTCTGATGGTGGTGGTGGTGTCGTCGATGCGCCACTTCACGGTGGCCAAAGCCCTACGACAAGCTGGCGTTTGACGATTACATTTTCAAACGTTTAGCAACTTTTTTATTTTTCAAAAAATTTATTTTAAAATTATTTTAAATAAATTGTAATTTTTTATTTATTTAAATAGATAATTAAAAATTTTAATTTATATAAGAGTATTTTTCATTTATATTAAATTATAGGGACAATTTTGGTCTATCAAATTTTAGCTTTTCAAAAGTTGCTCATACCTACTTTTGCAATTTAGTACAAAAATGGATTCTCCAAGCAGCATCTTCCTCAATAATCAGTTTTCAAAGTGTTTATCAAACAATAAAATAGTTATAATCAATAGTAAAATCTAAAAGCTGTTGTGTAACAGTGGGCCAAACACACTCTATGGGTGTGTAGAGTGTGTTTGGGAGTAAGCATCTAGACCTAACTAGAAGATCTCAATCTATTCATTACTTTCCTAAACCTAAACATATAACTAGTATCTACTTAGGCATCGAAGTGTCTTTGCAGGTACCAACCCCTTCAGGAGAAAACAGGCCGCACCCTCTGACGATGGAAGTTGTGTCTTTGCCAACAGAAATTACAAACCCTATCAGCCTTCCATCATTCTTCCAGTCTAACACAACACACAAAGAAGAAACAGTCTAACCAAACCAAAGGTGCGCAGAAATCCGCTCCTATAGGTCGTTATTATTGTAGACCCCTCAAAATATTTGTAATTAGTAATGTAAAATTCTTATCATATATATGCCTGGGTAGTTCAATAAAATGATTATAATTTGATTAATTTGGTTGAGATTATTATTATTGAATATTATCGATTATTAAGATAAAGTGATACAAATTATATATTTAAACCATTAATGTTGGGAAAAGGGTCTAAAATTACATAGGAACACATCACAATCGTTTATAGACGAAGGAAGTTTCCTTGATTAGAAATTGGGACTCTGTTTATAAAATTCTGACTTGAGAATTATAGAGCAACATGACTTTTTTTTTTCATATCATATTTTTAGCTATTTTTTCAAATTTAATTCTAGTGATGGAATGGGACAAAATAACAAAACCAAAAAAAAAGTTAAATTTGACTTTTCAGCTTCTAACTTTAAGAAAAATTACAGACCACTAACTTGACTAAAATTTTAACAGTAATGTTTTTCTTGCACTTTGTGATAATTTTGTTTAACCTACTACAGTATTGAGAATTACATAACCCTCTTAGCCATTAGCATTAGCATCGATGGACCTTTTATAATTTATCAAAATTAATGTCACTGATTGGAGGGCGTTAAAAGGAATTTTCAAAATCGATGGAGGTTAGAAAAAAAATAGCTTAGGGCGGAAAATAATTATCAAATTGCTTAAAACTTTAAAAATTTATCGTCACTGAAGTGAAGGCTCATAGATTCTGAAAGATTAATAAGGGTACGTTTGGTTTGCGACATTGTATAGTATAGTATAGTATTATATTATATAGTATTAAAAATAATATTATGTCAAAATTATATAGTATTTGATATACTCATGTATTGTATTAATTTATACAAAAAAAGTAAGATTTTTTTAAAAAAAAAAACGATATACAAAGTATAAATATATTTTTAGTTTATTTATAAAACTAGTTATTTAGTAATTTATTGAACAGTTGCTAATTATTGAAAAAATTACTTGGGGTCCAGTGGCCCCGCTGGACCTATTAGACAATTTGAATTTATGATGGCATGCTATATGCCAATTGGTCCAATGAAGACAGTAGACGTCTGGTGTCGTCCAGTAGGGGCGATGACTCTCTTCATCCCTTCTTTATTTTTAGAAAATAAATTTTAAAATAAATTTAATTTTATAATTTATCTATTAATTACATCTTTATTTATTTTAAAATTTTTAAAAATTGAGGGTATTGTTAGATATATAAAATTTTATAGGAATAATTTTAATGTTTTTTGTTAGTGCTATACAATATAACGTTAATGTCATGAATTAACTCTACATAATTTAATACAATATTGATGTATCTAAGGGTTGTACTTTGTATTAATTAATACTACGCTAAATTAGCATCAAATACATATATTATACTATTTAATACAATATAGTAAAATAGTACTATATAATACTGTACACCAAAACATATCTTAATTCACAAGTTCTTGACGCTTTTGGGTTAGGTTGGCTTCACTTTTTTTTTTTTTAACTTTTTTACATTCAATTTTACCAACAAAACATCGTTGCTGCATATAGAGGTTTATGCCGCGAATATTCTTTGTTTAAGGCGACATTATCAGGAGGCTGCAAACCAAACCTGTTCCAGTTTCTTTCTCTTGACTTGACAAAGAAAATTAGTAAATTACAAAAACTCTTCTCCAATCAGAATTCATAGCACCGAGTGCAGGGATACATATTTACACGGCAAATAAGATCCTGTGAAAATGCAATATTAGTATCAACTCATACAGGCTTTCCTAAGGCTAACAATATGCTAATTAACTCAAAGTGTATCAATTGCAGTACAGACACCAAACTCCAACACAAGATCACTACTATTAGCTCTCATAATGTCTTGACATAAAACTTCACGTGCTCCTGCTTGCAAGTCCACCGAACCTAAGAGTTGGAAGCTCTCCCTTTCAGACCCGGTCAGGCTTTCCAATCTTTCAACGTCAACCGCTAAATTGTCCAACTCCAGGGCCACCACGCATATTATTGCCATAACCGTAACCGTAACCGTAACTAGTTGTCTCCAACATGTACCATGATCCTGGAGTTTGTACAAATGGTAAAGGGTATGGATGACAGAATGACCCAGTTGCCACCGCAAGAGATGGCAGCTGTGGTGGTACTGGTGGTGAAGCCATGCTATAAACCTCTGCTGCTTTGAACTCATACTTTGGTGAAGGTGAACAATATCCCGGTAGAGGAGATTGAACATAATCTAGGGAAGGGTAGCGGATCAAATCCTGTGACTGATCATCATCCTCCAGTGAAGGGTATTGAACTTTCTCACTAGAATAATTAACTTTAGTCGACAAGTTAACTTCTGGAGACATTTTTCCACCCTTGTTGATGTTGTTGTTTCCTTTAATCTTGTAAGAAAAATTCAAGACCCCATTAGGCTTTCCATCACTGGAACGAACTTGATACTTGACAAAACGAACAGCTCCATTGAACTCATCAATCAAGTCTTTCAAAGGTACTCGGACCTTACCAATAGTTCTGTTACCATAAACTACTCCTTCACAGAGCAGATCAAAGCTGATAAAAAGATGGCTGCAATCATCAACCAGAGGCTTGATATCAAACTGCAACAGGTGGTTCCATTCGGGGTTCAGACCTCCCTCTCGGTCTATTGGAGTCTTTTGACGCTGCAGACACTTCTGCTGCTGCTCTTTCTTCTTTAAATCACCGTTGATGATGGAGACTACTGCATAGACACAGGGCTTCTGGAAGAATTTGAAGGCTTTGAGAGCATTACAAGAGAGAACTTTCAGTTCTAGAGTGCTCCACTCCATCATGTTTACTGCTCTGATTCTTCAGTTGTTCGAACCTCTCCTTTCTCTCTTCTTCCAGATGCATAAAAGAACCATCCCCTTGGCTTCTGAGGTTTTTGGTAGCAAAGAGCAAAATGAGGGATGCAGACACCATATACACGCAGATGTCGAGACCTGGTCTAAGCATTATGATGCACGGCATAGACTTGATGACTTACAACTTGTGTGCCCCACATTAGCTGACTTCCACCTCATTTTAAAAACCTTGAAAGTTGAAACTGTGACACTGATCTGTCTAAAGACTGGGCTGTATTGTTATTTTAATTCTCATGAAATCAACTTTTGGAAGACGTTAGGCAAGTCAAGGTCGGGTTGTTTCATTTCATCTGTGTGGAGAATTTGTGGGGTTGATGATCAGGTCCAAAGGTAAGGTTAGAAATGGAGATTAAAAATAAAAATTAAGATATTACTGATATTCAAAATACGTAAAAATTTTCTACCATAAAGTAATCGTACAAGCATCTATTATTTTGTTGAAGAACTATTGGAAAAGAGAGAAACAGTGAATTGTATTGTAGTGATGGTGACGGTGGTGCTATGACAATGATGTGGGAAAGGGCATTTGAAAGGACAATATAGAGAAAAAGTTTCCGGAAGATGCCCATAAACTCAAATCACAAGATAGCTTGTCCAAGATGGCTATTAATCTCACAACCTAAAAGGAGCAAGAAGCGCATTAGCTTCACCAAATAAATCCAAAAGGAAAGCAGAAAGAAGTCTCCCATATTCATGGCCTTTAGGCAATGAGACTCCGCTTCATCTGCCTCTAGCTGTCACGAATCTCTGGCTTGCCATCAACCTAAAAAAGTACCCTTTCAGATGGATGCTACTTACCTAACCCAAGTCCAAGATAAAACTCATTTGTACTCAAATATTAGAATTAGATATAAGGGATGACAAAATAACCTGTCGGATCCGAGGCCCCAGTGTGACCAGTGTTTTAGGGACGAGTCTTGACCCGTTTATTTTGAATTTAGGGGCGGGTTTGGATCTCTAAATGTGTTGACCCGTTCGGGGCTGGTTTGAGCCTGGGTCGACCCTCCAATCTCGTTTGACCCGCCCCGTACAGTATTAAGATGTATATGAAAAAGTAAAATATTTGAACTTACAAGTAATTTTTAGGGGTGATTATGATAAATTATAATATTTTATAATATCATATAATTTTACTAGACTATATAAACAAAATTACATCTCCTAAGCCATTAGTTGGAGTGTTACATGTAAAAAGTAGATGTTGTGTGCTATTAACTTGTTGGTTTGGTTTCGTTAAAGTGTTGACATTATTTTTATTTATTTGTTACTGTGTTGATTATCGGCACAAGAATCAACTACTAAAAACCATCATTCTATTCAAAATCTAAAATTTCCAAGTAAACAATAATTCAACAAACAATACCAAGTCACCAACAAATAAAATCAACAAGCACATGACGACAACAATAATAAACACATCAAGGTAAACAACTCACAACAATAAAAGCATACCAATCTAGGGATGTCAAAATTACCCGTGCTATACAAGGCCGTTATGGTTAAATATGATGCAAAAAGACAAAAAAACAAAGCTAAAACAAGCAACCTGCCAAAACGCTCGATAAAATTCGACGCACTCGATAGAGCTCGACACTTACATCATCCGACACTCCACACTTACATGTCTTGTCAGATTCACGACCGACACTCGATATCAGTCTATTTTCAAAGACATGATGCATCCGACACTCGACACTTACATATCGAGTCGTGTCGAGCTTTATCGAGCGCGTCGAGTTTTGTCGAGCATTTTGACAGGTTGCTTGTTTTAGCTTTGTTTTTTTGCCTTTTTGCGTCATATTTAACTATAAAGGCTTTGTATTTGCAAGTTGAAGCAAATAACAAGTGAATTGACATCCCTACTTGTGCGTGTATATATGATTTTAGTTTGAAGATATATTGTCTTCAAACTTGTTAAAAAATAGACTTAATTGTGTACTTGTCAATAGATTAAGGCAGTTATAGAATTTTACAGGAGCGCGACGGGGCGGGTCTAGCTACCCCAGACCCGCCTCGCCCTATTGCCAACCCTATTGGACATTCTCCTCTATCTACCCTAACCTTAAGATAAAATTCGGGTGTGTTCTTTTATGAATATAGTGTTTTTGTTTTCAATTGAATTTAGGAATATGTGGTTGATTTTGAATTATTTTGAATTTTAAAAAGAATATGTGGTTAAGATTGAATGTAAATTGCATTGGAAAATGTGCAACACAGAAAACAAGATTTGGATTCATAAAAGAACAGAGCCTTCATTACTATCCAATTTGGGATTCAAGACATCCCCATCCAAAGACGCGAGGATAACCTATTACATGCGGTTTGTTATGGAGGTTCTGAGCGAATCTAAAGCCTAACCCTTACTTAGTTGGTTTATTTAGCTTTTTAAGCCCTGAAATTAAGCTTTCCATGGGTTTCAAATGACCCTCTAGTGGAGTGATATGAAACCTTTTTAACACTTGAGTTTCATATTAATATAAATCTTAAATCAACCCTTATATAAATTTATTTATGTAATATATATGTTTATAATAAATTTAAAAAAGACTATTAAATTATATATAAATTTGCACAAACTTATATACATATAATAAATAAACTTATATAAATATATAAATAAAAATATTATTTATTAAATTATTAAATAATATAACATAATATAAATTAATTAAGATAAATATATTTATATATAATATATAAATTAATAAATATGTAAATAAATATATTTATTTATAAATAAATTTAAATTTAATAAATAAAAATATAATATAGTATATAT
This sequence comes from Boswellia sacra, assembly GCA_013180625.2. Lineage (NCBI taxonomy): Eukaryota > Viridiplantae > Streptophyta > Magnoliopsida > Sapindales > Burseraceae > Boswellia > Boswellia sacra. Next base: position 56,692 of record SNVD02013580.1, on the reverse strand, counting down.
AATGTATACGTAAATTAAATTTAAATTAAATTATATAAATAATAAAATAATACAATATAAATATTTAAGATAGATATATCTATATAAATATCATATATATAATATAAATTAAAAAAATTTATATAAATTTATATATTTATTTATAAATAAATTTAAAATATATAAAAAAATTAAATTTATATGTAAATTAAATATAATTAAATTATATAAATTCAATTTATTTATAATTAAATAAATGTAAATAAATAATGTAATATATAAAAAAACTATATTTATATGTAAACTAAATTTAAATTTAAATTAAATAATTTTATTTTCATTTTTATATATAAATAAAATTATAAATAAATTTATTTTTAATAAATTCATATATATTTATTAGGATAATACATTTATTATTATATGTAATATAATATATATTTGAGTTTTACCATGCGATATTTTATCTTCTATTAAAATAATATAATATAATATAATACAATAGATATAATAAATTTAAAAATCTTCAAAAGTATTAATTTAATATATTTTTAATATTTTTTATTGTATATTAGAATATGAAAAATAACATAAGGATTTTTGACATATTAAAAAAAATTCATTATATAATATTACTCATCTATTGAACAAAATTAGCACATTCTCTTGTACAACTAAACACAGTAATCTGATCCCACAAAAATAAAGGACAAATTCTTGTGAGCAATCAAATACAATAACTATCAGCCTCCTTGGCTTCACCCCTAGCAAATCACGCACCACTGCCTACTCAAAGCAATCGGCAGAATACGAGGAGGCGACAATGGTATCAACCTTTGCCTATTTTTATATCTCACTTGCTACACCCCAAACTTCAGTGAGTTCATCCTACCTATTTCAGCCACTTTATGTGAAAATTGAGAGTTTACATAAGGGATAAAAATCTACACTTACTCCAATATCACTTCTTACGAGTCCGACACACAATCCATCTCAGATGTTTGAAGCGGAAATGAGAGGCCACATAGCAAATAAAGCCTAATGAGGTACTATCTGCTCAAAATTGATTCCTAAAGCCTAATTTATGAAGCCTTGTAAATCTAAGATCCAACACGACAAAGCTAATGAACTTAGCATCTTGAGGTAATAGTGTTGACAAGAAGTTTAAGGTTTCTCTTTTAATTCATTGAATATAATTATCCTTTTTGTGCTGCAAAACTAAAGCACATAAAGATGTGCAGTCCTTGAAGATTGAAAATTAGATAACAGTGATTATGACATGGTGCATGCTAGTTCAGAAGATTGTTAGCAGATAAAAAGAGATACGTAGACAAAAATTGCCGCTTAAATCCTACAATTCCAAAAATTTGATACACAACAGCTGATGATTGCATCCTCTCATTAATCAAGATAGCCACAAGAAGATGCTAGGAATTATTCCAAAAAAAAAATCCAAAAAAAAAAAAAAAAGAAGAACCTTTTTGTTGGACTTTTTGGAGAAGAAATAACCTTTAGTTGATTGAAACCTTAAATTGTTGTTCAAGATAACCCACTTTAAGTGCACAGATAAACAATGTTACATTAAATGAAATAACAACACAAAGAAAATTCTCATCTGAAACTACCAAGATCGCAAATGAAATGAACTGAAGTCTACCTCAGCGAACTTTGGTCTTTCTCTGGCTTTGGAACTCAACAGCAGCACAAATTTTTTTCCAACACCGGATGGCTATGAGTGAGGGAATTACAACCCAGGAGGCATTTGCTGTAATGTAGTAGGCATAGTAATAATATGGACTTGCCGCAAAGTTATCGCCTTCCAAGTAAGAAGTTATGAAATATACAGCAGTCCCATAGAGTTGGCCAAGAGAAATTGCAAATTGAAGTATGTAGCTGTATGACTTTCCTCTGGCTATAGCAATGCTGCAGAACGCAACATCCATTAGCACCATCAATGATATGGAGTTTTAGGATACAAAAAATATAGCTATAGTTTGACCTTAGACTAGTAAAATAGAGTATGAACTTTATATTCTAGTGCAGTTAAATTAAGTCTTACACAGCAAGAAGACTAGAAGGGCCCTCCAGAACTGCAGTTAGTCCTTCAACAGTAACAACACCTGCATCTCTAGCAGCATACCTTGAATCACCTTTGCTGTACTCCTTCCCTGTAAGCCTTTATGTATGAGTATCATTCACTAGAGATTAATGATTCCAGAGCCAGCTCAACTGCTTATTATGCTGATTCTCACAGATGACAAGAAAGGGAGTAACTTACAAACTTCAGCAAAGGGAGTAACTTACAAACTTCAGCAAAATAACAGCCAGATTTATCCTTGTAAAATTCTGGAGAGAATGCAAAATAACCTTCGAGAATCAAGTGGGTAAGGCCAGTGAAAGCCCACCAGCACATGAGCCATCTGTCAATTTTTGAAATCTTGGATGACCTCCCTGCTCCAAAGAATTAAAAGACAAATTAAGGGAAAAGAGAGAGAAAGAAGAAGCGTAAAGGAAAAAATAAGATCTTGAAAACCATTCTATCAGAATATACGATTAGCAAAAACACGCAGTAAGAGCATTTGATGTAAGTTTCAAAAATAATTTTCAAATCCGATTATCAAACTCCGCGTAGAATCTAAAACCAATCAAAATTATTATTTTTTATTCTTGTAAGAATTACTCTATATTGGATCCAAAAAAGCTATACTCTATATTCTGCGACTTGATTGCAAATTTAAGAATCAGAAATTTGGTGTTACAGTCAACTAATTAAAAAAAATTGAAAAAAAAAAGCCCAACCCAACAACGATAGGAGCACCAAACCAATTAACGAAGATAACATCTTTAAACGATAGACATAGTTTAGTACATATATGAAGTAGCAGGCGTCAGCATTCACCTTCACCAGACCAATTAACAAAGATAACATTTTTAATCACAGTTTCCTTGTTACTAACATAGGGCAAATACATGGTTAATCATTGTCTCCGCTCCAGTAACGTTACTTACTAGGAGTATGAGATAGTATTACTAGGATTAATAGATTTGAAACCAACTACCAACTAACCCAGAATCCAAGTCAGCATAACAAAGAAAATTGAAGTTTAAAATGAAGTAAATAGCAATGGCAGAGAGATAACATAAATCTAAGAAGCGAAGGAAGCGGAGACAAACCAGAGAGAAGCCAGATGAGAGAAACGACGAACAACGAGGCTGCTGCATAGACAGCAAGAATAGTAGACTGAGGGAGAAAGTTGGGGACGTAATCCACCAGATTCAGATCTCTGGGCACATAGGGATGGTTCATTTTGGCTCCTCTCCCCCGCAACTCAAAAGTCAAATCAAATCCACTCCATTTTGATTTGCTTAGCTCATCGTACTTAAACACTCCACCAAACACGTCAGAATTCGATTACCCCAATTTAATAATAATAGAATAATAATGATAATATTGTCATTATCGTTGGCTAGGCTGTGATCTAGGTTTCTTTTCTGTGATTAATTCTAAATAATAATAATAATAAATTAATGACAATACTTTTTATGGAAGTAATAGTAACGTCGTCAATATTCTTTTCGGGAATTTTCCCAAAATGGATGGCACAAAATGTTACTAATACGTTTATTTCCCCGATAACAACTTATAATGGTCAAAACAAAAAATTTCATGACATCGTATGTTTTTAGAGGTGGAATCGGATCGGGATGAGGATGGGGATGCCACCCCATCCCCATCCCCAATTAAAATATCAATCTCTATTCTTTATTAATTCTCAATTTGGATAGAAAATCTCCAAAGCCAAAATACATCCCCTTCCCCATCCCCAACCCCATTTACTTGTTAAAAATTTTTACTTTGAAATAAAACATATTTTAAAATACAACTATAAACCTTAAGCAATATACCTACAAATAAATATTAATAAATCTTTAGACAATCAACATCTTTAAAATAAATCTTTAGGCAAACAAAGGTGGGCTAGGTTGGGCTTGAGTTTTATTAAAGTAGGTGGGACATTAAGTTTTATAATAGGAAAGATAACAAGGGTTTAAGTATTAGATTACTAAAAATATATATATCTTATTTTATTTTAATTTCGGGGAGCGAGCCGGGCTGGGCTTGGAACATAATCCCCATCCCCATCCCCATTTAATTTCGGGTAAAATTTTTGTCCCTATCCCCACCCCATTCCCCATTTTTAGCTCCCCATCCCCGGCCCAAACGGGTTGGGAAATTGCGGGGCTCCATCCCCATGGGGATTGGTTCCATCTCTAATGTTTTCTTTAATTTGTTTAATTGTTAGGTTTCAATATATCACGGTAATATTAGTTTGTCCTTTAAACCGGTTAAAATTAGCACATTTCACTACATATGTAGGGAGTAAACTCGGGCAGAAGGGGCAACAAAACCCCTCTTGTGACTTCTATGTCCTTCCTACTCTTCTATTTTTTATATTATATCTATATTATTAATATTTTATAGATTAAACTTATTATCTCATCCTTTCTTTATTTGACTTAGATTTTAGAGTGTTTTTGCAAGTTCTGTTTGAAGAAGAAGGTCCATACAGCAAATCATGAGAGAAAAACCACCTGCTACCAGCTAGTCCAACTAGCACAACAACAAAGAGGCAAGCCCAACCAGCCCAACAGCAGAGGGGCAAACCAAACCAACCCATTATGGAGGTGCAAATTTGGAATACAAAATAACGTTTGTAACACTATTACGCTAATCTAGTTTGGGAGTTATCATTAATTCAAAGAGGGGAAATAAGGGTGTGTTCTTTCTTGTTTCATGTGTTTTTGTTTCCAAAATGATTTGGAAAATGAATTTCATGGATTCAGAGAATGTATTTTAAGTAAAGGATATGCGTTTGGAAATGTTTTCTGGAATTGGAATTTTGAAAACAAAAACAAGATATGCGTTTGGAAATGTTTTCTGGAATTGGAATTTCGAAAACAAAAGCAAGATATGCGTTTGGAAATGTTTTCTGGAATTGGAATTTCAAAAACAAAAACAAGATATGTGTTTGAAAATGAATTCTGGAATTGGAATTTTGAAAACAAAAATAAGATATATGTTTGAAAATGAATTCTTGAATTGAAATTTTGAAAACAAAAACAAGATAATGAATCATTGAAATTAAATTTTCAAAACAAAAATATAAAATACGTTTGAAAATGAATCCAAAACACTTGTTCTTACAAACTGTATAAATAATAGGCTTGTTAACAAATAATATTTTAAAATAAATGCATGCTCCCATTATACATATTGTTAACAAATAACACATGCTTAATACACGGGTTGCGTTACTTTGATTTTTATCGACTAGGTTTCCTTCCTGTTTTCAATTTTCAGTGAATTAGAATTAGGTTTCAATTTTAGAAAAATTGAAAAAATAGACATAACTAGGTGTCGAGTCATGTCGAATCTTGTCGGATACACAACCGATACTCGATATAAGTTTATTTTTGAATACATCGATCGAGTGTCGATTTCCAATCCGACACTCTATATATATGTCTATATAATATAATACGATATAGTACCATTTATTACTATTTTCTTACATATCCGAGCACATTACAATAAAAAACAAATATATAATTAATCTTTAATGATGATAAGGTAAAAACCTATTTTGATAAAAAATATAGTTGTGTATTTATCAGCCTTTTGACAAGTTGAAGATTGCGAAAGCAATCTTTAAGAGTGTGTTCTTTTTTGAATTATACAAACTAAATTTCATTTTGATTCCTAAAAATATTTCTTGTTATCTGATTTCTGCAACTTGTATCTGCTTCAATGTAGCACGACAGATTGCTGCTACACGTGTCTTCTCTTCTAACTTTCCAAAATCAAACTGTCAAATAAGAAACTACAAGCCACCAAGAGAGACACGATGCTTGGTATAGGTTATTCAATCCTTACCGCTAAAAGTAGTAAGAAGAAGCTCTAATATAAATATTGTCGTTTCATCCAGCTTTGTCAACCTATATTCACTTGATTCAACAAGATTCTTATTTACAATAATGATCTTTCATTAATTATCTGCAGAAGAAACAATCACTCAATATATGAGAATCAAGGAAGTGAGATAGAGGTTCTCATCTAGTGGAATTTATCATTAACGAGGCATTCATTACAAAGACAAGCTAATCACTATGAAGCACTATATAATGACATTTATGTGCCAATACTTGACCTTATCAAATCAGCATCTCAAAGTCTTGTAACACAACAACCGCAACTATATTTACAATATCCCATTTCAATAACACAATCAGTTTACAACTAGCAAGTGCTCATTTAGTCCTACAAATATACCACAGAGCATAACATCATAATCAACTACACATCAAGTTAAAAACATTCAAAACCTTTGAAGAAGAACTTGAATAGCAGTTCAACTTCATCCTCATAGAGCGATAATTCACTAGGATCTGGCCTCCAAAGCTCCAAAATAGCCTTGTGAACCAAGCCTTCCAATTTTCTGTCTTGAGCGAGTGCGACTTAATAAAACTAAACTGTAATTTGATGGTGGCTAAATAGGTAATCACCTCTGGCTTCACTAACAATAGCCTGCCTATAAAAAAAAAGGTAATGTACCAATTTTTTAAAAGTTCTATGACAATTTGAGGAGGGCAGGATCGTTTTGAAGAAATGAAATCAGGGAAATTCTTAGCTAATCTAACTTGTGTAAAAACATTTCAACAGAAATATCTAAATATGCCTCGGTAAGAAATCCCTATAATACGCTTAGTAAGGAACTGATAAAAAGAGGGACCAGAGGGAACATGATGGACACTCCTGAATCTGCTGCATATCAGTCATCTTCCCACTTAGCAAGGCCTCCAATCCTCCTAAATCCTTAAAATAAACCCACTTTCTACACAAAATTTTAGAAATAAAAACATTTCGAGCTCCAAGCTTCAATAAATCAAATAAAAATTCAAGAAATTGACTGCTGGACCTTGCCAAATAATAAAGGGAAAAAAAGGAATCGAGTATTCACAGCGAGATCAAGCAATTCTTTAGGAAGAGTCTCTCTATCTCCTCGCCATATGTAGCCGTAGCTCCCTAAATGGCTTGTTGGACCATTACTGCAACAAAAATTTACAGTGATTACACTATTACCCTCCGAAGAGAAGAAGAAGAACACAAGAAAGAGATTACAGCAAATTTAAAAGAGAACTGTTACCGGTTTAAAGCACATTTAACAATTATGCAATAACGTATTCATCAATGTAATTGACAACACAACTGCACTACATACAAATCCAGAAAGATAACCCAACTAAACATCGCAACCAATAGACAACACTTCCATTCCACCAATTCATTTCAAGAGAAACCCAAAAATCACCTCAACTCAGCCATCAATTTCATTTTTATACACATAGAAAAATTCAATTCGGCAACAACCCGTCGAGTATTGAGCATGCAACATCCACCTCCACCAGCAATCAAACCAAGCTCAACTATTTTACATTGTATAATTATTGTAAAAACCAGCAATCACACAATTGCTACCTCATATCAATCACGGTGGGTAATTCTTGAGCAGATCGACAAGTGACGGTGGCGAATGATAGACGAGATATGAAGATGCGAGAGGAGAAGTGGTGAGGCCGAGAAAGGGACAGCGTCGATGGGCAAGGGGCTGATGTCGAGGCCGTTGACGGCGGCGATGACGGAGATGTTCTTCTACAATTGTTCTGCTTTTGTCAGCGGCGAAGGAGATAGGAGATGAAGGGGCGAGAGGACAGGTGGTGAGGCTGAGAAAGGCCCAGTGCCGATGGGCAAGGAGCTGATGTCGAGGCTGGTGACAGAGGCGTCGACGGTGGAGATGATCTGCTATGGTTGTTCTGCTTCTGACGTTGGTGAAGGAGAGCGGAGATGAAGAGGCGAGAAGAAAGGTGATGAGGCCGAGAAACGACCAGGTGGAGATGGAGAAGGAGAGTAGAGGAGGAGGCGATGGTGGCAAGGAGCGTAGATGGCGGTTCTGAGGTGAAAAACGGTGGAAATGAGTTTAGGGTGCAGAGGAGTTAAAAGCTGATTTGTTAAATTTGGGAGAAGAAATTTTGTAAATTCGGGACACAATCAGGGGTAAAAACGGAATACTTTTTGTTTTATGAAAATGAATTTGGAGAATAAAAGCGCACACATATCCACTGATTTTCAAAACGATGAAAACGGAAAACGGTTCTACAAAAACGAAAAGGAACACAGCCTAAATAACTCATAATATTATCTCTGAAATTATTAAATAATAAATATTATATTACAACTTAAGAAAAATGTTTCTTTAAATAAAAATATCACATTTATTTTGAATAAATAACATATATAGACTAGATATAAATGCTAAATTATAATTATCATCTAATACATCTCATTATGATTCCTTTTAATGTCAAGGATTATGGCGTAATAACCCAAAATTTCATTTCAACCATATGCTACCTAGTGAAATTGAAATATAAATAATAAATTTATATGACAAACGATGTCAATTTTATTTAATATAGGAAAACTCCAAATATTATTTAAAATGTTAAATGTGTGGTTTCGCGTTACTTTATTCAAAAAATTGCTCAATGGTCAATAGTTAGTAGCAAAAGTCTCTTGCATAGGAGAGAGTTGTCATGCCACAAAGGCAATACCTCCCAACTAATCAAGGAGTGCTACGTAAGTACCACTTCATCACGCGTACTTGGCACGCGCTCCCTGTTGGCTAGGAGGCGTTGCCTCCAAGGCATGACAAACTCTCTTCTCATATAAGCCATAGCTGGCAGTCCTCTTAGCCTTCTACTCTGACAGCTCAATGTGGGGTTGGCCCTTGGCACTACTACTAGAGTACTAGCATTATGGCAATCAAGATCTTATTTGAATAATGTCTAACTCATAGACAACATTTTTATTTTTAATTTTTTTTACAATTTTACTCTAAAATAAAATTATAAAAAGGATATAGAAAATTCCTAGTTCTCTAAACACTTTATAATTATAATGTATATGTGTTTTTTTATAAAGATCTTTAAACAATCAAATATTATTTGAGGATACATATTATTTTTCTAGATATGATGAAGAAATAACTTGTGTTATGAAAACATTGATATTAAACAAGATTTTTTTTCTAGACTCATTATGTTTGTAGCATAAATTGTTTTATGAAAATTATTTTAATATTATTAATTATCTTTTTTATTCAGCTTTTATAGTGAAATTGTTTATTGATATATTAAATAAAAAAAGGAAGAAAGACACTAAAAGTGCATCCAAAACAATAAACATTAATACAAAGAAGTTGACTGAATGATTGAGATCAACCTTTCATTTTAAAGTTATATATAATTTAGGAGGCTTATGAGAAGAAACAAATCATTAAAAAAATAAAAAATTTGTCTGAAAACACTCCCAAAATCCATTGTATTTTTTAAGGTTAAAGGTAGAATGATTTGGACAAATTTTAAGAGTGCATAAGAATGATTGGGGTCTAGATAGAAAAAAATTAGAGATTTAAACATTTAAAATAGCAAATTTAGAAATGGGGTTGATGAATCGAATATTAATATTAGGAGCTAAATAGAACAATCCATTCTATTTAAATTCCTGTAATTGTCTCAATAATGCCAGCCCAGCCGGAGCAACGCTGCACAACCCAAATTTCCTTGAACGGGCTATGTTAACCATGCCAGCCCACCTGGATCCATTTTTCATAATGACCCATGGTGTCCAATGTTGTTGAATCTGGGGAAATAACTTAGACAAAAATATCAACGCTTAAGTTTGTATATACATACGCATACGTATGATAACATTTTATTAATTTGATAAAAGGATAATATAGTACATCAATTTCCCGTAACTGTACTTTCTTTTAAGCTTTATATAAACAAGGACATGTAACACTAATTTCAGTTGTTTAGCTACTCGCAAAAGCAATTTGGCAATTTAGAATAGTGAGTATACAAAATAAAACGCAGTTACAATGAAGTAACACAAGAGGCTTCATTTCTGCTTCCTAGAATTGGGGTTGCCAATCTTTCTGGGGCAGACATGCTTGGAGGCATTGTCAACTGCACTAGACAGCCAATGAGCGCCATTGTTCACAATTTTAGCACCAATGTGTCCTGCTGCCTGCTCAGCGGCACAAACAAACGATCTCGTCTGGTCCATAAGCAATCTGCCTTTCTCTGATACCTTGTAGTTCTCCTCAACCTCCTCTTCGGTCTTATTCAACACTTCAGCACCTTTTGAAGCTATAGCTTGCATTCCAGCATGCAATGCTGGAATAAATCCTTGCTTCTCTTTGCTCTGCACAAATTATGCACGCAATATGCCTTGTTTAGAAAAGGTAACTCAGAATAGATGCATAATATTTGAAGCATAACTGATTTGACTATATTGAATCTGAAATTAAGTAGTGAAATAACTTTGACAGAATCACATGAAACATAATATTGTCTGCACATTGAAACTTTGAAACTTCAAGATCCGACATGGGGTTGTCACTGGAAAATTAATTAGATGATTATTAATGAATCATCAGAAATCCAGCACCAACGTCTTGATGAGCTCATGCATGACAGCATGAGCCTTCCAGAATCCCTCCCATGTGATTAAATTGTTAGTCAAATTAGTTAGGCACCTCCCATTTTGAAAGTCAAAGGTAGTGGCCAAATTGATTTAAAATTGTGTGCAGAATTTCCCTATAAATATGGGACGAATTCTGCCTTGTTTATGTATCAGAGAAACTCCAGAGAGAGTTCAGGAATTAGAACCAGAGAGTTCTGAGTGTTAGAGAGTCTTGTTGAGCTCCAGGAAATTTAGGGGAGTTTTTGTATAATTCTTGTATATTAAATTTTCTCTGTTAATACAAGTCATTTTTCTCCCAAATTCTGTTCTGAGTTTGCATTGCATCCCCAACAAGTGGTATCAGAGCTTCGTTGAGCTCCTGGAACGTCAGAACAAAGAGAAAAAAATTCAGAGAAAATTCGTCCCCTGTTTCTGGAAAATTTTGATTTTTCGGAAAGTCATCGAATTCCGAATTTGAAGTGTTCTGTGTGTTCGTGATGTCGTGCCGATCATTCTGCAATTTTCGGCAACCGAACCGACCACCAGAGACGCCGCACGCGCCGACCTGCTGAACCGCGAGTGGGCTTCACTCGCCTCACGCACCACACGCGCGTCTCAAGGAAGAAGACGACCCACGTCAGCGCCACGTCACCCGCCACGTCAGCACACTTTTCGCCACGTCAGCATCTCGCCACGTCAGCTTGCCACGTCACTTGACACGTGTTGACACGTCAGAGCCACGTCATCTCAGTGGACCCCATCTGCCACGTCGACAAATCTTCAAAAAATTACATTTTGGCCCCTATATTTCTGGGTAACTACATTTTGACCCCTGAATTTCTGAAATTTACATTTCAGTCCTTAGAAAATATCAGTTTGGCCCCTGTAGTTCTAGTGAAGAACGTTATGCCCCTTTTAGTTTCTGAAATTTCAGTTTAGCCCTTAAGAAATTTCATTTTAGTCCTTAAAGTTTCCAAGCTTAGTACTTATTGTATAAAAGGAATTTTTGAGCCCCGGAAGAGGCTATTTCACCTAATTTGACCATTCCGGACGTAACGGTGGGCTCAAATTTTTGAAATTCAATTTCTATTTTAGTGAATTAATTATTCTAAAATGGAAGAATCATCCGGAGCCATGATTAAATTGACTGCTACAAATTACACACTATGGAGGCCCAGGATGGAGGATCTCCTTAGTTGTAAGGATCTATATGACCCTATAGAATTTGAAGGGCAGAGACCTGAGACAGAAAAAGAGGCAGAGTGGAAGAAAATTAACAAAAAATGCATCGGTCAGATCAGACAATGGATCGATCATGGTGGAAGGGATTGATCATAGTGTCTTCCACCATGTAGCCAAAGAAACAGATGCATATACTCTATGGAAAAATTAGAGAGTATGTATCAAGCCAAGTCAGCACGGAACAAAGCCATCCTGATGAGACGGCTTGTGAACTTGAAGTTGCGAAGCGGAACTCCTGTAGCAGAACATACAAGTGAGTTCCAGAACTTGGTGAATCAGTTGACAGCAGTCGAGTTACAGCTTGGAGACGAAGAACAAGCCCTTCTACTTCTCAGTTCCCTTCCAGATTCATGGGAGACGTTAGTAGTCTCCATCAGTAATTCAGCACCCGGAGGCAAACTTACCTTGTCAATGGTTAAGGATGCCTTGATGAACGAGGAGGCGAGAAGAAAAGATGCAAGCGCCAGTCAATATGAAGCCTACATCATGGAGAATCGGGGAAGACAGTCTCGAGGTGAAGACTGGAGAAGAGGTAGAAGCAAAAGCAGAGGTAGATCGACAAACAGAAGGGGCAGATCAATAGATGGGCGGAGACCCACCTACAAATGCTATCACTGTGGCAAAGAGGGTCACATGAAGAAAAATTGTCGCAGTCTTCAGAAGCAGAACCAGGAGAGTTCACAAGCACAAAGTAGCAACGAGCCACGAGTTACAGTTGTAGAAGATGTGACCATCTGTGCGGAAGAGACGTGCTTCCACACAGCAGACAAAGGAGTAGAATGGGTAATTGACACAACAGCTTCCTGCCACGTCACTCCTTGCAGAGAGATCTTCACCACGTACAAAGCAGGAGACTTTGGGATAGTGAAGATGGGAAACAACAGCACCGCCAAAATCATGGGAATTGGTGATATTCAATTCCAAACGAACGTCGGATGCAAAATAACTTTGAAGGATGTTCGTCATGTGCCAGATCTTCGACTCAACTTGCTCTCGGTAAAAGCCTTTGATCAGCAAGGTTATGAGAGCTGCTTCACTAATGGTACACGGAAGATGATGAAAGGGGTCATGGTGGTTGCTCGAGGTAAATTATGTGATAATCTTTACAGGACTCATGTTAAGATAAACGGAGAGAGCCTTCATGTAGCAGAGCACATGGTACCTCTGGATTTGTGGCATAAAAGGCTCGGTCACATGGGTGAAAAGGGTTTATCAACCCTTCAGAAAAAGAAGCTGATCACTATTTCCAAGGATGCAACGTCTCATCCTTGCGACTATTGTTTGTACGGGAAACAACGGAGGGTGTCATTCAGCTCCTCATCAGTGAAGAAATCAAAGCTATTGGAGCTAGTACATAGTGATGTATGCGGACCTCTTGAAGTCGAGTCCATAGGCGGTAAAAGGTATTTCTTAACCTTTATTGATGATGCATCTCGGAAAGTGTGGGTGTATTTCCTCAGGACGAAGGATGAAGTTTTGGAGAAGTTCAAGGAGTTTCACGCCATGGTAGAATGTGAAACGAGTAAGAAATTAAAATGTCTTCGATCAGATAACGGAGGCGAGTATACCTCCAGAGAGTTCAATGCTTACTGTCGAAGATATGGCATTCGACATGAAAGAACGGTCCCACGCACACCACAACACAATGGAGTGGCCGAGAGGATGAATCGAACCATCATGGAACGAGTCAGAAGCATGCTCAAATTGGCTAAGTTACCCAAGCCATTCTGGGGGGAGGCAGTTCGCACCGCTTGTTACTTAATCAACAGAGCACCATCGGCACCACTGAACTTCGAGATTCCAGAAAAGGTATGGTCTAATAAAAAGCCCTCCAATAATCATTTGAAAGTGTTTGGTTGTTTACCCTTCGTACATGTATCCAAGGAGCTCAGACAGAAGCTCGATGCAAGAACTGTTCCATGTATCTTCATCGATTATGGAGATGAAGAATTCGGATACAGATTATGGGATCCCAAAGAAAAGAAAGTCATCCGGAGCAGAGATGTCGTATTTCACGAAGACCAAACATATGAAGACGCTGAAAAGATAACAATATCTACAAATCCCACTAGCAGTGCCCCAGATATTGTTGTAGATTCTACCCCAACACCAAATGCTACAAGAAATGACGAGGTACTAGAAGAAGTTCCAGAAGTAGATTAGGAGGAAGAAAATGAAGAGATTGCTGAGCCGGGGGAGCCACAATCACCTATAGAAGCTACTGTACCTCCTGGAAATGAAGAACCTCAGCTACGACGATCTGAGCGAGGTCGGATTCTGTCGAGGAGATATCCGGAATCAGAGTACACACTGCTTACTGATGAGGGGGAGCCAGAAAGCTTTCATGAAGCTTTATCTCATCCAGACAAAGAACGATGGCTGCATGCAATGCGAGATGAAATGAATTCTCTTGAGAAGAACAAAACCTATGAACTAGCCAAGCTCCCAGACGGAAAGAAGGCACTGAAGAACAAGTGGGTATCAAGCTTAAGAAAGATGGAACAGGAAAGGTGATGAAGCATAAAGCCCGATTGGTGGTAAAAGGATTCCTTCAGAAGAAAGGAATTGACTTTGATGAAATCTTTTCACCGGTAGTAAAAATGTCCTCAATCCGCGTCATCCTCGGATTGACAGCAAGTCTTGATTTGGAGCTTGAACAGATGGATGTGAAGACAGCATTTCTTCATGAAGACTTGCATGAAGAAATCTACATGGAGCAGCCAGAAGGGTTCGAGGTTCAAGAAAAAGAACACCTCGTGTACAAGCTCAAAAAGAGCTTGTATGGCCTCAAACAAGCACCAAGGCAATGGTACAAGAAGTTTGACTCCTTCATGGTGAGTCATGGGTACAAAAGAACCGTTGCAGACCAGTGTGTCTACTTCCAGAAACTTCCAGGTGGAGACTTTGTTGCACTCATGCTCTATGTGGACGACATGTTGATCGTCGGGAAGGATGCAACAAAAATAAAGCAGCTGAAGAAGGAACTTTCAAAAACCTTCGATATGAAGGACTTGGGACCAGCTTAGCAAATCTTGGGGATGCACATTCGTCGACACAGGAAACAAAAGAAATTATGGTTGTCTCAGGAGAAATATGTTGAACGGGTAATTCAAAGGTTCAACATGGATAGTGCTAAGCTAGTTAGTGTACCACTGGCTAACCACTTCAAGCTGAGCAAGAGATCATGTCCCTCATCCAAGAAAGAGATAGGGGACATGGCGTCGGTGCCCTATTCTTCTGCTGTAGAAAGTTTGATGTATGCCATGGTGTGTACAAGGCCAGATATTGCTCATGCTGTAGGAGTCGTGAGCAGATTTCTTTCCAATCCAGGGAAAGAACATTGGGAGGCAGTCAAGTGGATTCTCAGATACCTTTAAAGGTACTTCGAAGATATGCTTGTGTTACGAGGGAGCTAATCCAATCTTGGAAGGCTATATAGATTCAGATATGGCCGGAGATCCTGACAGTAGGAAATCTACATCAGGTTTTGTTTACACTTTTGCAGGGGGAGCTGTATCATGGCAGTCAAGACTACAGAAGTGTGTTGCGCTATCCACGACAGAGGCAGAATACATTGCCGCAGCGGAAGCTGGAAAAGAAATGTTGTGGCTGAAGCGGTTTCTCCAAGAACTTGGGATTGAGCAAAAGGAGTACAAAGTACACTGTGACAGTCAAAGTGCTCTAGATTTGAGCAAGAATTCAGTGTACCATTCTCGAACGAAGCATATCGACATCCGCTATCATTGGATACGAGAGGTGATGGACAAGCAACTGTTGAAACTAGTGAAGATCCATACTAAAGAGAATCCAACCGACATGTTAACAAAAGTGGTCACCAGAGACAAGCTAGAACTATGCAGAGACATAGTTGGATTAGAAGCTGTCTAATTACTTTTGTTGTTACTCCCTTTCACATGGGATGGAGGGGGAGAATTGATGAGCTCATGCATGACATGCATGATTTCTAGAATTCTGCTGAGCTCATGCATGACATGCATGGCTTCCAGAATCCCTCCCATGTGAATGCATTGAGAGTCAAATTAGTTAGGCACCTCCAATTTTGAAAGTCAAAGGAAGTAGCCAAATTTGATTTGAATTTGTATGCAAAATTTTCCCTATAAATATGGGACGAATTCTGCCTTGTTTATGTATTAGAGAGATTCCAGAGAGAGTCCAGGTTCCAGAACCAGAGAGTTCTGAGAGTGTGAGAGAGCCAGGAGAGCTCCAGGAAATTTAGGGGAGTTTTTGTATAATTCTTGTATATTAATTTTCTCTGTTAATACAAGTTAATTTTCTCCCAAATTCTGTTCTGAGTTTGCATTGCATCTCCAACACCAAGTCCATCGGAGTCAGCAACTTCTCATGCAAGAAGCTTGAGATATTACTTCCTATTGCAAAAGTCCCTCCTGCTGTCAACCAAGTTAGTAATTTGTTTAACAAATTTTATATTTAAGATATAAATTTTTTTCGTAAGTACATATTGTATATGGCCTAACAAATAGACGTTGAGTTTATGCATAATTGCTTTTCTGGTAAGGTGTAGATGAACCCAGTTTGGCAGTAGAAGAAACTGAGAGAGTTCTGTAAGGAAAAGGGCATCCACATAACAGCTTACTCACCGTTAGGAGCCAAAGGATCATTCTGGGGAACTGCGCGGGTCATGGAATGTGAAGTGCTGAAGGAAATTGCAAGTGATAAAGGGAAGACACTTGCTCAAGTAATTAATTAATGTTTTGAGTTAATGATAAGCAATATTTCTGCGTCTCGCAAGCCGACATAATGTCTTTAAATAATTTATATCCATCTCTTTAAAACTGATGAAAAATTAGGCTAAGAACTCAAAATGTCGAGGTGGAATGATAGATATTGCCAACTTAATCAAAATTTAAAATTGAATAGTGTAGCATCATGATGGATGAGTTCTACGTAAATTCATAAATAAAGTAAATAAATGTATAGGTAGCAGTTGTATCCTAATTAAATAAGATTATTGTACTTGTCATAATCGACCTATATTTAGTTTACCCATAAAAAATGTCACCTCGTAGAAGTAGGAATTGATATAGAAGGATTATGTAGTCAACTTCGCTAATTAATCATATTATAAGAAAGGAAAGATCCTGATCAAATCTCATAAAGAATAGTAACGCAAACCTTACTCTTTTCTATTTCTATTTCTATTTCTATTTCTTTTTTTTTTTGGGTGTATTAGTTCTGTTATTGATATGACTTTGGAATTAAATCTTAAAATTGTCATTGAACCACAATCATTCAATTTTTGCCCGATCATGTGACATTAGAATTGAAATAATGGTAGATATTAACTCCAACAGGCAACAATTATGTTCGAGAATTGAGACTATGATATCGGTAGTAAAACGATCATTAAAGTGAAAATAAGAAATACATTTATGTATAAAGAACTAAAGATTGGGAGCAATTAACTTTTAATTTCAGTTTGGGCGAATCCCTGCATCTTGAAGTGTGTGTCCAAGTTTATATATGTTCATATATATATATATATATATATTCGATGGTATTGCCATTTTTGCAACGATAGTTGTTGATGCAAAGAACTCACTCACCACCTATGGACATGCATTTAATCCCAAAACAAGCATGTAGCAGTAGGTCGATGAAAAGATGAAAGTAATAAACCCTCAAAGTTGACAAGGAAGAAGAAAGAGCTTTGAACCAATCTAACAGCTGAAATTGATAACAAAGTAGTCAAAGAAACTCTTAATAACCTTACGACAATAGTTTGATGAAGATCCGTCAAACAATAAGTTTAACTATAGTTGGATAGCTCCCAGCTTTAGTTTTGTAAAAGTGACTTCAATATTCTCTAAATGACAACTCTTGCTGCAAAAATGCCTATGTTAAGACAATATTGGTCATTTGACTGGTTTCAACCCTCTGATGATCTAGATAATGACGAGGCTAACCTGTAATATCCTAAAATCTAACTGTTTATGGGCTAATTAAACTAATTTCTTCGTTTGTTAGTGGTCTCCCTCAGTATAAGTTTTTAACATAATGTTGATACGAAGTACTTGAGATAGTAGACTACCATTAGGCAGTGCCTATGGAAGCAATCTTGCGGGTATTGACGGAAGCTAATGCTTAGCGAGGTAAGTTTCGATGTTCCCATGTTGTTCTCATTCATGACAATTCACTTGGGCGTGTAGTGATGTTCATACACCTTATGAATTTAGGTCTCCTACTTGTTGAGATTTGTGGCTTGTTTCCTAATTCAAGTTGAGTTCTACACGCAATAAGAAAAGTGGAAGGAATAGGAAATTAGAATTGTTAAATAAATACGAGCCCTACTCCTATTAGGAACAGAACAACTCCATATACATCTATAAATATAGGATCGATTCTAGGTATGACAGATAGACTAGACATAAAGGGTTAACAGAAAGTAAGCTCACCCGTGTATGAATTTTAAACGAAATTGAGTTCAGCAAACAAAATGGAAAACAGTTTTAGGGTTTTGTAGTATTAGATATCAGATAGAATATCATGTTTGGTGTGTTATCTTTTATACTCTTGTAAATTGATGATATGCTAGAATTATCTCCTCATCCAGATGTAGGCAATTGAATTCGAACCACATTAGATATAGTGTCTCTTTTTGAGTGTGATATATTTTTCACTAATTATCAATCTCGATATATGTTCAAAATGACGCCATATAATTTCTTATACAAGTGATATTGAAGCTCCGGCTTACGAAATGAGAGAAGTTTTTTCAAGATTGAGTGTACATAAAAGAGACAGACGACAACTGTTTGAAGTTATAGGAGTTGATTCTTAATGTTGTGAAGAAAAGCAACACATACACTCACAAATTGTTTATTGCAAAATTAAGCTAGGAGATTAAACACACACCCAAGCAAAATAAAAACAAAGAAAAACACAAGAACAATGATTTATACTAGTTCAGATCACAATACGTGATCCTACATCCAGTTGCTGGTGATGATCAATCCACTTTAATGAAAAACAAGAGATACAAGAGATACAAGAGTGTTTACTAGGGACAACTAGAAGAAATTTAGCCTCTCACACTCAAAGAAGGCTATCAATCTCTCGAAACCCTAACCCTCTTTCTTTTCTCTCTTTTCCAGCCCTCTTAAAACTCTCTTACATTGAAAAACACGTCCCTCATTTATATTCCGAGGCTTATAGGCCAATTACTTACATAACAAGAAATCCTGTTCTGACCAGGAAACAGACTCGTGCTCCTGCGCTAAAATACTCGAGCTCCTATGCCAACTTTCTGTCTAGATGCATTTGCAAACCCGAAATCCGCGCTCTTGCACCATGTTACTCGCTCTCCTTTGCCAATCCATGCTCTTGCAGGATGAGCTTCGCATGGGTGAGCCAACCTCCTGTCTCTACATGTCTGATGCTGCATCTGATGCACATTTGGCACCCGGTGCCACTTTAGCTGTGCACCTGTGTGACTTCTTTGCTTGCACTACACAAGTTGAGCCACAAACTTCACAAATCTCCATCTTGGATCAACTTGTGTTTTCATACAGTAAACGACTATAATAAATTCCAGCCATGTCTATCTTCAAGCTATGTTGTCCCAAATCACATTTATCAAGTCAAAATAAGAACTGAACCTAACACATGCAATCAACTTAGAGACTATACCAGTTGAATTCATGTCAACATGAACTTTAACTATAGACCAAATCAACTCCATCAATAATACCATTGATAAGATGCCGCTTGACGTCGACATGTATGCAACTTGTATCACTTACAAGTTCTTGCAAGCACAATGCTTCCTTAAGAATTTCAGTTATAACATTGTCTTTCTCAGCTGTTCATAAACCTTTGAGGTATCTATAACATTTGACAGCTTCCCAATAAACTCTTTCTGGATATTCTGTAAACAAGCACACCAAATTTCTTGCACATGCCAATACAGGCCTTCAAACCATGGAGTACATCAAACCTCTAACAGCCTTTACTAAAGAATTTCAGTCATCTCTTCCTTGTCTTCAACAGTTATAGGAGATAGAATGATAAAAGCTTCGAATGTGCAACCAAAGAAATTTGAACCTTTTTTCCTTCAACCATGTTAAACTTTTACAAGTGTTTTCTAAATACAATCATCATGAGACAATGATAACCGGTTTCCATCTTTGTCTCTACTAATTTTCAATACAAAATACTTCCTAACACTTTCAAAGTCTTTCATCTTGAATTCCCTATCCAGCTGATATTTCAATTTTCTAACTTCTGTTATATTGTTTGGCGCAAACAACATATCAACAATATTTAACAACAGAAGATTTCTTACTTCATTTTCAAGCAAAGAATTCATTTTTATGTTGCCTCAACTATGTATCTCTACTACACATAGCTTTCTTATAACTTTTAAAATCACTATCATCAACCTCCTCTGACATTGATAATAAACAAGTGATAAGATTAGCAAAAACATACCTCGAGGTGCAACTCCGACTCTTCTAGCAAATTTCTCTTGCCAGCTGATGATTCCTCAAGTTCTTAAACTCATCACAGACTTCTACCATGTCACCATGTTTTTCTACTTTAACTATCACTTCCATTTGAGAATTTCCAAAATCAAGGAGCTCTACCTTAGCTTCAACTCCATTTGTAGCTTTACTAGTTCTAGGCTCCACCTCAGCGTTGATTATATCTACATCTTCAGTTCTGAGCAAAATATTCATGTGAAAGCCCTCAAAATACCATTCTGATTCTCTACATATGACATTTCTACAAGTAAAATATTTTGACATATTCAAATCTTTGCACCACAACCTGTATCCCTTCACACCTTCTGGATAGCCAACAAACATGCAATTCCTTTCTCTTGGCTCTAACTTGCCTTATTAAATATATGCATAAGCCACACAACCAAACACTTCCAAATGATTATAGCTCATAGACAAATCTGTTCACACTTTTTTCGATACCTTAAAATCAATTTCAGATGATGGACATCTATTAATTAAATATGTCACTGTGTTGACTACTTCTTCCCAAATTCCTTGGGCATTCCAATGCTCAACAGATAGAATCTAATCCCTTTCAAGAATCATTTTGCTCATCCTTTCAACCAAGCCATTTTGCTACGGTGTCCTGGATACTATCTCATGCCTCACCATTCCTTCATTGTTGCAAAATCAGTTAAACTCTTCATTCAAGAACTCCAAACCATTATCAGTTCTAAGCTTCCGAACCTTTCTTCCCGTTTGGAGCTCAACCATCTTTTTTCAATCTTGAATTTCTAGAGTGCCTCGTCTTTAATCTTCAAGACATATACCTACACCTTCCTTGAGTAGTCATCAACAATGGTCACGAAGTATTTACCTCTACCTAAAGTTGCATAATTAGATAGACCCCATAAGTCTGCATGAATATAACTCAGAGTCTTATTAGTAGTGCAAGTTGGACAAGAGAATTTAACTCTTTTCACTTTGCCAAAATCGTAATGCTCACTAAATTCTGTTTTCTTCAAATCATCTCCATGCAACAAGTCTTATTTCTGCACTTCTTGAAGCCCTCTTCCACTCACATGGTCAAGCCTCTTATGATACACGTAGGCTTTATCATCTAATTCTGAAACCACCTTTGCTTTTTCAATCATCCTGCTACCCTCGAGAATATACAAGCCTTTTTCTCTCACACCTTTCATCACAACTAGGCAACCTCTTGTAACTTTCAAGATGCCATTCTCACTTTGAAACTATAGCCATTGGAATCAAGCATATTGAGTGAAATCAAATTCCTCTTTAATTTAGGAATATGCCTCACAGCATTCAAAACTTTTTCAACACCTCCATGAGTTCTAATTCTAACTGTACCAATGCCCACCACTCCACAAGCTTCGTTGTTTCCCAGTAGAACACGTCCACCATCAATCTTTTCATAAGATTCAAACGAGCTTCTATGTGGTGTCTTGTGAAACGTACAATCAAAGTCTAAAACCTAATGTTCTTTTGAACTTTGTGTTGTCACTACTAACACATCGAAACTCTCATATCCATCCTCTACAATTGCAGCATCACCCTTTTCTTGCTCCTTACCTTTCTCGCTCTTGTTTCTTTTGGGACAAATCCTCCTAATATGCCCTTCCTCATGTCAATGATAGCATATTATTGCTTTCTTAACCCTTAACTTCGATCTTGACTGTGACTTGCTCTTGTAATCACATTTGTTACTTCCACCTCTAACATGCAGCCCTTCACCCAAGTGTTCACCCAACTCGTTCTTCCATTGGATATCTTTAGAATTCAATGCATCAATCACATCACCAAGCAATAATGACTCCCTACCATGCTTCAAAATATCAACAAACATCTCATATGATTTTGGAAGAGAATGTAAAAATACCCAAGCATTATCCTCATCATCATGTTCTATTTGTATATTTTCTAGGTCTAGGCACAATTTATTAAATTCATAAATGTGGTTTTGCAAGTTCTTCTCCTTAGCCATTTTGAAAGTAAAGAATTTTGCCTTTAAATACAACCTACTCGACAGATTTTTTGTCATATAAAGGCTTTCAAGCTTTAACCATATCTTAGCCACAGTTTTCATCAGAGAGACTTACCTCAACACCTTGTCGCTTAAGCAAAGAATTAACTTATTGTTGGCCCTCTTCATGATATCACTCCTCTTTTTAGCGCTATATCTTTCTGACATATTACTTTCGCCCCCAAGAGCTTCATCAAATCCTAGATTGCATAATAAGGCCAATATCTTCATCCTCCAAATCGCAAAGTCACCGTTGCCACTAGGGATGTCAAAATTACTCGGGCAGGGCCGGGTACCCAGATCCCTGACCCGGTACTGGTGGGGAATTACCCAGATTTTTAGGAAGATTGGTCAGGGACGGGGAGAGTAATCTTGAGGAACGCCCGGGGCGAGTTTAATTTACGACAATATAAATAAGCAACCTGCGAAAACGCTCGACAAAAATCGATAGAGCTCGACACGACTCGACACTTACATGTATGTTGTGTCGGATTCACAACCGACACTCGATATTAGTCTATTTTCGAAGATTTCGAGTATTGGATGATGTAGAGCTCTATCGAGCGAGTCGAGTTTTGCCGAGTTTTGTCGAGCATTTTAGCATGTTGCTTGTTTGAGCTTTGTTTTTTTGCCTTTTTGCATCATATTTAACTATAATGGCCTTTTATTTGCAGGTTGAAGCAAATGGCAAGTGAATTGTAGACAATAGAAGATGTCTACGTACAATTTTTTTAAAATAAAAAACAGAATTAAAAAATCCGGAGTACATATCCGAGGAATTTAATTCCCCGGCCCCGGGATTAAATTCCCCGGCCCGGCCCTGGCCCTGGAAATTCCGGGGAATTTTCCTGGGACGGGGATAAAAAAACCTTCCTGGGGGCAGTCCCCGGCCCGACCCTGGGTTTTTGACATCCCCAACTACCACCAAAATTTTCAATCTCGTACTTTCTAGTTGATGCAGCTATCACAGAAATCGCTTCAAACACCTTTCGTACTGCGCAGCTAAGAGTTAGGACTTTTATCGAACACCTATTGTGCTAAGAACTTTTGGCCACCAAATACCCCAAATAGTCGTAACCAGGCTCTGATACCAATTTGTTATGAAGAAGGGCGGCACACACACTCATAAGTAGCTGGAGATTAAGCACACACCTAAGCAAAGTAAAAACAAAGAAAAACACAAGAACAAAAGAATTTATACTGGTTCAAACCACAATACGTGATCTTTCGTCTAGTTGTTAGTGATGATCATTCCACTATAATGAAAAACAAGCGATACAAGAGATACAAGAGTGTTTACTACAAACAACTAGAAGAAATCTAGCCTCACAGACTCCAAGAAGGATACCAATCTCTCTAAACCCTAACCCTTTTTCTTTTCTCTCTTTTTCAGCTCTCTCAGAACTCTTTTACACTGGAAAACACATCCCTAATTTATAATCTAAGGCTTATAGGCCAATTACTTGTATAACAAGAAATCCTGTTCTGATAAGGATATATACTCGCGCTCCTGCACCAAATGACCCGCACTCCTGTGCTAATTTTCTGTCCAGATGCATCGGTAAACCCAGAATCCACGTTCCTGCACCAAGTTACTCGAGCTGCTATATGATGAGCTTCACAGTGGTGTGCCAACCTTCTGTCTCTATATGTCTAACGCTGCATCTGATGTGTATTTGGCACTCCGATGCCACTTCAGCTACGCGTCTACACGACTTCTTTACTGTACTACACAAGTTGAGCCACAGACTTTGTACTTAAGTAACAACTTTTGGTGAAGTTTTCTTAATTACACTATTTATTATATGCAATGATAGTGAAGATACTTTTGATTTTGTATGTCGCTTAAACGGAATACTCGCCAAAGTGGAGATTATTTGGATTTGTGGCTCGTTTCCTAATTCAAGTTGAGTTCTAAAGTAACAAGAAAGGCGGAATGAATAAGAAATTTGATTTATTAAATAAATAGGAGTCCTATTCCTATTAGGAATAGAACAATTCCATATAGACATATAAATATAGGAGTTGAGAATCAATTCTAAGTATGAGAATGAGACTAGACATAAAGGGTTAACAAAAAATAAGCATCCAAAAGATATGGTTAAACAATACTGAGTTGATTAAGTGGAATGAGGACTAGTTTCAATGCTCTTTAATTAGCATTAGATATCAGGTAGAATATCAAGTTTGGTGTATTATTTCTAGTACTATTATAAATTTATGATCTAGTGAAATTATCTCATCATTCGTGGATGCAAGCGATTGATGCCGAATTATGTTAAATACGATGTGATCTCTTTGTCTATGATTTATTGTTTATTAATTGCCAATCTCGATGTTCAATATGTTTCCACATAATTTCTTACACTACCGAGCTGATTAAAATGAAGGCAATATTGTGCGTTTCATCAATTCATTTTTTACCATCTACAGAGGTTTTGTGGAATAGGTTAATCTTTATAGGTCACTGGTAGATAGCATAAGTATTTTAATTTGTTTTAGTCTCCTTGTTTTAGTAATTATTTCTAAAACTTAATTAATCAAAGTTTATATTTTTGTGTGTGAAGGTATCTCTAAGATGGGTTTACGAGCAAGGGGTAAGTTTACTTGTGAAGAGCTTTCATAAAGAAAGAATTGAAGAAAATCTTGAGATCTTTGATTGGAATTTAAGTCCAGAAGAATTGGAGAAGATTAAAGAAATTCCACAGGCAAGGGGGAATGTCATTGAATTTTTCGTATCTGAGAGCGGCCCTTACAAATCCATCGAAGAGATCTGGGATGGAGAAATATAGGATCAATTTGGTATTGTTGTAACTTCTACAATGAAATCAAGATTGTAATCATTTAATAATAGCGAAACAGTTTGTTTATGATAGCCAAAGTTTTTAGAAGTACTTCAAATCTAAAAGCATTGTTTACGCTTGTA
Source organism: Boswellia sacra (assembly GCA_013180625.2). Taxonomy (NCBI): domain Eukaryota; kingdom Viridiplantae; phylum Streptophyta; class Magnoliopsida; order Sapindales; family Burseraceae; genus Boswellia; species Boswellia sacra. Next base: position 31,430 of record SNVD02013580.1, on the reverse strand, counting down.
TTTAGTAAATTTTATGACCAAGGGTTGATTTCATTGAATTTACACATTACTTGCTGTTCTGTATCCTCGTTAATATTGACAATAACTCATTTTTTTCCTTCTAAGTTTTTAAAAATGTTCTTTAACACTATTGTTCATGAGAAAGCTTTTTCCCTCGATAAAGAAAGGACAATTTGGATTAAATTAAAATCATAAAGTTGCTCCGAACAAACAATTATCCCCATGAATCGTAATTATTGTCTATCATCTGTCACGAATTATAATTATTGTCTACGTTATTTACGTCTCATATCAATTTGTATTTTTGTCATCTTTTATAAGATTAGTTACATATAGAGTCACAAATCTGATTAATTATAACATGTTTGAAGCAGAACTTTTTTGATATTGTGACGTTGAGATGTAGTTGATTAATTAAGGTCATCTGGGGATATGACCATTTTTAACTGATTGGTGCTGAGGCAGAAGAAACAAAATGATGTTGCCAGAGAATTAGTATAAATTAAATAAAGAATTCATGGGCACAAATTTTAAACATCTTAAACAATAGGTGGAGAATCTCGAAGACTCGTAAAAACAAACGTGGGAAATTCAAGGAATGACCTAGACGGGTGAGTCATCAATAATAAATTGATTGATGACATGAATAGATAGAAACTCAAAACTTGAATTTTATTGGGAAGTTATTTTAATTTTTTTCTAAAATATTGAAATGCTAACAGAAATCTCATATATTTTAAAAAATTTTATATGATAAGATTATTTGTTTATTAAAAAAATCCCGCAAAATTAATCTCAATTAAAATATTTATCACCTATTTTTGAATAACATTATACTGTTATTTTTTTATAATACAAACTTATATAGTCATAAAATAATGTTATGGCCATAACAATATTGGGCCTCAATTATTTCTAATACAGTAAGCCCATTATTTGGGCCCATTGTCTCGGTCCCACAATGACCCATCTTGACTCCTATATAAACCCTCCAAATTATTGCTCAAGGTATGCACATTTTTCTGAACTTATTCTCTCTCTAAATTTCCTTTGCTTTTGAGAGCTTCTCTCTCTAGGAAATTCTCCCAGAAAATTCCGGAGTGTCGGAAACTGACTTGAGCGTCGAAGGGTTTTCGCCGGCACCACCGCTGACACCCCTGACTATTTTTCTTTGCTCGCAGGATTGGACCCGACATACGACTCGAGCTCCGACCCGCTTCCCGGCCGTCCGAAAATCATGCATCAACAATTGGCGCCGTCTGTGGGGATCGACAATTTAAGCCTCTTTAGTTGTTGCTCCCATCCAAACGTACTCAAACACATCATGAGTCATGAATCCCAACACTCAACCTCCCTAGAGGTTGACGAAGAAATCGAGGTAGAAGCACCTCCCCGACGCTGAAGGGTAGTTGACACAGGGAGAGCTTTAGTGATATCCTCTGGGGTGGGGCCTAACCTCAGGCAACCCCGACTTCCACTTAGAAGACCAAGGAAGGGCAAGGCGAATCGATTAACTACCATGGAACATACCATGCGAAATTTCAGTGAACAAATGAATCGTATGGTGACTATGTTCAACCAAGCATTTGGGCAAAGTGCTCAACAGGCTGCAAACACTGCTGGGAATAACCCAATTAGTGCCATGGTAGTACCTAATGTCCAGACGGATGTTGGTGGGCGTCATGATTTAGTCGCCCAGACTACTAGATTGCCTCGCCATCAGGTCATTCAACCGAATCTTCTCCATCCTATTGTTCAAGGAGGGAATGGTCGCCCAAAGATTCCCTCCCCTTCGCATATCATATCTGAACAACAGTTAGCAGCAGTAGACCTCCGACACTCTCTGAACAAAAAGCGCCATACAAGCGTTGAGCAGGTACCAAGGGGAAGTAATATTGATCAGCCAGCTTATTCTTATCATGGTTCTTACGCCCCGGGGGGTAACTATCAGTCAAAGAGAAATCGCCCCCGCTCACCACCTAGAGTTAAGAATCATCGCCCAGATGTTGTCCCAATGGATATCTTAGAGGAGGAGACATCAGATAATCATTATGCGGAGTTCAAGCGAGAAATGGATGAAAAAATTCATAAACTGGAGAAGTTGATTAAGCATTCAGGAGGAGAAGAAGATGGTCGTCCACAATGGGAATCACCTTTTGCTGAAGATATCCTTAGGGAAAGATACCCATACGGATTCAGGATGCCGCAACTTGAGCTGTACCAAGGGATGACGGACCTCCGAGAGCATTTAGACTCTTTTATTTCTCATATGGAGATACAAGAGGCCTCAGGGGGAATCATGTGTAGAACTTTTTCTCTTACCCTTGGAGGATCAGCTAAACAATGGTATAGAAGGTTACCAGCCGCATCCATCTCCAGCTTTGATGAGCTTGCTCGTAGTTTCCTTACGCACTTTGGCAATATGAAGACAAGAAGTCGACCAGCATAGAGCCTTCTGTCAATCAAGCAGGGTCGTAATGAATCCCTCCATGCGTTTGTAGACAGATATCAGCGGGAGGTTGCCCGAGTGGATCTCTTTAATGATGGTTACGCTATGCAAGGTTTGGTTCAAGGAATCAGAGGGGAGCTCCCCCTAGCATGGGAATTCTCTATTAACCTCCCACGCACATACCAAGAAGCATTAGCAAGGATCTCTAGCCATGCAGATGCAGAGGAAATTTTTCAAGCAAATTACCCTGGGCAGACTCCAATGATACCTAATTCCTCGTGTGCAGATAGACGACCATATGATAATCATAGAAGAGAACCCCATGATAGAAATCGAAGGTCGATTTCGGATCGACGCTCTGCGCGAGATACATTCAGAAATGATCGCTTCTTGTTGCAAGGATCATCCTCCCAACCCTGCCAAGAGCATCACGATCGACCTTAGGAGGAACACCGTACCTTCACATTACTTAATATGCCACAGCAGGATATCTTGAAGGAGATCAAAGATAAAGGTCTACTGAAAGAACCTGCCCCCTTACAGTCGAATCCAAAAGCAAGAGACAGGAGAAAGTTTTGTCATTTCCACCAGGCTCATGGTCATAACACTGCAGATTGTTTCGAACTGAGAAGACAAATCGAGGGTCTTATCAAGGATGGCCAGCTACAAGAATACATTTATCGGCCCCCTAAACCATCCAACAAGAATGACAAAGGGAATGAACCATTAGAAGAAGTAGCCACAATTTTTGGGGGAGTAGTGGCTGGTTCAAGTTCCCAAGTCTGAAGGAACCTAGCTAGGCAAGCAAGATATGACCTCCCTCACCACGAAGTCAACTTGACAGCCTCCTCCAATGTTGGGGATCGTGATGTTATCTCCTTTTCATCGCAAGATGCGCAGGGTATTCATCATTCACATTGTGATGCCTTGGTCCTCACAGTAATAGTGGCCAATAAAAGGCTACGAAGAGTATTGATTGACAATGGGAGCTTGGCTGACATAATGTCATTAGATGCATTTGATCGGTTGGGTCTTAACTGTAAAGATATGAGAGGCATCCAAACTTCCCTGATAGGATTCGCTAGAGGAAAAGTTATCCCCGAATGAGTAATTTCGTTACCAGTAACCTTGGGAGAACGTTCCTTACAGACAACCAAGATGGTGAACTTTCTCGTAGTAGATTACCCGGGCGTTTATAACGCCATTCTTGGACTGCTGTCACTTTACGACTTCAAGGCCGTGATGGGTGTCTATCATCATGTTCTGAAATTTCCAACACCCTCAGGGATAGGAAAAGTTAGAGGTGAACAACGAACTTCTCGAGAATGCTACAACATGGCTTTCAAAGAGAAGGCACATAAACTATGGATGATTCGTGGAGAACCTTCCGAGGGGATGAAAAGTTTGGATCCACGAGACCAAGAGAAAGGGGAGGCTGTAGCTCCAATAGAAGGGATGGATGACATCCCTGTTTGTTTGAATAATCCGAAGAAGACAGTGAAGGTGGGTAAGAATCTTCCTCTACCTATCAAGGATAGGTTGATTGGTTTTCTTCGAGAGTACAGCGACGTTTTGCATGGTCTCACGAAGACATGCCCAGCATAGACCTGAATATAGCTGTCCACTGCCTTAATGTCAACCCTCAAGCTCAACCCGTTCAACAAAAGAGGAGGCACCAAGCCCCAGAGCGTTCAGAGGCGATTGCCTTAGAAGTACAAAAACTCTTGACCAGTGGAATCATTCGAGAGGTAAACTACCCCGAATGGCTCTCTAATGTTGTATTGGTAAAAAAAAGCCAATGAAAAATGGCGTGTCTGCATCGACTTCAAAGATTTGAACAAGCATTGTCCAAAAGACAGTTTTCTACTGCCCAGGATAGATCAATTAGTTGATGCCACAGCTGGCCACCAATTGTTGAGCTTCATGGATGCTTATTCTGGTTATAACCAGATTCCCATGCATTCAAAGGATGAAGAAAAAACACCCTTCATAACTGATAGAGGGTTGTACTGTTATCGGATGATGCCTTTCGGATTGAAAAATGCTGGAGCGACTTATCAACGATTGGTAAACTCCATGTTTGCTCCTCTCCTAGGAAAGACGATGGAAGTTTATATGGATGATATGCTCACCAAGAGCATGGACGCTAGATCCCACGTAGAGGACCTCCGAACAACTTTTGACATCCTCCGAAAGCATGATATGAAGCTGAATCCCACCAAATGTGCTTCTGGGGTATCCTCTGGGAAGCTCTTAGGATTTATTGTCACCCAAAGGAGGATAGAGGCCAATCCTAAGAAAATCCAAGCACTTATGCGACTGGAGTCTCCCAAAACTCTAAAGGATATACAAGTCCTCACTGGACGAGTGTTCGCCTTAAATCGCTTTATTTCTAGGGCGACTGACAAATGTCACCCTTTCTTCAAAGCGTTAAGGAAGTGCAAGCAGTTTGAATGGACAAATGAGTGTGAGAAAGCTTTCCTACAGTTGAAGAAGTACTTAGGTTCTCCTCGTCTCCTCTCCAAACCAATTTTGGGGGAACCACTCTTTCTGTATCTAGCAGTCTCCGCATGTGCAGTGAGTACAGCTCTTGTCCGTGAAGATCAGGGAATCCAGAGGCCAGTCTATTATGTGAGTAAGGCCTTGTCAGATGTCGAGGGTAGATACCCTCCTATGGAGAAGCTGGCTCTCGCCTTAGTTGTTACGGCACGAAAGCCTCGCCCATATTTTCAAGCACATACTGTTATGATCCCAACTGATCACCCTTTACGACAGATACTCTATCGTCTAGAGCTTTCTGGAAGACTTGTCAAGTGGTCCATTGAGTTGGGAGAGTTTGACATACACTATGTTACAAGACCATCAATAAAAGGGCAAGCAATCGCTAACTTCATTACCGAATTTTCAAGTAGTATAGAAAAGAAGGATGAAGAGACCAGTACAGGGTCAAGTGATCGACCAATGTCCATGGGAATCGATCCATAAAAGGCATGGATCTTGTTCGTAGATGGGTCATCTAACAAGATTGGTAGTAGAACTGGCTTGATTCTGTCAACCCCGGATGGAGTAGAGGTGGCTGTGGCACTACGTTTCAATTTTAAAGCCACAAATAATGTCGCAGAGTATGAAGCTCTCCTTGGAGGACTTAGGCTGGCAGTTGCCCTGGGGGTAGGAGAGATCATCATCCACAGCGATTCCCAGCTTGTGGTTAACCAAATCCGTGGAGACTATCAGGCAAAAGGCTCTACCATGATAGCTTACTTGGGTAGAGTTAACTCCCTTCTGCGCGGTTTTAAAGGTTTCGACATCGTAAGAGTCCCGAGGGTGGAGAATTCAAAGGCTGATAGTTTAGCCAGAATTGCTTCAGGAATAGACCCCCTTCTACCGATCGCCTATCACATGATCGTTCTAGAATCTCCAAGCATATCATAACATGAGCTTCCGTCAGAGAAAATAATGACCATAAACGGTAGCCCTTGCTGGATGGACCCTATCATAAAGTTCTTAGAAACGGGGGAACTTCCAGCTAACCGAAACGAAGCAATCAAGGTAAGGGGGAGAGCGTCAAGGTACACTATGGTCAATGGTGTTCTTTACAAAAGAGGGTTCAGCCTTCCTCTTCCAAAATGTCTTCGCCTAAAAGAAGCTGATTATGTTCTCAAGGAAATCCACAAAGGGATATGTGGTAACCATTCTGGTGGTCGATCTCTAGCTCATAAGTGTATCAGGCAAGGATACTATTGGCCAACCATGAAAAATGATGCTAAAAATTTTCAACTAGGTGCAACAAGTGCCAAAAGTTTGCCAATATTCCAAGGAAAGCTCCTGAGAACATGACTTCAATGACAGCCCCATGGTCGTTCACCCAATGGGGACTAGACCTTATTGGACCTCTTCCAATGGGTAAAGGTCAAGTTAAATATGCTGTTGTGGCAATTGATTACTTCACTAAGTGGGCATAAGCTGAACCCCTCGCATCGATTACTGAAAAGAAGACCACAGACTTCGTAAAGAAGTCAATTTTCTATAGGTTTGGTATCCCTCACACCATCATTAGGGACAATAGCAAGCAATTCGACAACTCCAACTTCAGGAACTTCAGTAAGGAGTTGAACATCTCTTTGTGCTTTTCATCTCCAGCTCATCCTCAAGCAAACGGTCAGGTGGAGGCTGTTAACAAAACAATTAAACACCTCCTCAAGACCAAATTAGATGCTAGGAAAGGTGTATGGCCAGAAGAGCTTCCATAAGTGCTTTGGGCATACCGAACCACTGTCCATACAGCAACAGGAGCAACCCCATACTCCTTGGCGTTTGGCTCGGAAGCTGTCATACCTGTTGAAATTGGCCTTTCATCACCTCGTACCAAGGGATATGACGAAGAGCTTAATCATATAAGCCTTCAACTCAACCTGGATCTTCTTGAGGAGGAAAGGGATCTCACTAGTGTCAAGGTTGCTACTTACCAAGAGAGGGTTGCTCGATATTTCAACTCTAAAGTTAGGCGCCGATCTTTCCAAGAGGGAGACTTGGTTTTGAGACAAGTACTGAAAGTACCCGAGATCCCACTGATGGAGCATTGGGGCCCAACTGGGATGGTCCGTATCAAGTCAAGGCAGTCATTCGACCAGGCACTTACAGACTGGTCACCATGGATGGGAGGTCGCTCCGTCATCCATGGAATATTGAGCACTTGAAGAAGTACTACCCGTAATCTCTCTGTACGTGCAATAACTCCTTCTGGGAGCTTATGCATGTGTAACAACTCCCATAGGGAGACCAATAAAGAGATTACCAATAAAGTGTTCAGTTCATTGAGAATTTGGTGATTGCACATCCTTAAAGCATATGTACGATCAAATTGCAATAAGATGGAAAGAGTAAAAGAATACAACACCAGAAAAAAAAAAAATTCTTAGAGTTCTTACTTCAAAATTGGTTGAGAAGTGTCATGCATATAGTCCAAGTAAGGACAAACCTTGCCTATAACATTGAACTGAAAGTAAAGACAATAAAAGGTAAAGTCAAGGCTTACAAAGCAGACTTGATATGATTATTTCCTACGAATAAGCATCTACTTAGTTGAAAGAATTCCAACTGTCTCTAAGAAGTGGCCTCATCATCTCCTTTTTCATATGAAAAAGATGAGGTAGAGTCACCTTGCTTGGCCTCCTAGGCTGCTGTGTCCAATGTCAACTTGTAATCCTCATCTTTAAGGATGAGGAGGTGGGATTGCTCAGGATCAGAGTTGGCTGTCGGGATAGACTCTGCCACCAAGTTTAACTCTTCAGCTATGGGAGACTGATCAATCTCTGGGTAGCGGTCGTGGAACCATCTACGTACCCTATTGACTCCATCAATATAGGAGCGTTCCATAGCTTGTTGGTAGATACGACCCCTACGGAAACGAGCAACTGCTTTGTCAATTCTACTTTGCTCAGCAACAGCCCTCTCTCGAAGCTCTTGACAAAAATCATTGGCCCTTTTATGCTGGATAGCTGCCTCCTTCTTGGCTTCGGACAAGTCTGCTTTCATTCTGCCCATCTGTTCCTTCATCTCTGCCATCTTTCTTTCCGTTTCGGTTAAGTTGTCGAGGCAGACTAGATGTTTCACCTTCCAGTCGTCAACCTCAGAAGCGAGATGGTTAACTTCCTTGAGGAGGTTGGTGTTAGTAAACTCTCCTTGAGCTAAGGGTCCTGTCGCCTACAGAAAGAAAGGCAAAGAGAGGAAAAGAAATAAGGCACGACTTTCAAGAGCATAAAAAAAAAGAGAAAGAGAGAAAGGGTCTTAGTAAAACCCAACCTAAAGTATGATACCCATCCCGACAGCGATCGCGTCAAAGTATCTGAGTTTTACATTCTCTGGAAATACATTGGTAGGCATTATACGTGCAGCACTTTGAGACAATTCACGAAGGTAGTCTCCACATGTCAAGCCACTTTGAAAGCCCGTACTGTCAAAGGTAAAACGCTTAGGTAGTTGAGAAGCTGAGGGTAACTTGCTTCCAGTAGGCTTCGAGACTACCACTTCATCCGCAGGCTGAACGGAGGTTGACCTATCAAGAATCGACTTCCGTATGGGAATCTCCTTGTGACCACTGGCTCTCCTCTTTGAAGGACCAAGAGATGGAGGACTTCCACTCCGTTTCTTCTGGGAACGGTCAGGCCTATCATGAGTGAAGGGCTTAAGAGGCATCTTAGCTTCAAGTTGAGCAAACTGCTTCTTGGTAGGATGTAAAGAAATAGACATGCGCAAAAATAAAACTGGTAAGGCAACAAGCACATGCTTGATGAAGTGAGGAAAGATCAGGAAGTAATGATCAAGCTTACTTCTGGAGGAATTGGAGGTGATAAGCCAAGACGGACCAATTGCTCCCGATCAGTGAGGCTATTCACATTCTTTGAGTCCACGGGTAGCTTGAGTACCACTTGCAAGTCGTCTCTTTCTTTCTGAGATAACAACGGACGTTTGGTCCAAGGAGCTGTAATAAAAATAGAAAAGAATGTCAGTGGATCAAGAGGTTTCATAACAATGATGGATAGGGTGTCATTATAATAGGGTACCACAAAAACCAAAACGCCTCCTGATCCTCAACTTCTCCCCCTTCGGACGAGCACCTTCTTGATACTTCCAACTGCCACCACACCAGAATTGTTTATACTTCCATTCTTTCACATGTGAGGGGATGTCGAAAAGGCGGTTGGGGTTATTCGTCTTCCCTCGCTGAGATATGTAATAGTAACCCGTTTTTTCTCCATTCGGTGGATGAATGGCAAAAATGTACTTAACATGGTTGGTGGTAGGATCACCAAGGCCTGCGCTCCTGAATAAACTTTGAAAAGTTATCAGAAGTCTCCATCCATTGGCCGACAGTTGGGTAGGGGCAATGCCCATAGCATCGAGCATCCGACGAAAATAATTATCAAAAGGCACCTGGAGACCAGCTCTCAATAACTCAAGGTTTAAACCGATGACACCTCGTGGTGGCATACTCCACCGATCACCTTTCCTTGGAAGAAATAGGATGACTGAAGTCGGGATAAGGAAATGGGCTCTATATATTTTTAATCGATCGCCCGGTAGTTGATTTTCAATATGGTCGGCCTCCCATCACTTTTCAACCTCCGGTTCACTATCTGAGGTAGCAGAGGACGACCAGTCACTCTCCCCCTCAGTACCCACCACCTTGTGGTTAACAGAATTATGTCCTAGCTCACGATCCTGACCGAAGAAATTTTGATAAAACTCATTAACTTTTTTACGGTTAGTCACAGGATCCTTATCCCTTGTAGACTGGGTTTGATGGCTCGATTCCCCCCGTAGTACTTTCACAGTGGTTTTAACTCTAGCCATCTGCACAGTCAAAGAGGGGTCGTTAGTCAACAAACCAAGTCTACTAAGGGAGGGAAGAAAAAAAAATGCTGGGGGACTGTTTTGAAAGTTTTCCAAAATAGCTCTCGAAAAGTACTTTCAAAATTCGCGAAAACACGCCCGCAAATAAAAATCAAAGTTTGAAAATTCGCGGAAACACCTCCTCAGTTAAAAAAACAAAGTTCCAAATTTTGCAGGAACACCCCGACGGTTTACAAACAAAGTTCCAAATTTTGCAGGAACACCCCCACGATTGAAAAACAAAGTTTCAAAATTTTGCAGGAACACCCCCGCGGTTTAAAAACAAAGTTTCAAAATTTTGCAAGAACACCCCCGCGGTTTAAAAATAAAATTTTGAAAAATTTTTGAAACACCCCCGCAAACACTCGAATTTCTTCGAGGAAGCCCCTTGCACGTTACGCTGCATGCCGCATGCAGCGTACCCAGGGCCTGGCAAGCTCGCCCCCGCGCGCCCAACGCCTCGCAGGCTCGCCCCCGCGCGCCCAGCACTGCGCGAGCTCGCCCTTGCGCACCCAGCGTCCTCGTGGGTTCACTCCTACGCGCCCAGCGCCCTTACAGACTCTACCCTGCGCGTATCGTAGCTCGCCCTCGCTGGCTTGACTCTCCCCTCGCTCAAGGTCTTGCCTGCACGCCTAGGCCTTCGCCTGCTAGCCCTTGCGCACACAAGGGCCTCGCGGGATCGATCCCAGGCGCCCAGGACCTCGCGAGGTCATCCTACGTGCGTAGCAGCTCGCCCACGCGAGCCTGCTGTGCACGTCGCTCGCCCATGCGAGCTGGTTCTCCAACATACTTGTTTCTTCTTCTTTCACACTCGAACCCACAAGAGAGGAAACATGCAAACACTTGCATATTCTCACACAATCACATACACACACATAGGGCATAATCCGTACAGAATTTTTGCATTGATTTAAAAAAAAAAGAGAAAAGAGATAAGACAATAATAAGCACAAAAATTAAACCTAATCCATGCATTCTGAAGTATACGCAAGAAAGAAGGACTTACTTGTGGCGGCTGGAAAATTCTTGCTCGGATTGAAGAGTTCTGTTTGCTGGGGTCGCTTACACTGCTTGCCTCCAAGGTGCCCTCTCCAATTTTTTAGCAAACCCTACTCCCCAACACTTGTGTCTTATATAGGGCACCAATTTAGGGTTTAAGCCACACTAAGCATGCATGTGTAATAAATTACATCTTTGGGCCGGCCCCCTAATACATTTAATTTAAAGCCCAGGACAGCTAAATAGTCTCTACATCGACCCATTGGTCGACTTGGGCTTGGGGGGACTACTTTTATGGCCATAACAATATAGGGTCTCAATTATTTCTAATACAGTAAGCCCATTACTGAAGCCCATTATTTGGACCCATTGTCTGGGTCCCACAATGACCCATCTTGACTCCTACATAAAGCCTCCAAATTATTGCTCAATGTGTGCACACTTTTTTGAACTTATTGTCTCTCTAAATTTCCATTGCTTTTGAGAGTTTCTCTCTCTAGAAAATTCTCCTAGAAAATTTCGGAGTGCCGGAAACTGACTTGAGCGTCGGAGGGTTTTCGCCGGCACCCTTGACGTTTTTTCTTTGCTCGCAGGATTGGACCCGACGTACGACTCGAGCTCCGATCCGCTTCCCGGCCGTCCGGAAATCGTGCATCAACAAATACTAATATCATGATCTAGTAGTCAACTGTAAACTTCAAAAATTAATATAAAATTGTATACTCAATATTTTTTAGTGAATCTAAAATTAGTCACTTCCCTTGAGGCTCTCTTCCCTTTTCACGTCTGTCTTCTTCTCTTTTCTCTCTAGATTTTTCTTTCTTTTTTTTTTTTTCTTTTGTGTCTTATAATAATGGAATGAAGGAGAAATAGGTTGGGCTATAGGAGATGGTCTAATTATCAAAAATAGGTTGGGCTAGGCTGAAAATGGGTGGCTTGCTTATAAAAATAAAATATGGACTGGGTTTGCTAGTAATATAAGCCCATGAATGGGGTGTTTTAGTATCCAATAGACTTTCGTGTCAGGTCAAAAAGCAGTGTTAGGTTTGAAAAAAGTGGGAAAAAAAAACCCATGTATAACATCTTTTTCTTTTTGACCTTATAGATCATCTTTCCCTCATAGATACAATTATAAGATTTGTTGTACAAATGATCTAAAGAAGTAAAACCAGTTCAGCTATTTAATATTTGCTTTTGTAACCAAAACAATAAAACTAAACATAAATCAAGAAGAAAAAAAGTGAAGACATTTGATGAATAAAGAAAGAAATTTCTAGATAGCGTAAACATAAGATAAAAAAGGAGTATTTCTGCAAGTTGAAATTCAATTATGTAAACTAGAAATTCAGTTTTTCTGCAAAAAGTCAGCTTTGGCTAAATTATTTAAGGTATCTAGAGGTCTTCAAAAATTATAAAATTTCGGATACGAGTTTGTATATGGGTCTAGTTTAAATCTGGAGAGTTTTTTGATTTTAGGAATTTATTTCAAATCATCATGTATTTTAGAAAAGAGAGAGGTCAGTTCTGGAAATGAATTTAGAGAATTTTTGTATCTGGAAACATAAAGATTTTGAGATATGTAATGAACTTAGAATGCTATAAAATTTTATATTGTATTAGATATGTATGTGTAGAAGGTCTGTATAAAATCTTAGACCATTTGGATGAGTCAATTATTTATTAAAAATCAGAGAACAAGAACTGCTCTGTTTAAGAAGTTTGGAAATAGAGTTAATTAGGATTGATTAGATTAAGATATAAAGTTGCATATTCGAAATTTTAAGCATTCAAATTGATTTTTTGCGGCAAAAAATCTATTTTTTGTTATAAAACATTCCTCGCGAAAAGCCATTTTTATTTACTATGCACACGTGGCAATACTGGACATTTTGCGACAAAAACGTGATTCCTCGCCAAATGCGACTTTTTGCGAGGAATTTTTTGTCGCATAAGGTCTATTTTTTGCGACAAAACATTTCTCGCGAAAAGCCATTTTTATTTACTATACACACATGGCAATACTGGACATTTTGCGACAAAAACGTGATTCCTCGCCAAATGCGACTTTTTGCGAGGAATTTTTTGTCGCAAAAGGTCTATTTTTTGCGACAAAACATTTCTCGCGAAAAGCCATTTTTATTTACTATGCACACGTGGCAATACTGGACATTTTGCGACAAAAACGTGATTCCTCGCAAAATATGACTTTTTGTGAGGAATTTTTTGTCGCAAAAAGTCTATTTTTTGCGACAAAACATTCCTCGCGAAAAGCCATTTTAATTTACTATGCACACGTGGCAATACTGGATATTTTGCGACAAAAACGTGATTCCTCGCAAAATGTGACTTTTTGCAAGGAATTTTTTGTCGCAAAAAGTATATTTTTTGCGACAAAAAATTTCTCGCTAAAAGCCGTTTTTATTTACTATGCACACGTGGCAATACTGGATATTTTGCGACAAAAACGTGATTTCTCGCAAAATGTAAATTTTTGCGAGGAAAATTTTCTCACAAAATATATCTTTTTGCGAGAAAAATTTTCTCAAAAAAATGGATCTTTTGCGACAAAAAATAGACCTTTTGCGACAAAAAATTCCTTGCAAAAAGTTATTTTTTTAAAATTAAAACTTAATAACTTTCCTCTTTTGTTTTCTTCTCTTTGTTTATGGTTCGTCTAATATATAAGTCTTTGTTTAAAAAATGACAAAAAAAAGAATAAAGAAAGTATTAAAAATCTAATTTGATTTTATATAAATTGATAATTTTTAAATATAGTAGGGTCATTTGGATATTCATATAAATTTTTATTAAAAAAAAAGACCCTTTGTGATTCCATTCATGCTTTTAAATGTGAAAAACTATTAAGATTAGTATTTGTAAAAGAGATAAATAATTAAAATAAACTATATATGTGTGTGTGTGTGTGTGCGTGAGTGTGTGTGTGTGTGCGTGTGTGTGTGTGTGATATGAATCGTTAATAATCCAATAATCAAGCATAAAATTTATTTCTAATTATTTATATATAATCTAATTTATGTATAATTTATATATGTCTAATTGCTAAATTACAATTATGATAAACTTATTACTATGACTAATTTTTAATTGATGAAAACGAGATTGGAAAAAAAATCCAACTTCTAAAAATCTAATTTATTTTTCAATGTTAATTATATGCCAAATAAACATAAATAAATAAATAAATAATAATCATGTAATGTTGCCTATAATTATGTTTTTTATTTTTTTGTTATAAAGTGTATTAATTTAGATAGTATATTTTTCTTAGACTTTTAATTTTTATCGTATAGCTTTGAGTAAATTGTTGATATATTTTAAACAATTATTAGAGTTTATTTTAAGGGAGATAAATAATTAAAATGAACTCTATAACAAAAAATAAATACATTTGTTACATATTGATTACTATATGAATAATTAATCATTTACTGGTAAATAGCAAAAACTAATTTTCAATTCGTAATACATATGATAATTGTAGCATATGTATATGTATATATGTCTAATAATTAAATTACTTATATGAAAAAATATTTTTAATAATTGTTATTTTTATAAAAAATGGATAATTAATTTAAAGGCATTCTATACTTGAAAATAAATGTAATTTTGTTACATTTTTATATAATTATAATATGAATAAGTAATCATTTACTAATCAAATTAGAAAAGCTTATTTTCAATTTCTTATAATAACAAATATGACATATATAGATATCTAATTATTAAATTACAACTATTACAAACTTATGGTTTGCATTTGTCAAGATATTTTAAATATTAATTGTTAGCATTTGTAAAATGAATAAATAATAAAAAAATATTCACTAAAAGTAAATGCATTTGTTACATAATAATTATAATATGAATTTGATCATTTATTTATTAAAGTATTAAAAACTTATTTTCAATAACTCGCACATGACAATTATGTCATATGTATAGATGTTTAAGTATTATGCATTTATTAATGATAGTTGAATTGTGTGTATTTTGTTAACACTTTAATACATATGACAATTATGACATACGTTTATATGTTAATAATTAAATTATCTCCATCACAAATTAATTTTTTAAATTTGTAAAACATATTTTTAGTGTTTTAAAAGAAATAGATAATTAAAATAAATTATAGCTAAAATGAATAGAATCTTTTTGTTACATATATGATTATAATATCAATAATTAATTATTTATTGATCATTAAAGAAATTTATTTTTGTAATTCTTCATATAACAACTATGACATATGTATAAATGCCTAACTATTGTGTACATTTGTTAAATAATTCTTGAGTTGTTGTACCTATTTTATTAACATTTTAATACTCAATAAAAAATAATTAAATACCATATAATGTTTTATATTTCTATTGTATATGGTTGTTATATTATTTATTAATTTGTCATCAAATTATTTAATACCAATCAATATTATATAAATTTAATTATGGATGAAAATTTAATTAATAAATAAACTTATAATTATCCAAGTCTAAGTATGGTTTATTTAAATATTTTTAATTTTAGATTTAGATTTTAATTTTAATATTTTTTTAAGACTTTTTGCTACAAAAGTTTTGTCGCAAAAGATTAAAATTTTGTCGCTAAAGATTAGCATTTTAGACTTTTAGCGACCATTTTAAAATTCCTCGCAAAATGGGGTCTTTTGCGAGAAAAATTTAAATCCAAATTCGTCGCAAAAACTAAATTTTAGGCGGACTTTTTCCCGCCTATTAAATTTCAAATTTTTACACCTTTAGCGACAAAAACTTTGTCGCTAAAGACCAAAATTTTGTCGCAAAAAGAAAATTTTAGGCGGACTTTTACCCGCTCCTATTTATTTCATATTTTTTAAATTCTTTTACGACAAATTTTTCGCCGCAAAATGTCCAAATTTCATCGCAAAAAATCAATGCCTTTATTATATATACACACCACCTAATTCTTTGGTTTACTTCATTTTCTTTCATCTATTCTACTTTCCTCTTCATTTTCATTGTTATCTACTTCTCTTCTTTCCCTAACACTATTATCAAGGTAAATATTTTTACTCATTTTTTCTTTTATATTGTAATATATTTACTTACAAGATTCATATAATTTTTATTTTTTAATTATCAATTAATATTATGCTTTTTTGTTTAATAGGTATTTTGGAAGAGGGAATGCAATTAAAAATCTTAAGTTCTTTATTTCTTTAACATTTTTTTTTGTATACACTTATCTCTCATATCCTATATTATTACTAATTAATATTTTACTTCTTTTTTGTTTTTAATAGGTATAATTGAAGGTGGGGTACATTTGAAGACTTGAAGATTAATATAAATTCAAGAAACAAAAAATTTAGTGGAGGATGAAGTTTTGTATTTGTTGTGTTATCTTGTTTTTTTTATTTTTTTTATTTTTCCATGTACAACCAAAGTTCCAAGTTGTATTAAATTTTTTTAATTTGTTATTATTTAATAAAATTATTCTTACAAAGAATTCTGTTGCATAATGACATAATTTTGCTGTTTTATTTTCGAATTTATAACAAATTAAAATAAATTTTATGAATTCTTAAAAAAATCAATTATGTTAAAAAATTAGGTCTTTCGCGACGAATTTAGTGACAAAAAATCGTCGCAAAAGATATTTACAATGAAAATAATTTGTTTTAAGTATGATTTTGGTATAAAAATTTTTGCAACAAAATTCAAATTTGTCGCAAAATATGCTCTTTTGCGAGGAATTTTATATTGTCGCAAAAAGTTAACATGACGTAATCCTATTTGCGACAAAATATTTGTTACAAAATACCACTTTTTGCGACCAAAATGTCCTCGCAAAAATTCTTTTTGCGAGAAATTCAAGATTCGTCGCAGAAAAACCTATTGCGACCCACATTTTGCGACTGGAACGCGACGAATATATTTTCGTCGCAAAAACTTATAGCGACGAAATTTTGACTTTTTGCGACGAAATATTTCGTCGCAAAAAGTCATTTTTCCTATAGTGTAGAAATTCAGTTTTTCTGCAAAAAGTCAGCTTTGGCTAAATTATTTAAGGTATCTAGAGGTCTTCAAAAATTATAAAATTTCGGATACGAGTTTGTATATAGGTCTAGTTTAAATCTGGAGAGTTTTGTGATTTTAGGAATTTATTTCAAATCATCATGTATTTTAGAAAACAGAGAGGTCAGTTCTGGAAATGAATTTAGAGAATTTTTGTATCTGGAAACATAAAGATTTTGAGATACGTAATGAACTTAGAATGCTATGAAATTTTATATTGTATTAGATATGTATGTGTAGAAGGTTTGTATAAAATCTTAGACCATTTGGATGAGTCAATTATTTATTAAAAGTCAGAGAACAAGAACTGCTCTGTTTAAGAAGTTTGGAAATAGAGTTAATTAGGATTGATTAGATTAAGATATAAAGTTGCATATTGGAAATTTTAAGCATTCAAATTGATTATGAATTGAATATGATGTGATGAGCTCTTTTATGATATTAGGACAAGGAAGGATTAATTCTTTCTTGAAGGATGTGACCAGCTAGGTAGAACGTTGACTTTGGAATCAACTGCGAGCTAACCGAGTTGTGCAACCAAATTAGTGAGTTGAAAAGTATTTTCTTTTATGGGTTATAATGATTTCCCTAAAGGTTATTTTTATGGATATTTTAGAAAGTTTTAGAGAGAGTAGAAGATTTATTTTTTTGGATAAGTAAGAAATATGTTTCAGTATTTACTTTAGTTATGTTTATTTAGCATTTTTTAGAATTTTTGAGAATTTTAGCGAATTTAAAAGAATTCAAGTTAGTTTTTTTTGTATTTCTTGAGGGTAGATAGACTCATTTGTTATACTTGCTTTCAATTATTAACATGTTTCAAAGTTAGTTTTCAAAATGGTTGTAGACATGAATTTTAGTTTCAAAATTAGTTTTGAACAAAGATATAACATTTAAAAAGGCAAAATTCAAACTTTATCTTTAAAGTGCATTTTAGTTTTTTAGAAAGTTATATTTTGTAAATTTAGAGAAAGTATGAAAGCATTGATATTTAAAGTTTTCATAGCCAATTGATTCAAGGATTTCTTAAAGTATTTAGAAATGTCCTTTTGAAATGTTTGTCATGGATTAATTCAAATAATACAAATATTTTCAGTTTTAGGTTGCATAAAATTTTCAGATTTTGATAAATTTGCTTGGAAAGAGAAAGTTTAGCATACGAAGCAGTTTTTAAATGAAATCAGTTTTTAAAAAAAATAAGAAAGTGCAGTTATGTTATATTAAGCTAATACCTAAATACTCAAACAGTTATTCAAATCACTTAGACAGTTATACAAATAGAGGCCTTTGGGGCCCGTTCAGGCACACATAGAGGTTTGGGTCATGTGATCTGGGTGCTTTAGCCCTTTGGGACAGCTCTGTGCATATGACTAGTATAGCAGGCCTGTGAGATGTTAGATCTCGGAAAGTACATATAGCTCTGCCTTTGCGATATTAAATCTCATCAGGTAGAATCAGATAGCTTATGGGATACTTGTTTAGTATATCAGTACAAGTCTTAAACATTTATATGAATTAAGAAAAGAAAAGTTCATAAAAGAAAGATGTTTAGCAAATTTATATAAAATTTCTCCAAAATTTTTAGAAAGAATTTTACTATAACAGTTTATGTACTCTTAGTGGCTTCATTATTTTATAGTCTTATGAAAACTAAAGCATGATTTTCCTCATGAGTTATATAAGTTGTTTTTTTTTTTCAAGAAGATTTGAATGGAAAGTTATGCATTTTGATTTAAATAATAGTTGAATAAATGTTTTAGCATGATCATCAAAAGCATCTTTATTATATGATTGAAGATGATTATTTTATTGTTTTAAGTATAGACAACAAAAAGAAGTATTTTGATGAATTTAGTCTTTCAATAGTTAATTATTTTAAAGTTTTATGACATTTTAGATGATATAAAAGTTATGGGTTATAAAGATTTTTCTTTTAATGGAGCAAAGATTTATTTTATAATAAAATAATATTTTTTAGATTTATTTACAAATATATCCTTATCTCTACTTACTGAGTTTTATACCCACTTCTTTGTTTTTATTTTTCTTTCTTTTTAAAATTTTTTTCCCCCAGATGAAAGCAAAATGTGATCTAATTAGAAAGTCTGAAGGCCCAGCTACGTGATGGTGCAAGGATGTATTAAGATTGTAATAGTTATATTGTTGGAAAAATTATATTTGCAGTTGTAACGAGATTTATTTTAAGTTTGTTTTATGAGAAAGACAAAAATTACTAAACAATCACTAGTCCACAGTTTTATGCATGATTTGTTCATATAGCTAGGGGCGAGTCGTGTCCGATACTTTGGTCGGTTTTGTCTCTTGGTAGCTCATGTTAGGACTTTATCGGTTGGGCCTTCTTCTCTTCTTATTTTGAGGAAAGCAAATTTTTAAAGTATAGATCTAAGTTATTTCGAAGAAATGGCAACAATCCCTGTAGTACCCTTAGCTTCAACCGGAAAAACCATTCCTCTCGTAGGTTTCGGCACAGCCGAAATCCCTTTGAAAACTGCTGATTCCCTTAAAGAATCTGTTCTCCATGCAATTAAGCTTGGATACAGACATTTTGATACTGCTGCACGTTATGAGAACGAGCAATATCTTGGCGAAGCAATAGACGAAGCTTTACGTCTTGGCCTGGTCAAATCACGCGATGAACTATTTATCACTTCAAAGCTTTCCACCAGCGATACACACCCTCACCTCGTCCTTCCTACAATGCAAAACTCTCTCAGTTAACCGAACCTAGCCAAGCCAAAAAACAATACTTTGTCTTTTACCTTGTCATATATTTGATATTTCTGTAACGGACTTCAATTAATTCTCTGTGATTTCAATATAGAAAACTTGGGTTGGAGTACCTTGATCTCTATCTCATTCATTTTCCCAGAAGCTTGAAACCGGGAACTGGGCTTCCATTTAATAAAGAAAATATTGTTCCCTTTGATTTGGAGTCTGTTTCGGAGGCAATGGAGACATGTCAAAGGCTCGGCCTTACCAAGTCCATCGGAGTCAGCAATTTCTCATGCAAGAAGCTTGAGAAATTACTTGTTATTGCAAAAATCCCTCCTGCAGTCAACCAAGTTAGTAATTTGTTTAACAAATTAAATATTAAGATATATATATATATATATATATATTTTACTCGTTGTAAAGGCTTTTTTGGAAATTAGGTGGAGCTGAACCCAGTTTGGCAGCAGAAGAAGCTTAGAGAGTTCTGTAAGGAAAAGGGCATCCACATAACAGCTTACTCGCCATTAGGAGCCAAAGAATCATTCTGGGAACCACCCGTGTCATGGAATGTGAAGTGCTGAATGAAATTGCAGGTTATAAAGGGAAGACACTTGCTCAGGTAATTAATTAATGTTTGAGTTATATATCTCTTTAAAAAATGATGAAAAATTATTCTAAGAACTCAAAATGTAAAGGTGGAATAATAAATTTTGGCAACTTAATTAACTTTAAAAATTAAAATAGTTACTGTATGAGTTGTGCATAAAAATTTCGGTATGCAAATTCATTAATAAAATGAATAAAGCAAAGGTAGTAGTTGTATTCCTAATTGAATAATATTATTGTTCTTGTCATTGCCGACCTATATTAATTTAGGTTATCTATAAAGAATGTTATTTTATAGTACTATAGGAATTGGTATAGAACAAGGATTATGTATCAACTAGGCTAACAATATTTTAATTAAGGAAAAATCAAAAATCAGATCTCCAACAATATGACTGCAAAATCTTTACTTGCCTACTGGTTTTTTTATGGTCATCTGTTTCATAGCTCTACAAACTTCGGATATAAATTCTAAAACTAAAATTGGAATTGAATTTTAATTAATTGTAGATATTAACTCCAAATAGGCTACATCGATATTTGAGAAACTATGATCTCTACAAGAAAACAATAAAGCGATTGTGAAGTGGGTGAAGGCATTTTTGCCTTTCACCCAATCCCACATCGGTGGGAAACAAAATAGAGGTGGGGAGGCTTGGCTATATAATAAAGCCTCCTCCCCCTCTTACAAGTGTACCAAGCTTATGTATTAAGCTTTTCTCTTCTTTCTCCCTTGTAATCTCCTCCATTCTAATTGTGAGAGAGATTGTAACATTTTTCTTCATAGTAAAATATTTTCGGTCTTGTCCCGTGGAGGTTTCCCTCAAATTGAGGGTTTTACCACGTTAAATATTTGTGTCTTTAATTTCTTTAATTTCCTTTAATTTATTTACTGTGGTAAGGCTGAGCCGCCCAAATTGTCTATTTTATTTATTGTGGAGGGCAGTGCCACCCAAATTGTTATTTCTAACATAACAATTTGTTTCTTATCTTTTATTTGAGCTGCGGTAGGAGTGTTTAATCTCCTAACAGTGGTATTAGAGCAAGGTTGCGAAGGCAGAGCCAAGGGTTAGGACAGTGAGTGGTTACTTGTATGGTTATATACATGTCTAGGAAAGCTTTGTCAAAAAGACGATAAGAGTCTAAGGAAACTGGATTTTAAGTGGGACCGCTTGTGACCCCTCCAGTGTTTCCTGGAAGCTTTCCTAGATTATATTAAATCGTACCGGCACTTACTACTATTCTTGGTTACTGTTTAGCAGTGGTGTACGTATACGGATAGTGTTACTATTCACATATATGATACTATTCAAAGATACTGTTCATATATACGGTACTGTTCACTGCAAGACAAATGGCAGCCAAATTCAAGATAGAGAAGTTCGATGGAAACAACTTTGGGCTATGGAAAATCAAAATAAAGGCTATCTTGAGAAAAGAAAATTGCCTTGAAGCAATTGATGGAAGACCAGAAAATATGCAAGATGAAAATAAATGGGAGAAGATAGATGGTGATGCGATGGCAAGTCTACATCTAGCAGTTGCAGATGAAGTGCTGTCAAGTATTCAAGAATTAAACTCTGCAAAGGAGATTTGGGATACTTTGACAAGCTTGTATGAAGCCAAATCTCTACACAACAAAATTTTCTTGAAAAGGAAGCTGTACACTCTTCGTATGTCAGAAACCACTCCGGTGACTGAACATATCAACACTTTGAAGATGTTATTCTCTCAACTCTCAACCATGGAGCATAACATAGAAGAGAAAGAACGTGCTGAGCTTCTACTTCAGAGTCTACCTGATTCATATGATAATCTCATCCTCAACTTGGCAAATGGTTCAATGAAGTCATCTCTAGTCTTTAATGATGTTGCGGCTGCTGTCTTAGAAGAAGAAAGCAGACGTAAAAACAAGAAAGACAGAATAATAACTTCTCAACATGCAGAGGCTTTATCCGCCAACAGAGGGAGATCAATGGAACGTGGTTCCAGTGGGAGTCACAATCAGAACAGGGGAAAGTCTAAAGGAAAGAAGTTTATTAAATGCTACCATTGTGGAAAGCAAGGGCACGTGAAAAATGAGTGTTGGCATCTTAAGAAGAATGGAGAGGGAAACAGCAAAGGAAAAGAATCTGAGTCGTCAGGATCTCAGGGTTGTGTAGCAAGTACTTCAGGGAATGGCGAAATCTTGTGCAGCGAGGCAACAACAGTTGTGGAAGGCAGAAAAAGGTTTGCTGATATATGGTTAATTGATTCAGCAGCAACATGACATATGACTTCTAGAAGAGATTGGTTCTATCAATATAAACCTATCTCAAAAGGGTCTGTGTACATGGGTGATGATCATGCCTTAAAAATCACTGGTATTGGAACCATCAAAGTAAAAATGTTTGATGGTACGATTCGCACTATCCAAGATGTACGACATGTGACTGGCTTGAAGAAAAATTTGCTATCGATGGGATAGTTGGATGACCTCGCATGTGAGTTCCATACGAAAAATGAGATCATAAAGGTTGTTAGAGGCGCACTTGTGGTGATGAAGGCAGAAAAGATTGCTGCTAACCTATATATGCTCCATGGAGAAACGGTTCAGGAGGCAGAAACAGCGGTTGCTAGTTCTGGAGAAGAATTGTCTATGATATGGCATCAAAGACTTGGCCATATGTCCGAAAAGGGTTTGAAGATTCTCTCTGATCGAAAACTACTTCCTGGAATCAAAACTGTAAGTTTACCATTCTGTGAGCATTGTGTTATTAGCAAGCAGAGTAGACTGAGTTTTAGCAGATCTATTGCTAGGAGTAAAAACATTCTAGACTTGATTCATTCTGATGTTTGGGAATCACCGGTTACGTCCCTAGGAGGAGCAAACTACTTTGTATTGTTTGTGGATGATTATTCTAGGAGATGTTAGGTATATGTCATCAAGAAAAAGTCAGATGTATTTCCTGTATTCAAAACCTTCAAAGCACAGGTGGAACTTGAATTTGGAAAAAGGATCAAGTGTTTAAGGACAGATAATGGAAGAGAATTCTGCAACAAGGAGTTTGACACATTTTATAGTAAAGAAGGTGTGAAACGGCAGAAGACAGTTGCTTACACACCACAACAAAATGGGGTGGCAGAGCGGACGAATAGAACTCACGCAGAAAAAATGAGAGCATTACTAATGACTGCGGGTCTACCTAAGACATTTTGGGCAGAAGCAGCCACTACAGCCTGTTACTTGATAAATAGGTCTCCATCAATAGCAATTGAGATGAAGACACCTATGGAGATATGGACCGGTAAGCCAACTGATTATTCCTCCCTTCATATTTTCTGATGTCCTGCTTATGTGATGTATCATGACCAAGAAAGAACGAAGCTGATCCAAAATCCAGGAAATGTATCTTCTTGGGATATGCTGATGGAGTAAAGGGGTATCGCTTATGGGATCCTACTGCCCATAAGATTGTCATCAGTAGGGATGTTGTTTTTATAGAAGACATGTTTAAATGTGAAGAAAGTGATAGCACAAAGAAAAATGTTGAGACTGTATCAATACAGGAAGAAACAATTTCTTCTAAAGCAATACCAGAACACGATGATCAAGAACCAGTCAAGTCTGAAGCACCTGAAGTTCGTCGATTAACTCGAGAAAGAAGGGAACCTTCTTAGCACTCAGAATATGTGATGGCAAGCAATGTTGCATACTATCTTCTAACAGAAGATGGGGAGCCTTCAACCTTTCAAGAGGCTATAAAAAGTTCTGATGCATCTCTATGGATGACAGCAATGCATGAAGAGATGGAAGCTTTAGACAAAAACAAGGCATGGGATCTTGTGCCACTACCACATGGAAGAAAAGCCATCGGAAACAAATGGGTCTACAAGATCAAACGTGATGGGAATGATCAAGTGGAGCGGTATCATGCTAGACTGGTGGTCAAAGGATATGCTCAGAAAGAAGGAGTTGATTTCAATGAGATATTCTTTCCTGTGGTAAGACTTACAACAATTCGAGCAGTCTTGGCTATGTGTGCTACTTTTGACTTACACTTAGAGCAGTTAGATGTAAAAACTGCGTTTCTTCATGGAGAACTTGAAGAAAAAATTTATATGCTCCAACCGGAAGGTTTTGTTTAAGAAGGAAAAGAAAACTTGGTTTGCAGGTTGACCAAATCTCTGTACGGCTTAAAATAGGCGCCAAGGTGTTGGTACAAGAGATTTGATTCATTCATCATCAGCCTTGGGTACAACAGACTCAGTTCAGATCATTGTACTTATTACAAGAGGTTTGAGGAAGACTTTATCATTTTGCTGTTGTACGTGGACGATATGTTGGTAACAGGCACTAACAAATATCAGGTCCAAGAATTAAAGGCACAATTGGCTAGGGGATTTGAAATGAAGGATTTAGGACCGGCAAACAAGATTCTAGGGATGCAAATTCACCGAGACAGAAAAAACAGGAAGATTTGGCTATCTCAAAAGAACTACTTGAAGAAAATCTTGCGTCGCTTCAACATGCAAGATTGTAAGCCAATTTCTACCCCATTTTCTGTTAATTATAAATTATCCTCAAGTATGAGTCCTAGCAATGAAGCGGAGAGGATGGAAATGTCTCGAGTACCGTATGCATCAGCAGTAGGGAGCCTAATGTATGCTATGATTTGTACAAGACCAGACATTGCACAAGCAGTGGGAGCGGTCAGTAGATTCATGGCTAATCTGGGAAGAGAGCATTGGAATTCTGTTAAGAGGATCCTTAGATACATGAAAGGAACCTCTGATGCTGCACTATGCTATGGAGGATCAGAGTTCATTGTCAAGGGCTATGTTGATTCAGATTTTGTTGGAGATATTGACAAAAGGAAGTCCACTACAGGCTATGTGTTTACACTTGCAGAAGGTGCTGTGAGCTGGGTATCCAAACTTCAAACTGTTGTGGCTCTATCTACAACAGAAGCAGAGTATATGGCAGCTACACAAGCTTGCAAGGAAGCTATTTGGATCAAAAGGTTATTGGAGGAACTCGGGCACAAACAAGAGAAGATTTCTTTATTTTGTGACAGTCAGAGTGCCTTGCATATTGCAAGGAATCCAGCCTTTCATTCAAGAACGAAGCACATAGGAGTTCAATATCATTATGTACGAGAAGTAGTGGAAGATGGAATAGTGGATATGGAGAAAATCCACACGAAGGACAACATAGCAAATGCATTAACCAAACCAATCAATGCTGACAAGTTCATCTGGTGTAGAACGTCTTGTGGCCTGTTAGAGACGTAAGCAGCATGTATAGAGACAAGACTGAAAGGAAAAATGTCTTCAAGTGGGAGAATGTGAAGTGGGTGAAGGCATTTTTGCCTTTCACCCAATCCCACATCGGTGGGAAACAAAATAGAGGTGGGGAGGCTTGGCTATATAATAAAGCCTCATCCCCCTCTTACAAGTGTGCCAAGCTTATGTATTAAGCTTTTCTCTTCTTTCTCCCTTGTAATCTCCTCCATTCTAATTATGAGAGAGATTGTAATATTTTTCTTCATAGTAAAATATTTTCGGTCTTGTCCCGTGGAGGTTTCCCTCAAATTGAGGGTTTTACCACGTTAAATATTTGTGTCTTTATTTTCTTTAATTGCCTTTAATTTATTTACTGTGGTAAGGCTGAGCCGCCCAAATTGTCTATTTTATTTATTGTGGAGGGCAGTGCCACCCAAATTGTTATTTCTAACATAACAATTTGTTTCTTGTCTTTTATTTGAGCTGCGGTAGGAGTGTTCAATCTCCTAACAGCGATAATAAGAAAAACATGAATGTATATGAAAAGAGCTAAAGATTGAGAGTAATGAACCGTTAATTTTCAATTTTGAGCATGCTAACTTTTATTTTTACAAATTAATTTAATCCTTGTATGTTCAAGTGTACATATGATCTTTGTGTGTAGATCTAAAAATGCAACAGTTATTGATTGAAGGTTTTGTGGAAAAAGGTTTATCTTTGTAGCCCAACAGTAGCTAACGTAGTGTTATTTTGATTTCTTGCAGCCTAAATCTCAACAAAGTTACTATTTCAATAATTATTTTCTACAATTAATTAATTAATTGAACGTTATACCGCTGTGTGTACAGGTTTCTATTAGATGGGTTTACGAGCAAGGGGTACGTTTACTTGTGAAGAGCTTTAATAAAGAGAGAATAAAAGAAAATCTTGAGATACTTGATTGGAAGCTAAGTCCAGAAGACCTGCATAAGATAGAACAAATTCCACAGGCAAGGGGGAGTGTCTTTGAATCATTTGTATACGAGAATGGTACTTACAAATCTATCGAAGAGATCTGGGATGGAGAAATCTAGAAACTCAATTTGGCATTTTTGTAAATTCAACAATAAATTCTTGACTATAATCTTGATTTAAGATTAGTTCTATTTTTAAGGACAAGCATAGTGTGTTTAATAACCAAGTTTTCACAATCTAACATTATTATTATTGTTTTTATTTACAATTATATCGTATACTTCAAATCTAAAAACATTGTGTTGGATATTTAAGACGATTATGTATTTTGTTTATGAATTTGCAATCACGTAAATTTCCAATGGAGAAAAACTTGTGTCCGGTTATGTTGCGTCGACTTCGGGGCAAAGATGTGAGTGGGTGAAGGCATTTTGCCTTTCACCCAATCCCACATCGGTGGGAAACCAAATTCAAGGGGGAGGCTAAGGCTATATAATAAAGCCTTCCTCCTCCCCTTAAAAATTGTACCAAGCTTATGTATTAAGCTTTTCTCTTCTTCCTCCTTTGTAATCTCCTCCATTTTAATTGTGAGAGAGATTGTAATATTTTTCTTCATAGTGAAATATTTTCGGTCTTGTCCCGTGGAGGTTTCCCTCAAAGTGAGGGTTTTACCACGTTAAATATTTGTGTCTTTATTTTCTTTAATTGCCTTTAATTTATTTACTGTGGTAAGGCTGAGTCGCCCAAGTTGTCTATTTTATTTATTGTGGAGGGCAGTGCCACCCAAATTGTTATTTCTAACATAACAATTTGTTTCTTGTCTTTTATTTGAGCTGTGGTAGGAGTGTTCAATCTCCTAACAGTGGTATCAGAGCAAGGTTGCGAAAGGCAGAGCCAAGGGTTAGGACAGTGAGTGGTTACTTGTATGGTTATATACATGTCTAGGAAAACTGTGTCCAAAAGACGTAAGAGTCAAGGAGACGGATTTTAAGTGTCGACCCAGCTTGTGACCCCGTCCATGTTTCCTGGAAGCTTTTCTGGTGTAATATAAATCGTACCGGCACTTACTACTATTCTATGGCCTTATGTTTATACAGTGGTGTACGTATATCGGATACTGTTACGGTTCAACGTTACGATACTATGTCCAAGGGTACTGTTCACATATACGGTACTGTTCACTGCAAGACAATGGCACACAGCCAAATATCAAGATAGAGAAGTTCGACGGAAACAACTTTGGGCTATGGAAAATATAAAAAAGGCTATCTTGAGAAAAGAAAATTGCCTTGAAGCAATTGATGGAAGACCAGAAAATATCCAAGATGAAAAGAAATGGGAGAAGATAGATGGTGATACAATGGCAAGTCTACATCTAGCAGTTGCAGATAAAGTGCTATCAAGTATTCAAGAATTGAACTCTGCAAAAGAGATTTGGGATACTTTGACAAGCTTGTATGAAGCCAAATCTCTACACAATAAAAATTAAACTCTGCAAAAGAGATTTGGGATACTTTGACAAGCTTGTATGAAGCCAAATCTCTACACAATAAAATTTTCTTGAAAAGGAAGCTGTACACTCTTCGTATGTCAGAAACCACTCCGGTGACTAAACATATCAACACTTTGAAGACGTTATTCTCTCAGCTCTCAACCATGGAGCATAACATAGACGAGAAAGAACGTGCTGAGCTTCTACTTCAGAGTTTACCTGATTCATATGACAATCTCATCCTCAACTTGGCAAATGGTTCAATGAAGTCATCTCTAGTCTTTAATGATGTTGCGGCTGCTGTCTTAGAAGAAGAAAGCAGATATAAAAACAAGGAAGACAAAATAATGACTTCTCAACATGCAGAGGCTTTATCCGCCAACAGAGGGAGATCAAGGGAACGTGGTCCCAGTGGGAGTCACAATCAGAACAGGGAAAAGTCTAAAGGAAGGAAGTTTATTAAATGCTACCATTGTGGAAAGCAAGGGCACGTGAAAAACGAGTGTTGGCATCTTAAGAAGAATGGAGAGGGAAACAGCAAAGGAAAAGAATCTAAGTCGTCAGGATCTCAGGGTTGTGTAGCAAGTACTTCAGGGAATGGCGAAATCTTGTGCAGCGAGGCAACAACATTTGTGGAAGGCAGAAAAAGGTTTGCTGATATATGGTTAATTGATTCAGCAGCAACATGGCATATGACTTCTAGAAGAGATTGGTTCTATCAATATAAACCTATCTCAAAAGGGTCTGTGTACATGGGTGATGATCATGCCTTAAAAATCGCTGGTATTGGAACCATCAAAGTAAAAATGTTTGATGATACGATTCGCACTATCCAGATGTACGACATGTGACTGGCTTGAAGAAAAATTTGCTATCGATGGGACAGTTGGATGACCTCGGATGTGAAGTCCATACGAAAAATGGGATCATGAAGGTTGTCAGAGGCGCACTTGTGGTGATGAAGGCAGAAAAGATTGCTGCTAACCTATACATGCTCCATGGAGAAACGGTTCAGGAGGCAGAAACAGCGATTGCTAGTTCTGGAGAAGAATTATCTATGATATGGCATCAAAGACTTGGCCATATGTCCGAAAAGGGTTTGAAGATTCTCTCTGATCAAAAACTACTTCCTGGAATCAAAACTGTAAGTTTACCATTCTGTGAGCATTGTGTTATTAGCAAGCAGAGTAGACTGAGTTTTAGCAGATCTATTGCTAGGAGTAAAAACATTCTAGACTTGATTCATTCTGATGTTTGGGAATCACCGTTTACGTCCCTAGGAGGAGCAAACTACTTTGTATTGTTTGTGGATGATTATTCTAGGAGATGTTGGGTATATGTCATCAAGAAAAAGTCAGATGTATTTCCTGTATTCAAAGCCTTCAAAGCACATGTGGAACTTGAATCCGGAAAAAGGATCAAGTGTTTGAGGACAGATAATGGGAGAGAATTCTGCAACAAAGAGTTTGACACATTTTGTAGTAAAGAAGGTGTGAAACGGCAGAAGACAGTTGCTTACGCACCACAACAAAATGGAGTGGCAGAGCGGACGAATAGAACTCTCGCAGAAAAAATGAGAGCATTACTAAGGACTGCAGGTCTACCCAAGACATTTTGGGCAGAAGCAGCCACTACAGCCTGTTACTTGATAAATAGGTCTCCATCAACAGCAATTGAGATGAAGACACCTATGGAGATGTGGACTGGTAAGCCAACTGATTATTCCTCCCTTCATATTTTCGGATGTCCTGCTTATGTGATGTATCCTGACCAAGAAAGAACGAAGCTGGATCCAAAATCCAGGAAATGTATCTTCTTGGGATATGCTGATGGAGGAATGGGGTATCGCTTATGGGATCCTACTGCCCATAAGATTGTCATCAGCAGGGATGTTGTCTTTATAGAAGAAATGTTTAAATGTGAAGAAAGTGATAGCACGAAGAAAAATGTTGAGACTGTATCAATACAGGAAGAAACAGTTTCTTCTGAAGCAATACCAGAACACGATGATCAAGAACCAGTTGAGTTTGAAGCACCTGAAATCCGTCGATCAACTCGAGAAAGAAGGGAACCTTCTTGGCACTCAGAATATGTGATGGCGAGCAATGTTGCATACTGTCTCCTAACAAAAGATGGGGAGCCTTCAACCTTTCAAAAGGTTATAAAAAGTTCTGATGCATCTCTATGGATGACAGCAATGCATGAAGAGATGGAAGCTTTAGACAAAAACAAGACATGGGATCTTGTGCCACTACCACATGGAAGAAAAGCCATCAGAAACAAATGGGTCTACAAGATCAAACGTGATGGGAATGATCAAGTAGAGCGGTATCGTGCTAGACTGGTGGTCAAAGGATATGCTCAGAAAGAAGGAGTTGATTTCAATGAGATATTCTCTCCTGTGGTAAGACTTACAACAATTCGAGTAGTCTTGGCTATGTGTGCTACTTTTGACTTATACTTAGAGCAGTTAGATGTAAAAACTGCGTTTCTTCATGGAGAACTTGAAGAAGAAATTTATATGCTCCAACCGGAAGGTTTTTGTTAAAGAAGGAAAAGAAAACTTGGTTTGCAGGTTGACCAAATCTCTATACGGCTTAAAACAGGCGCCAAGGTGTTGGTACAAGAGATTTGATTCATTCATCATCAGCCTTGGGTACAACAGACTCAGTTCAGATCATTGTACTTATTACAAGAGGTTTGAGGAAGACTTTATCATTTTGCTGTTGTACGTGGACGATATGTTGATAACAGGCACCAACAAAGATCAGGTCCAAGAATTAAAGGTACAATTGGCTAGGGGATTTGAAATGAAGGATTTAGGACCGGCAAACAAGATTCTAGGGATGCAAATTCACCGAGACAGAAAAAACAGGAAGATTTGGCTATCTCAAAAGAACTACTTGAAGAAAATCTTGCGTCGCTTCAACATGCAAGATTGTAAGCCAATTTCTACACCATTTCCTGTTAATCATAAATTATCCTCAAGTATGAGTCCTAGCAATGAAGCGGAGAGGATGGAAATGTCTCGAGTACCGTATGCATCAGCAGTAGGGAGCCTAATGTATACTATGATTTGTACAAGACCAGACATTGCACAAGCAGTGGGAGCGGTCAGTAGATTCATGGCTAATCCGGGGAGAGAGCATTGGAATTCTGTTAAGAGGATCCTTAGATACATTAAAGGGACCTCTGATGCTGCACTATGTTATGGAGGATCAGAGTTCATTGTCAAAGGCTATGTTGATTCAGATTTTGCAGGAGATCTTGACAAAAGGAAGTCCACTACAGGCTATGTGTTTACACTTGCAGGAGGTGCTGTGAGCTGGGTATCCAAACTTCAAAATGTTGTGGCTCTATCTACAACAGAAGCAGAGTATATGGCAGCTACACAAGCTTGCAAGGAAGCTGTTTGGATGAAAAGGTTATTGGAGGACCTCGGGCACAAACAAGAGAA